>CM076575.1:397001952-397287349 GCA_034641835.2 Pinus albicaulis | reverse complement strand
TGATCGAGCAAGGTAAATTCTCGAAATTTATGAAAATGTGGAATTCCAAATGGGCTAATTAGGGTGATAATGTCACCTGATAAAATCTTATGTGGGGTGAAAAATAGAATTTCTAGAAGTTCATCGCGTAAATTCTCACGGCGGCGGGATGCACGAGGTAGTACCAGCACAACAATATCACAGGCTCTCGAAATTCTAAATGGTCAACAAGTGGACACATGTGCAACACAACAAACATAAGAAATTGAAGCCCAATTGTGAATCCTGAATGGATCCACCAAATAAACATTACCGCGGGGTTTTCGTCCCGGGATCAATAAAAGCACTGATCAGGCCAGTGTCTCAACCCAAACATAATACAATAGATAATCCAGAATGCCCTAAATGCCTAGCTTCTCTCCCTTTTTATAGGCTTGATGGGTCAATACCAACAAGAAATACCATGGGTCAATACCATGGGAAAATACCCTCAAGAAATACCATGGGTTAAAACCACGGGTCAATTCTATCCACTTTGACGGGATCAAGAAAGGGAATATTACAAATCCTCCCGCCCAAAGATTGCTTGTCCTCAAGCGATCCACTTCTATCCACAACAGAAGCATTTGTACATTAATACCAGGATCCCATACAATCTGATGTGCCCTCCATGTTGAATGATCCTGAATGGATCCTTCAATACCTGGATCCCAAACAATATTCTGACCAATCCTTCCCGGAATAGATTTACCTAAATCCCAAACAATCCTTTGGCCAATCATTTCCCCAATGGATTCTCCCGGATCCCAATGCCACCTAAATCCTGGGACCTGTGGGTTATGGTACCATTTCAGCCCTCCATCGTTGTCCGCACCAAAGGGCCCAAGCTGCAATATGCCCTCGGCTGTGAGTATCCTCTCCTCAAAATGCATGATCCTCTCCTCATTTGATTCTCCTTGAGTGTATTCATCCTGGACCTCTTCACATGTGAGGATGAGTTGTCCATCCTTTCTGGTTGTCAAACATGGATGTACTGGTGGACTGTTGTCTATACCTGATTGCCCATACTCTTTATCGA
This sequence comes from Pinus albicaulis, assembly GCA_034641835.2. NCBI lineage: Eukaryota > Viridiplantae > Streptophyta > Pinopsida > Pinales > Pinaceae > Pinus > Pinus albicaulis. The sequence goes on along the minus strand of CM076575.1, from coordinate 397,286,292 downwards.
TGTCCTCCATTGTATTTATAGATTCAACTACCACATCATCAGGAGGAATTGCATCCTTCCTTTCGTCATATACTTTTTCAAGTTGACTGATCAGCTTGTCCTGCAAGTTTCTCTGAAGAGCATGGTGTTGTTGTTCACCATTTGTATTTGACTGCTCAGATCCTTCATAGGTCCTCTCCTGGAAACCAGCGAACCCATCAATGGATGAATCCCCATGATCTGAAGAAGTCTCTAATTTTTCTATCCTTGTTGCCTCCTTATTGTCTGGACATGAATGGTCAAGTGCCCAAACTCCCTTGCATACAAAGCATAAGCCTTTCCTCCTTAGTTCATTCTTGTTGTCTCCACAAATCTTTGTTAGTTCCTCCTTGGTTAACTTCTTTCTAAGTAGTTTGATGTTTTGTTTGATCAACCCTTCAACTAGTTCATAAGCAGCAGGTGATGCAATTAGCTCCTTCCTCCAAATGGCCAACAATTTGGATCTCAATTGTTCGCAGATGGCCCTATCTTCTCCTAAGATCGGAGACATGATCTTTTTCATCTCTGTTTTGATGTAGTTTGGATGAGACGTTGTAATTCCATTGCAGAAGTATTGGAGCATCTGAAGGATTAAATCATCACACTCTAGATCCAGCATAAGCATACCAAATCTGAATTTCGCCATGCGTTCCAAAATTGTGCGCTTCTGGAAAAAAAGTAAGAATGGTGGTGTTGTTTTGTCTAACCCTTGGAGTGCTTCTACCATTACCCGAAAAGTCTTCCTCACGATGTCATCATTGTAGGGCAAAATCGATGTTGTTAAGGCTATGATTTTACTGAGACAAGAAGCGACGGTGAGTCTAACATTTTCTTAAGAATGTTCCAAGAACCTAGGTTGTATCAAAGCAAGCATGGATGGCTTCAAGGCCCCACTTGATCCTTCCCATTCTGATTTATCTATCAAGCTCAAAGTCGCATCTAATGTGTCTAGCTGTGGGAGAACATCTTTTGATTTTGTACCCTGCAATTTGGATCCAAGTTCGAAGAGACACTTGCTTGTTACATCTTCCTTCCGGATATCTTTTGACTGCTGAAGGATAACATGGACCTTTCGAGAGAAAGGTCTGTCGTTGTGCTCTTGCTTCTGATTTGTATGTTGTTGCCATCTTTGATCCACAGAAGTGTTGTAGCCCAGAGAATCGACTGATATATCATTATGTTGATTCTTGTGGCGTTTCCAAAAACAAAATGATGACATTGTGATTTGGCATTAATGGATCTCACTACTTAGCTAATGAGAAACCTGAGAATGATCCCTGTCTAGCAATAGCTTCCCAACCTTTCAACAATGACCATATTTGCAAGAAAGACATGAATAAATATCATGGGTACATTCATAATATTCCATACAAATGAATAAATATCATGGGTACATTTATTCATAAGAGGCCATATACAAGCTATAAATGATTTTTTTAATCATGCCTTCAAATATTTTCACAATTTTAACCCACAGACATATAAATGATTTTCCCTTCACTTATATCTCCCAATAAAATAATTTACTGCAAAATAAAAATCAAACTAGGGTGATAAATATCACCGAAGTGAGAAACACTGGCTAGGGTGAAAAATAAATTTCACCGAAGTTCCTTGCGTAAAATTCTCAGGCTGGCAGGATGCACAGCTCTGATACCACTGTATTATCCCAAATATCAAAATTCTAAATAAATCAACACATCACACAACACAACAAACATAAGAAATTGAAGCCCAATTGTGAATCCTGAATGGATCCACCAAATAAACATTACCGCGGGGTTTTCGTCCCGGGATCAATAAAAGAACTGGTCAGGCCAGTGTCTCAACCCAAACATAATACAATAGATAATCCAGAATGCCCTAAATGCCTAGCTTCTCTCCCTTTTTATAGGCTTGATGGGTCAATACCAACAAGAAATACCATGGGTCAATACCATGGGTCAATACCATGGGGAAATACCATCAAGAAATACCATGGGTTAAAACCACGGGTCAATTCTATCCACTTTGACGGGATCAAGAAAGGGAATATTACAGACGTGATGCATGGAAGTCCATAATTAGGATGTATGATTCAAGTGAAAGAAGATAAATGTTCTGAGATTAACCACAATAACTTTCCCAGTATACTCTCCAAGTGAGGCGCACTGGTCATGCTGAAGATGTGATAAACAATGCCCAAATAACCGTGGTGCATCCTATCTGTAACAGTAATAAACTCCTTGGTTCAGAATAGCGAGATAAATTCCAGGAAAAACACTGATTCTATTCTCTCAAGCAATGCCATCATTCCAAGGAATATAACTGAACTGGATGAGATAAAATAGAACTGAAGATAAATATAGAACACTCAAGTTAGGTGCCCACCCACCATCACATAGAATACCCTGAAGTGGTGTGCCTTCCCCTGCAAAAAATAAACGATATAAGTTTTGGATAAGATGGACCAATCTAACTCCATAGTGGGGTGCCCTCTTCTGACTTGAAATAGACATAATAAGTTCCAGAAAAAGCAGAGGATAATGTTATCAAAAGGCACAATGGATAAGATTCCTGTAGCCAAAAATATCTCCTCCCGGATTGATCCACCTGCTCTACCAGGTCAAGGTAACCTGCACTCACAGGTGAACATTGTCTAATCTCTCATTTGACACACCCTGTCACCTGCTTGAAATTGCAGATGAACTGAAAATTGATTTAACCTGAATTCCAGAGAGAGAAATGCACAACTGCCTAGTCATACATGTTTCCTCATGCATCCAAATATAGCAGCATCTAAAAAGAGCAAGAAATTTGCCTGGAAATAAAACAACTCCCAAAGAGAGATCCTGCATTCGAACCTAGCATGCATGCAGCTGCTAAATATAGCTATGTCTATAGATAGAAATGTCTAAAAAGAGGCTGCTCATGTTGTTGTTGTTGTACATTTTTCTCAATAATATAAATTTTCTGTTCACTTGCTGCCCCAAGCCTCTGACATTCTTCTTTACAAGCTGCAGAAGGACCAAAAGGTGTACAAATTTAAGTCATCATCACTTAATTCACTAGCCTCCGACAGTCTACTTTGTGGATTGTAATGCTACATTCTCTATTGAGCCATTCATTGACACTGTTAAATTTAATGTCATACCTAGGATTATTTTGAATTCATCATTGGAACATAAAATCAACATGATTTTAAGCTAAGTTGCTTGAAATGCTGAAATGTCTGGAAGTTTCCGAAACGGGTATAGCTGGAAATGCGACCCCTGGAAAATGGAAACATTGGCTGAAACAATATATATATATATATATATATATATATATTATATAGGTATGTATATATATATGTATGTAAGTTTTTTTTACAAATACGCTAATAATGCATTATCTTGCAAGAAAAAAAAGAATGAGACAGATAATGATATTTTAGAAGAAAAACCCAGTCTATAATAACTCTCATAGATGATTACATGATTCAAAATCCAAAATTATCCTCTATAGATGAGGCTGTACATACAGATTTGAAAATAAACCTTTATACGTGAGGCTTTACAATGCATCCAAAATTAGCCTTTATACGTGGCTATATGTGCTGAAAATGAAATAAAGCATGAGCTAATGGAAAATACAATTACATATCCTTTAATCCTCATCCTCATCTTTCTTAACAAAAATATAACAAGTTGTTTTTTAGCAAAACTAGGGTGTGGATTGATTAGATATAAATTAGTTTGTGGAATGATTAGAGATAAAATTTAGTGGTAGATGAAATCTTTTTTGGCCATAGAAGCGCCCCACACTCTTCTTGGTATTGATTTTTCGAGTGCAATAGGTATAAGCACAATATTTCTGAACTATTGGTAATTACTTAGAATGATATAGATCATATTTAACAATTCTGGTTTATCATTAAGCAATTACACTGAAATTCAACTGTAAAACATAAATACAATAGAGATCACAATGCACAAAGAGAGAACACAATGTTTACCAGTGATGCCCCTTATCAGGAGGGGTCACATCCATCAGTCCGAGCTGCTCTCTGAAGATGAGCACAATAGAGATCACAATGCACAAAGAGAGAACACAATGTTTACCAGTGATGCCCCTTATCAGGAGGGGTCACATCCATCAGTCCGAGCTGCTCTCTGAAGACCTGCTCATCTGTCGATATATGATGGAGTCTAACAACTCCTCTCTGCACCATGCCTCAAATGTAATGATATCAAATCTCAATGTGCTTGGACTTGTCATGAAATATTGGATTCTTTGCTAGACAAATCCCACTCTTGTCGCAATATATCACTGTAGTCCCTTAGTACTGCTCAAATAGCTCTCCAAAGATCTTCCTCAGCCAAAATGCTTCGTAGCTAGCCATGTTAGCGGAAATATACTCTGCCTCAACGGTACTCAATGCTATAGACTTCTTCTTCCTGCTCGTCAGAGATATCATGGCAGATCCAAGACTAAAACAACATCTAGACGTACTCTTCCTGTCGATAACGTTTCCTGCCGAGTCAGCATTAGTATATCCATGAAGTCGAACATCTCTGGTAGTATATCTCAAACCAAGAGTGATCTTCCCATGCAAATATCTCATAATGTGTTTGGTTGCGACCCAATGTGCATGGAGAGGCTCGGTCATGAATTTACTCAATGTGTTCACTGCATAGCATATGTATGGACAGGTGTTCACTAAGAACATCAGAGCCCCAATCAACTGTCTATACTCTGATGGATGTGCCAAATCAAGTCCTGCAGCTTCTCCACATAACTTCTTGAAGTTCATTTCCATCGGTGTAGGCAAGGACTTGCAATATGTCATTCCAAATCTCTCCAATAATTTCACAACATATTTTCCTTGTGAAAGGTCACAAGGAAAATCTCATCGAGCCTTTGCCATACCTCAAGGCCTAGAAAGTAGTGCATGAGTCCAAGGTCCTTCATCTCGAATTTAGAGGCTAGCTCCCTCTTACACTCGATCATCAGGGGTTCACTACATGTCAATGTGAAAATTCCAAAATTGAAATCCTATTGCAGCAACTGGTATTTTTTCACGAGGGGAAAGCTCACGGGAAACCCGGGCGTACTTCCCCAGAATTTCTGGATGGTACGCGCGGTAAACCGTTCGGCGGACTTTCGGCGCCTAACCCCAAAGGACTCAAGGATTGAACCTGTGACCTCCCTCAACGGAGAGGCCCACGTATTGGCTTACTACCACTTGAGCTAACCCTTGGGGCTGCAGCAACTGGTATTATTTCTTCTAATTGATAAATTATTTATTCAGTTTATTGCTACGACAACATCGAAATAGACACACTGCAACCTTCACAAATAAAATTATGCGGAAATAAAATAGTGCTAGAAACTGAGAAAATACTAGTACACACACATAAATTGACACCGTTATTTTTTGGACAAATGTCCCTGGAAAAACCTAACTTGGGAAAACCGGTGCAAAAGTTGAGGATTTTTATTATTATGTAGTAGTGAGTTCTGAGTACAATTTATGGATGCCCATTTGGCAATCCAAACAACAAGAAAATTTGGCCAAAATTATCAAAGTGAATTACCCTTCTTCCACAAGCAACCCCGACACAACGTTCCTTCAGGAACTCGTCCTCCTGGAACCCTTACGCTGGCATCTGCGTAGTGCTTGCGCTGGTGCTAGCCGCTATGATGTTTAAGACCAGAACGACTTACCAAAACTGCCTCTGCTGAAGTCGTTTTGCTTGTCTCTGCGGAGAAAGTCACTTCTTTGACACTTTGGAACCTCTGCCCAGCCTCTGGAATTTTTTTTTTTTCCTCCAGCTAAATCAAACTGCCTTTCTGAAGCAACTTCGCAGTCCTCTGCATTGCCTCACTGAGTCACTGGGAATAACTTGGCCCTCTTGCTGTTGCCTCTCCGGATCACTGTCTCTGCCCCTCACTATCTCTGCTACCTCAGTGAAGCTCGAGCTCTCCAACAAATGATTGTTGCTACTTTGAAAAATCGAATTCTCCAAGTGACTTTGGTGCATTCTCCATCACCACATCGATCCCTTCTTATGTCTTCCTGTTGGGACTCCAACGTCCAAGATTAAATCTTAATCGATGGATCAGATCATTTCTGGATCGATTCATGTGAGTTTGTAGACTATTCTCACCTTATCTCAATTAATACTGATTAATTAACCATATTCCCTAAGTTTATACTTAGGAAATATTTAAAAATCGGTTAATAATCTAATTGAGACTAGTTGGAATTTCTAGAAACGATTTCTGGGTTTTGGAGATCTCATGTATTCTACCATCTCCACCAAATTTAGTGGCTAGAACACATCCGATGCTAAAAAAACTAACACTCCCTTTTAGTGAGGAATGTGTTCTAGTGCTGCACACGTTGTCAGAACACCCTGTCTCCGCATCACCTCCTGTCACGTTACCGATGTCTGGCTACTGTGACTGTCTGCCACTGCCCACCAACGACTGCGCAACTTTGATGTTGCATCTGTGTTGCTGCTGACTCTGCAGTACTGCTGTCGACATCGCATCTGCATTGCAACTTAGTCTCATCTGTTGTTGTTGCAACTGCAACATCTGCAACTAAAAAACATCAAAAATACTGAATCAACTGTGTTAAGTATGATGTATCTGTCACCTGAGTCTTTGACTTCCACTAGCTGCAACTTTGTCCACTGAAGTCTCTGAGTTGCTGCTGACTCTGCACTGTGCCACTTGCACTGCGACCACGCTACTACTCCTCCAGACACTGATCCATCCTACCAATCAGTACTATAGGCCCCTATAGCAAGGTATTGATCCATGAGGTTGACTCAAGGGTCTTGCCGAAATCTGTAGCTGTCTGGGGCTACAAAACCAAACCACCCCACCTCACTCTTGGAGGTATGTGGGCAATCATGGCAAACTCTTCTTCCAACCTGGAAGACAACTTCCGTTGCTCGGAAGTACACTGGTGTAGCGTGAATAGAGCATCTCACGTTTCTTTGGCTGTTCCCTTGGTTGCTATATGTGAAACAATATGGTCTCGGACTCCATCTAGGATCAACCGCTTCGCTCACGCCATCTCCTTCCTATATTCCTTTAGTTCGTCTGCATCCTGAGGAACTTCCACTACATTATCAATGTAGGCTTTCAGGCCATATTCATCTAGAAGGAAGGACATTCTGGCTTTCCAGATGACATAGTTGGATGATTCATCCAACCTATCTTGATCTCGAAGCCCTGCAGTGGCCATCTCGAAAGCTGTCGAAAACTCCCTCTTTCTCTCTGCTTCGATGTTGCTTTTCAACTCGCACTCCCTTCTGGAATGCATGGATCTACTAGCTACTACTGCCAATCTGCCTGGAAATTTCGAACTTCTGAGATTCGAAGTTCCCTGAGAGAAATTTTCCTTGTGGTGTGTGTGTACTTTTCTCTTCCACTCGATGCTGGCTTTGCTCTAGCAAACTGCTACAAAACCCTCTGCGTCCAACCATAAATCTGCTCAACAAAATTTGAGTTGCTGCTGCTCCCTTTGCCTGTTGGAATCACTCAATCTGGAAATTCAAATTTTTCTACCACTCTGCATTGAAAAATCAAACTTTCCCAAGCAACTCGGCCTACCTGGCAATGGACTGCACTGCCTCTATGAATTTTGGCCTGCTGCTCTCACTGAACAATGAAATTCCTTCCTTCGCTTATGAGCTTCTTGATTGATCAATCACACTCTGATACCATGTGAAAATTCGAAAAATGAAATCCTATTGCAACAATTGGTATTATTTCTTTTAACTGTTAAATTAATTATTTAGTTTATGGCTACGACATTGAAATAAACACATTGCAACCTTCAAAAATAAAATTCTACGGAAATAAAATAGTGTTGGAAACTGAGAAAATTGTAGTACACACACATAAATTGTCACCATTATTTTTGGACAAATGTCCCCAGAAAAACCCAACTTGGGAAAGCCGGTGCAACAGTTGAGGGTTTTTTTTAATATGCAGCAATGAATTCTGAGTACAATATATGGATGCCCATATAGCAATCCAAACAACAAGAAAATCTGGCGAAAATTATTTAAGGGAATTACCCTTCTTCCACAAGCAACCCGGACACAACTTTCCTTCAAAAACTTGTCCTCCTAGAACCCTTACGTAGGCCTCTGCGTAGTGCTTGCACTGACCCTATGACATCTAGCACGAAACTACCTCTGATGAAGTCATTCTGCCCATCTCTGCTGAGGAAATCGCTTCTTCGACACTTTGGAACCTCTGCCTAGCCTTTGGAATTGAAAATGATTTTTCCTCCAACTAAATCAAACTGCCTTTCTGAAGCAATTGTGGAGACCTCTGCATTGCATCACTGGGAATAATTCGACCCTCTTGCTGCTGCCTCTTCGGATTTGGAAAAATTCCTCCGGATCATCATCTCTGCCCCTCACTATCTTTGCTACCTCACTGAAGCTCGAACTCTCCGGAAAGTGACTGCAGCTACTTGGAAAATTGAATTCTCCGAGTGATGTCGTGCATTCTCCATCACCACATCAATCCCTTCTTATGTCTTCCAATTGGGACTCCAATGACCAAGATTAAATCTTCATCGATGGTTCAAATAATTTCTAGATCAATCTATGTGGGTTTCTAGACTATTCTCACCTTATCTCAATTATTACTGATTAATTAACCATATTCCCTAAGTTTAGACTTGAGGAAATATTTAAAAATCAGTGAATAATCTAATTTAGACACTTCTAGGTGGAATTTCCAGAAACTATTTCTGGGCTTTGGAGATCTCATGTATTCTAGCCTCTACAAAAACTAAGTGTCAAGAATAGATCGTCAACATATAAAACCAAAATCAACAACATATCTTGGATTATCTTGAAGTAGAGGTTGGGATTGACATTGCTTCTTGTGAATACCAGCTTCACCAAATACCTATCTATGTGGGCATACCATGCTCTTGGGGCTTGCTTCAAACCATACAATGCCTTCTTCAACCTGCAAAATCTGTCTTTCGATCCTCTACTTCAAATCCCTGTGATTGCTCAACAACATACACTTCTTCCTGTAACATACCATGAAGGAATGCAATTTTCACGTCTATCTAATGAAGGTTCCATACTTAACTTGCGACAAGGGCAACTATCGAATGAATGGTTGTTTATTGAGCCACAGGTGGGAATATGTCATCATAATATTCTCCCTCTTTTTGGGAGAATCCTCGGGCCACAAACCTTGCTTTATATTTCTCAATACTACTATCAACTCCATGCTTGATCTTGAATAGCCATTTTGAAGTCACCACAAATTTTCCCTTCGATCTCGACATGACAGCCCATCTGTCATTCTTCATTATTGTTTCATATTCTTCGACCATAACATCCTTCCAGAATTGTTCTTCCACGGCTTCTTCAAAGGTGGGAGGTTCAACTTGGATCATAGTGCTCATGGTTGCAACATATCCTTGGTATCTGCATGGCTTCTTTCTTTCTCTAAATGATCATCGAATGAGAACTCGTCTCTTATCATCCTGTAGTGTGTCACAGACCCAAGGTGGCCTCTTCTTGATAGGATGATCACATGGAGGAGGATCTAAGGGGTCCATAGGCTCCATGGGAACATCAACAATATCTGTCTTGGATTCAGGAATGGAATGACCATCTAAAATATCCATATCATCATTCTTCTTCTTAGGTGGAGGAGGCAGAGGCATGCCCCTTGCTTTTGCAAGGGTAACTTCTTCATCGAATGTAATGTCCTTGCTAATTTCAACCTTCCTTTGACCAGGAATATATATTCTAAATGCCTTAGAATTTTTACAATATCTAACAAACGTACCTTTTCTTCCTGTAGCTTCCAGCTTGTTTCTTTTGTCCTTCAGTACATGGAAATATACGGGGCAACCAAAGATATGGAGATGGCTAACATCGGGCTTGATACCTGTGAATACTTCTTCTAGGGTCTTGTTGACCAATGCTTGATGAGGCACCTTGTTTTGAACATATACAACAACATTTGTTGCTTCTCCCCAAAGGAACTTTGGCAACTTTTGATCACGGAGCATGGCACGAGTGACTTCTATAATAGACCCATTCTTTCTTTCAACTACTCCATTTTGTTCGGGAGTATAGGGTACAATCGTCTCTTTCTTGATACCTTTCTTCTTGCAAAAATCAATGAACTCATTCGAAGTGTACTTTCCACCATTGTTAGACCTAAATATCTTGATTTTCGATCAAAGCTTTGAACTCCTTGAACATTTCAAAGGCTTCATTCTTGTGCTTCAAATAATTTATCCATGTCTTTCTTGAGAAGTCATCAATGAAAGTGATGTAATAGAGATGGCCACCAATAGAATGTATGGGCATCAAACCACATAAGTCTGAATGAATGAGATGGAGGATGTCATCTGTCTTGTTCTCGCTAGAGGGGAATGGTCCCCTTGTCTTCTTCCCACTGGCACAACCTCTACATACTCCATCATGTTGGGCTTGAACATCAGGAATACTAGAGACCAACTTCTTCAATTTCGAAAGATCATCATAATGTAAGTGGGCCAATCTTCGGTGCCATAGTTCGCTTAGATGATTTGTATCATGGGCCAATGCTAGAAGAGGTCTTCCAATAACCTAGTAAAGTCCTTCAAATCTTGATCCCAATGTAAATGCATCTCTCATGGATGATCCAATAGGCCAAGTAAGGACCTTTCCCCTAATGAAGACAACCCTCATCCCTTTGTCTTCCAAAGCAGATATTGACACCAAATTCATCTTCAATCATGGCACATACATCACATCATGGAGTACAACAGATCCCCTAGACTCCAAATGAAATTTGACGGACCCAAAGCCTTTCACGGGATGAGTGGAGTTGTCTCCAAGAATAATTTTCAAATTTGACTCCCTCTCTACGAAATTAGAGAGAACTTCTTTATACCCAAAGAAATGATGAGTTGCCCTGCTATCAACCAACCAACTATCCCACATGATGAGTGGCCCCACTATCAACCAACCAACTATCCCACGAATCTGGAGGAGAGGAACTAGTAAGGGCAGAAATAAGAATATATTCAGATGTTTGCCAACATTACTTTCATACCTGGAGTATCTTGACTTCTCTTGAGGATGACGATCTTCTTCATGGTCAGTTGGAGCATCTCTTCTTCTTCTTTCATCTCTTCCATTGTGATCATTCCTTTGGTCATTTCTTCTTCTTTGAACATCAAACCTGTTGTTGCTGCTTCTAGTGTTGTAGCATGGACCATTGTTCTTTTTGGGGCAATCTCGAGCATAATGACCCCCCTTGTGACAATTGTAGCATTCAATGTGAGATTATGTTCTATCATTCCTTGTCTTTGTATCTCGAGGTGGAGGCTTTCTTGAATTTGATGCACCTCCTTTTCCTTTCTTCTTCTTGTTTTGAGCGACGATTGTAGTGGGCTCTCCTTCTTCATGATTTTGAATCCTTCCTCTTGATATCATCCTCGATTCTTCTTGAGTGAGCTTTCCAACTATTTCATCAATGACGGGAAGGCATTATTGTTGCTTATGGTAGTGATGAAGGTTTCCCAAATGCGAGGGAGACCTCTAAGAGTTATGATCACCAATTCCTTTTCAAACACAATTTCTCCAACTCTTTGCAATTGATCTCTAAGGCGAGATATCCTCATAATGTAGGATTGCACAGACTCTCCCTTTCTCATCTTTGTCTTTGGGTTGATCTTTCAAGGAGATGATTTCATTCAGACTGTTCACTTCATACATGCCAGCTATCGTATCATACACCTCCTTAGACTTTCTCAAATTTCCAACATATGCAAGTAAATTATCTTGTAAACCATCAACTCACCTTTCTTATGCTTGTTCTTATCAACAATAGAAGCATTCTTCGGAGGCTCAGGAACGTTTCCTTGAATGTAACCCATAACATCATTGTTATCAGCTATGATTTCCAACCTGACTTTCCATGCAGCAAAATTAGATGAGTCACCCAACTTCTCATTTTCTTTGAAGAAGGAAGACATCTTGACTTGACTAGATTAGCTCTTTCAACTTTCCAAAGATGATTGCTTCAATGCTTGTCTCCTTTTGGGCTTGTCCTTCACCTTAGCTCTGATACCATGTTAATTTTCACACTGCTCTTTGTTGTTTCAATTACTTTAGTCCAATTCAATACTTCAATTGGCAATCTTTTCAATAGTCATTAATGTTTCCAATCATCAACAGTAATTGAAGAAAAAACGTCAAATGCAATGATAAAGGAGACAATCAACACATCAACAAGAAACACCAGGTTTGGTCAAAGACCATGGAAAAACCCCACAAGTGAGAAAACCCTTTGAAATTCTTCTTGTATTAGATTTTCATAAAATGTTCAACGGAGAGTACAATGAGCCCATTACAAAATCATCCAACAAAATTAACCCAATAACATTCAACAATATGTTCTCATCGTTAATATATATCAGAGAACTTTAACGTCCTTCGGTCAATTGCGGTCAGTTGCAATCATCTATGAAATTTTGTGTTGGTTTGCGGTTGCATGGAGGAAGAGTCATGCGTGCGACTGAGAGCTTCTAGTCGCTCCCTTGAGCCTACAAGCCTGTGACTGCAGTTGAAATTCTCCTTTGGCAAGCCTGCGACCACAGTTGAAATTCTCCTTTGGCAAGCTTGCCACTGTAACCCAAAACCCTAGAAACACGTACAAGCTTTAGACCCTGTAATTTCAGACCTTTGCGAACTTCTTTCGTCGACCCAACCTCAGAGATGTGCGAACCAATCAATGAAGAAGAGAAGAAGAAGATGCTTGGTAATGTCCAAATGAGGTTGAAGTCACTTGTATTTATAGGCTTCCAAGGGTGACCAATTTCTTGTTAGCGCCCACTTGTCCATATGTGCATATATGGGTTTTTTTTCATAAGTTCACTTTCCCTTATCCGATTTGAGTGCTTCAATAGTCAAAATTGGTCCTCTCGAAAAGTGGAATCTAATCCCATGGTTGGAATTTGTCACTGAGCTGCCAAAATTAACACTTCTTCAATCACGTCATTAAGAAAAACATCCATATGATGTAAATTTCATCTCATAGAAGAAGCAATAGAGATAATCGTAGTGTATCTGGTGACCAAAGCAGTCTCATCGTAGTCTTCAACCTCTTTCTGGGAGAAACCTCTAGCCACAAAGCTTGCCTTGTATTTGTCAATGCTGCCATCCATTGCATGCTTAATCTTGTATACCCATTTGGAGGACACCACTAATTTATCTTTAGGTCTAGGCACGATTTACCACACATCATTCTTCACGATTGATTGATATTCTTCCAACATTACATCCTTCCAAACTTGCCGTTTTGGTGACTTCTTCATAGTTGGAAGGTTCAACATCAATAAGATTAGTCATCAATGTTGCATAACTAGAATACCTCTTTGGCCTCTTACTTTTCCTGAAGGTGGCACGTGGTGCTGCATGTCCTTCGGCATCTTGCAAAGTAGATCTCAACCTTGGATTTTTCTTAATTTTAGGACAATCGAGTACAATGGTTTGCATGGCCCTCCTGGATCTTGATGATCAACAAATTGTTCTGAAGGACTTGATGAAACAAATCCTTCTTTCTTAGGAGCTTCATGTTCTTCATCTTCATCAATGCCCAGTTCTTTAGATTTCCAATAAGCCACATTCTCATCAAAGGTCACATCCCTGCTCACCTCAACTTGTTTCTGTCCTGGAATATATATTCTATATGCCTTTGATGATTCACTACAACCAACGAATATTCCCTTCTTTCTTGAAGGCTCTAATTTTCTTCTATTATCTTTAGGAACATGAATATAAACAGGACAACCAAAAATTCTTAAATCACCAAGCTGGCGTTTTTGTTCGGTGAATGTTTTTTCGGGAGTCTTGTCCTGTAGAATTTTGATGAGAACTTCTATTTTGAATGTAGACAACAGTGATCGATGCTTCACTCTATAGAAACATGTGCAAGTATTGATCATGCATCATTGCCTTGACAAATTCTTCAATTGTTCTATTCTTTCTTTCAACAACTCCATTCTGTTGCACATTATAGGGGACTATCAGCTCCCTCTTGATCCAAACTTCTTTGCAAAAGGCAATGAGCTCCTTGGATTTATATTCTCCTCCATTTTCAAATCTCAAGATTTTGGTCTTCTTTCTCTTCAAATTTTCGACTTCAGCTTTGATTTCCCGAATTTTGTCAAAAACTTCATCTTTTGTCTTTATGAAGGAGATCCACATCTTACGAGAAAAATCATCAATAAATGTTACATAACACAAAGAGCCTCCAAGAGACTTTACTGGCACAGGAGCACATACATCAGAATGAATTAAGTGTAGAAATTTCAGTTTCCCACCCCGGTTTTCAGTTTCACCTTATTTCTCCATATAGTTAAATGCCCATTCCCATAGCCTTACATTCAACAAGCTGAAAAAATAAATATTTTCTGAAAACACACATTCTGGAAATTTTCACAATGCTGGAAATTGCAGAAATAAAAATCAGCAAAATAAATCAGCCACACAGAACATTTAGACACGCTGATTTTTAGTCAAGATGACCCTGGAAAAACCCCCTACAACTCTTGGGGAAAACCAATTCGAAAGCTCCTTATTTCTGACAATGCTTTTTACAGTGAAGCAGAAATTACAGCAAAAATTTCAGCGACTTAATAAATGTACTTATCTCGATTTCCGTGCATCTATTCCGCCTTGGAAAACATGCAAAACAGGAAAAAACTCAAAACAAAAAATTTACAGCATTTATGATAGCATTAAATGCTGAAATGGCTTTCTCAATTTTTGTGCCCAGCTGTATGGACATATCGCTGTACGGACTGTACGGAATAAACAACAGACCCTCCTCGATTTCCGTGCTCCTTTGCCTCGAAATCTGTGCCGAAGCCAGCAGTCTCTCTCCTTGATTTTCGTGCCCAAAATCTGCCCAAAAATTAATGCTGAAGCTGCTGTACGGTCTTCCTCGAAAATTGTGCCTCTCTCTCTCGAAAAATGTGGCAACCACCTGCTGTACAGATTTCTGCCTTGGGAATCGTGCCTCTTTGCTGCTGTACGGATTTTGCTGAAGTCTCTATCAGCTGCCCTCCTTCTCTTCACTGCTCAGAAATTTCTCCTTAGCTTTCTTTCCTCCTCTCTCAATCTACTCATGAAAGAATGAATGACCTTTTCCCTCCTTTTCCTCCTTTAACCTAAACCTAAGTGACTTTTGGGGAATTCCTAAATCTAATGGCTGAGATAGCTTTAGATCTAGGGCTGAGATTAAATGCTCATTTGAATCTCACTTTCTATTTTTTAATTCACCCCACTTTAATAAAGACCCACTTAGTCATTTATTTCCAAAGTCACTTTTCCTTTCTAATTTTACATTGACTTTATTAAAGTCACTTTAAAATTAGACTTTAGTAACTTTATCACTTTAAGTCACTTTTAAATTAGATTTGACTTTATAACTTTATAAAGTCACTTTGGGAGAAAAATTAAATTCTTTTGGACACTTTTCCCTAGGCCAAAGATCAAAGCCTTAGGGAACCACCTGTCCTCCGGTAGCCAAATTTCAACATTAAGTCCAATACTTGGATATACTTTTGCTGCTAAGAAAAGGTTTCTTCACATTCTTTCCAAGTGCACATCCTTTGGACACTCCTTCATGCTCTTCTTGCAAATCTGGAACACCTGAAGCCATTTCTTTTAAAGAAGGCAAAGCTCTATGGTGGAGATGACGATATCTTCTATGCTAAAGCTCACAAGGATTAATATTATTATGTACAAGTGCTTGAGTAGGTTGTTTCAAAGTTCCTTCACAAACTCCATTATTCTTGCAAAATCAATATTAGAGCCTTTGGAACAAACAAGAACTTTTCCATCAACAAAGGCTACTCTATCTCCTCTATCTTCCAGGCATGAAATAGAAACCAAATTCTTCTTCAAACATGATACATATAATATGATGTTGAGATGGACTCTATCAGTTGATTCTAGTTCAATGGATGTCTTTCCAACGCCTTAGATAGGATAAATGATGTTGTCTCCAAGTTCCACCTTTTGTGCTAATCTTCTTTCCAATAGACTTGTGAGGTTGTCTCGATCTCCCGTCATGTGTCTTGAGGCACCACTATCTACTAGCAACTATTCTTCACTATCTGCAACAGAACCAATAACAACAAAGAAATATAAGAGTTCATTATTACTTGGTTCTTCGTTCTTTGGTTTCTTTGGAAGTACTTCAAAATCTGCTACAGAGGCATGCTACTTTCCCTTTGATCTTTCAGAACAATCATGTCTAAAGTGACCATATTTGTGACATTGATGGCATTGAACCTTTGACAAGTACCTCTTTCCTTGAGGAGCAAATCTTGTTTCCTCGTCTTCTTTCTTATTTTCATCTTCCACCATTTCTTCCTGCACCTTTCTTGAAGTGTGTTGCATATGCTTGAGAATCGCCTTCATCGGATCTTTGAATCCATCCTCTTGATACTAGCCTTGATTCTTCTTGTGTACAATTTGCCCATAGTTCATCAAATTTTGGAGCAACCTTTCTAGCACATATTTCTGCTGCAAAAGCATCCCATGATTTAGGTAGACTTGTTGAAATTTGATCACTACAAAGTTTCCTGAAATTTGAAATTTGATGACTAATAAGCTGCCTATACAATGTGGGATCCACCAAACTAGAATCCGAAGCGTGAAGCTTCTTCCAGTTGGTGATCATAAGTGTAGACATGGGTCTACAGTCTGCCATGTGAAATCTGCTCAACACATCCATAGCATACTGCCCCTGCCCCAGAAAGATATGCCCCTCGTCATGCCACACCTCAAGCCCCAAAAAGTAATGCAACAACCCAATGCCCTTCATCTCGAACTCTATAGCAAGATCCTCCTTGCAACCACTAATCAGTCTCTCTGCCCCAGTAATGAACAAGTCATCAACATGTAGTACAAAAATGAGCGGATCATCCCCTAAAACAATGTAGTATAGGTTCAGATATGCATCACTCTTTGTGAAACCCATCTGCTGCAAGTAAGTATCAATCCTCGAATACCAAGCTCTCGGAGCTTGCTTAAGTCCGTAGAGTGCTCGCCTCAACTGACATACATGGGTCTCCCGCCCAAGTACCTCAAAGCCCTGTGGCTGTCAACATACACCTCCTCCTCTACAACTTTGTTCAAAAATTCGGTCTTCACATCCATCTGATGGATCTGCCAACTCATTTCTGCAACAATAGAAATAAGGGACCGGATAGAAGTGTATCGAGCTATGAGAGCGAAGGTCTCATCATAGTCAACTCCCTCTATCTGTGAGAACCCTCTTGCCACAAACCTCGCCTTGAACTTTTCAATGCTGCCATTCGCAGCATGCTTGATCTTGTTGAGCCACCTGGAAGTCACAACTAACTTGCCCTCAGGCCTAGGCACCACCTCCCACCATAGCCTCTCTCCATACCTCCTGGCTGGTAGCCTCCTCATAGCTAGTAGGCTCAGAGTCAACAATGCTGGTAGCGTTGGCTACATAACTGCAAAACCGTTCAGGTGGCACACTCTCCTTGTTCACCCTCTTTAGAGGACCAACGGACACCGCTTCCTTCAAGGCGTCTTGAAGCCACTTGGGCATCCTCTTCCTTGAAGAAGCTTCCCCATAGGGAACCTTATCCTCTGCCCCCCAGTCTGGTGAACCTAAAGGTCTACCAATTGACCCTGGTGTGCCTGTACCAGCACTCTTCCTCGAAGAACCTATTCCTGTGTCAGCTGATGTGCCATGCGAACTCTGTACCAGTGGACTCTCTAAAGAAGTGCTCGGTGAACTCGCCACTGGTGCCTCATATGTTACTGACACTAAAGTACCTGCTGTACCAGTTGATCCAGAACCCTGAGGTCCTGCTCCTTGTACCCGACCTCCTTGTTGAGGAGAAGTCTGTGACTCTCTCTCATCATACTCTCGTGATCTCCAATAGGCCCTCTCCTCCTCGAACTTCACATCCCTCCTAATCACCACTCTCCGCTTAGAGGAATGAAGATCCGATAGGCCTTCGAAGTTTCGCTGTAACCCATAAATATACCCTTCTCTGCCATGGGTTCCAACTTCGTCCTCTGCTCCTTAGGGATATAAAAAAATGTGAGACATCCAAAGATACGAAGACGTCCCACATGAGGCTTCTCTCCAGTGAAAGCCTCCTCTGGAGTCATATTCCCCAATACTCTGTGAGGACTCCTGTTCTGAAGATAAACAACAGTATTGCAGGCCTCAGCCCACAAAAACAAAGGCAACCCCTGATCATGAATCATAGATCTAGCAGCCCCAACAATAGTTCTATTCTTCCTTTCAGACACCCCATTCTGCTGGGGGTTGTAAGGAACTGTGAAATCTCTCCTAATGCCCTCCTGTGCACAGAAGTCAGAAAACCCACCATCTATGTACTCACCACCATTGTCTGACCTCAAGGCCCGAATCTTCCTGCCTGTCTGCTTTTTCACAAGAGCTTTGAACTCTTTAAAGCGACTAAAGACCTCACCTTTGGTCTTCAGGAAATATATCCAAGTCCTCCTAGAGTAGTCATCAATGAATATGACATAATACCCACAACCACCCAAAGACACATGAGACATACGACCACTAACATCGGTATGAATCAAGTTTAGTATTCCTGTAGATCTGTTGTCGCTCGCTGGGAATGGTAACTTGGTGTACTTGACCAAAGCCCACCCTTTGCAGACCTCATAATGCTCGACACTGAAATCAGGAACTCCAGTAGTGATCTCCCTCATAACTCTCAAAGCTCAATGATGCATATGCGCCATCCTTTGGTGCCATAACTTGCTTCTCTGCTGTTGGTGGTACTAGTGTGAGTGCTACCAGATGTGCTACTCACCAATGCTCCTGTCGACTGAAAACTGAACCTGTATAGTTTCCCAGAGCGAACTCCAATCACTTTGGCCGAAGTGATGGAAGCTCCCCTGGGATGCATCAATACTTGCCCTCCTGAGAAAGTGACATCAAACCCCTTCTCCTCCATAACAGACACTGAAATCAAGTTCTTCTTCATCCCCAGAACATACAAAACATCCACGACCTTCAAAGGAGGCAAAGACTCCCTCTCAAATGTCACAGTCCCCACACCAACAACTCTCACTGTGCGGTCATCTCCTAGTACAATCTCAATATCAAGTGCCCTCCCTACAAGCTCTGAAAAGAACTCCCGTGCACTTATCATATGGCGGGAAGCCCCGCTGTCCATGTAGCACATGATGGCAGTGTGGGTGCAGGCATTAAGGAGAGCTGTTCAAATTTAGTTACAATGCTTTCTAGTTCAAGAGGAATTAGTTCCTGATCTTTGTTTCCACTCTCGGTCATCAAAATTTATTAAATCTGCTTGATTTTTCTAATAAAATGATATGTGGAAGCAAAAGTCCCTTTTACCCTTCGGAAACATTATAACTCACTTTTATGACATGCGGAAGCAAAAGTCCCTTTTACTCTTCAGAACCATTATAACTCACTTTAAAACAATATTAAACCTTCAGAAATGTAACAATTTACTTTTAAGCAATGTTTAAAAGTTTCGGAAATGGGTTCCGGACTTCAACATGAGAATTCATATTAAACAATGTTTAAAACCTTTTCGCAAGGGTATCGGATTTCAAACCTTAATAACGCTGTATTGAATTAATGCGTTGGGTCCACACCTTTTTAAACCTCCGCACAACTTCCCACGCAATCTCCGTTGGATCTCCAACACATACGATCAGACGACTATCGCTTTCAATTAACCCCGGTGACTTATCAACCAAAAGTCACGCGAAACTGGCGGTTTCGATACCGTGACGTGTCGCGTTCTTACTTGATCGCGTTCAAAAAGACAAAACCACTCGCAACCCCAAAAGCGGTGCGAAAACAGTAAGTGGTTTTTCAAAAACCATTTAGTCTCAAACTTTTGTTTTCAATTGCGTTTAAACACGGTTTTTGCTGGTTTACAGTGTTCACTTTAGTTCCTCTTGGATACCCTCCTTCTGCGAACTCAATAAGCATAGATCATTTATTGAATATCCAATTTCAAGCCAAAGAACCAGAATTCCCTCGATTTCTCTGAATCCTTTGCACAATAGTTAATTACATGTAAATTCTACACAGAAAAACATAAATCCAATGGATTCGAAGGGATGAAACCCTCCGGGAATTTGCCAAGTATACAACAGATAGTGAAATTCTGCAGTTTTATTAAATCAGAGGCAAAACCCTCTCAATCCATTCTTCTACCATCCAAATACAAATTCTTCCTTTTCAGAGGTTACATTTATAGTTTTTTACATAACAGTTGACCTCCTCTTGAGGATTGAATACTCCTAATTTAGAAAAAATCCTAATTACATAATATCTTCCCTAAATCTATCAACTGAAGACTAAATATACTGAATCTAATCTAAAACAGTTCAATCTTCCTAGATACTAGTTCAACCATATCTAGTAAAACTGTAAATTGACAGCTAAAGGTACCAACACCTTTGCTTGTAAACTTTTTATGGATTTTTGGAATAATTAATGAAGTCTTTTGTCTCTAAGCCTCATGCTCCTGCATCAAACTCCTGAGGACAAAAATCTTCATGGGCTCCTGTCCATGAGCTCCTCCACAAAACTGCCCAATTTCTGCAGCATGGTTTCTGTCATCTAGGTAGCATCTTCAATTGGCTGATCCCTCCACTTGATCAAATATTGAAAATACTCCTGTCCCCTGGTTTTCTTAAACACTTTCCTGTGTAAGATCCTCTCTGGATGTAATGTCTTTGCTGTGGGTAACTGTTTTACCCAGTCAATTTTTTCTCTGTCTTCTGGTCTATCATCTGTGCCACTATCTTCATATTTGTATAGATCGGCAACATTGAATATTGGAGATATTCCAATACCAGATGGTAATTCAATTTCATAAGCAAAACTTTCTCAATATCCTACATGGTCCTATCTTTTTGAATTTTAACTTGTTATACTTCCTCTTTGGAAATATTTCTTTTCTTAATTGTGCTAAAACCAAATCACCAACTTCAAAATTAACTTCTCTTTTTCTCAAATCTGCTCTGTTTTTGTACTAGATGCTGCTATCTTGTAGCTGCTGCTTTACCTGTTCATGTATTGCTTGAATTTCTGAAGCAAACTCCTCTCCTTCAACACTTCTCATTTCTGCTTTTCCTAAGTTCCTCAATTCAGATACTCCTCTTGGGTGCATCCCATAAACTATATGGAATGGAATCTGCCCTGTACTTCTGTTAGGTGAATCATTATATGCATACTCTGCCTGTGGTAAAATATGATCCCACTGTTTAGAATGTTCTCCTCCAAGACTTCTCAAAAGATTACCCAAACTCCGGTTCACTACTTCAGTCTGCCCATCAGTTTGAGGGTGATATGCTGAGCTGAAACTTAGTTAAGTACCAAGCTTCTTCCACAATGTCCTCCAAAAATGACCAACAAATCTGGTGTCTCTATCAGAGACAATACTTTTAGGTAACCCATGTAATCTGACAATCTCCTTGGAAAACAAATTGGCAACATGAGTAGCATCACTGGTTTTATAACATGGAATAAAATGTGCCATTTTTGAAAATCTGTCAACTACAACATAAATTGCATCTTTTTCTCTCTGTGTCTTAGGCAATCCTAAAACAAAATCCATACTTACCATATCCCAAGGTCTGTCTGGAATAGGTAATGGAATGTACAAACTTGCATTTTGACTTTTCCCTTTTGCATATTGAAATTTTTTTAATTCTTCACATACTTTTCCACTTCAGATTTCATCTTTGGCCAAAAATAAAAATGACTTAGTTGCTCATAAGTCTTATCAACACCAAAATGTCCAACAAGTCCACCACTATGTTTCTCCCTGATTAAATTTTCTCTCATAGAACAATTTGGTATGCACAACTGATTTCTTTTGAACAATAAACCCTCTTGCAAGAAATAATCTAACCACTGACTTCTCTCTATCAAAACAGGATTACAACATGTTTTAAATGCTTCTTTGAAATCCAAATCTGTCTTATAGATTTCTTTAAGAAAATCAAAACCTAACACTTGAATTTGACTTTCTTGAAAAAGAATGCTTTTTCTACTCAAGGCATCAACTACCTTGTTTGCTTGACCACTTATATGCTTCAATACAAAGTTAAAACTTTGAAGATATTCAACCCATTTTGCATGTTTTTGATTCAGTTTACGCTGTTGCATAATATACTGTAAAGCATGATTATCTGAATATAGCACAAATTCTTTAGACATTAAATAATGTCTCCACTTCTTCAATGATTGTACAATTGCATAAAATTCCTTGTCATAAGAAGAGTACTTCCTCCTTGTCTCATTCAGCTTCAATGTGCTACACGTCTATCTTCTTGACTTAATACAGCTCCAATAGCTTCCCCACTGGCATCACATTTCACTTGAAAAGGTTTATTAAAATCAGGCAAAACTAAGACATGTTTCTCAGTTATCTGTTGCTTTAAGAACTGAAAATTCCTTTCAGCTTCAACAGTCCACTTGAATGGTTGTTTGTCCTTCTTTATGGTTTCAATGATAGGTGCATTGATCTTACTAAAATTCCTTATGAATTTTCTATAAAAACTAGCAAGACCATGAAAAATTTTGACCTCAAAAACACTTTAAGGTGAAGGCCACTCCACAATTGCCTTTATCTTCTCTGGATCCATTTTTAATCCTTCAGCAGAAACAACAAAACGTAAATATACCAATTCTTCTTTCATGAATGAACATTTCTTTAAATTTACCAGTAACTTCTCTTGATGTAACTTCCTTAAGACATAATTAAGATGTCTTAGGTGTTCTTCTTTTGTTTTGCTGTAAATTAATATATCATCCAGATATGCTATTGCAAATTTACCAATAAATTCTTTTACTACTTCATTCATAAGCCTCATAAATGTGCTAGGTGCATTTGATAAACCAAAAGGCATTACCATCCATTCATACAATCCCTCATTTGTTTTAAAGGCTGTTTTCCATTCATCTCCTTCCCTTATCCTAATTTGATGATACCCACTTTTCAAATCTAGTTTTGAAAAATACCTTGCTCCATTCAAACAATCCATCAAATCTTCAATTGTAGGTAAAGGAAATCTATACCTGATTGTTATCTTGTTGATTGCTCTTGAATCAATGCACATTCTCCAACCTCCATTTTTCTTCGGACTTAATACTGTAGGTACTGCACAAGGACTCAAACTTTCTCTGATCAAACCTTTGTCAACCAATTCCTGTACTTGCTTTCTGATTTCTTCATTTTCTGTAGGAGTCATCTTGTAAGCTGCTTTGTTAGGCAAATTTGATCCTGGAATCAAATCTATCTGATGGTTGATTCTTCTTACAGGTGGTAATTCATTAGGCAAATCATCCACAATAATATCACAATAGCTCTCCAACATTTTTTGAATTTCAATTGGCAAATCAGAAATTCTTGTAGAAGTAAATACTACCTTAGGTTTGCAAACTAAAGCAAAATTTACCTCATCACCTTCAATCTGCTACAAGTATTCTTTTCCACTCAACAATAAAGCCTTTGGATCAGACTTTTTACTTGATGCATTTTCTTCTTCCATAGGTAACAATGTTTGATTCATACCATCTTTGAAAAACTTGTAAGTGTTTCTCTTTCCATCATGTATTGCTGCTTTGTCATACTGCCAAGGTCTACCCAGCAATATGTGACACACATCCATAGGCATCACATCACACATGATTTTATCTTTGTAACTGCCCATTTGCAATTCTATTTCACATTGTTCCTTTACTATCAGTTGATGTTCCTTCTGAAGCCATGACACCTTGTAGGGTGTTGGATGTTCCCTTGTCTTCAATTTCAACTTTTCTATCACCTATGTAGAGACCAAATTATCTGTACTGCCACTATCAATTACCAATTGACAGCATTTCCCTTGAACTTGGCACACACTTCTGAACAAAGTCTTTCTCTGTGTTGGTTCAACAACTTCCTTTGTTTGTTTTAAAAAAACCTTGTTAACCACCAAAGATTCTCCTTTCTCTGGCACAATTTCTTTCTCTGTTGCAGGCAACTTTGCTGCTTCTTCTTCAGTCTGAGCAACAATTGCATTTTGCATTTCTCTGGTTTGTCCCCACATTCTCTGGACACTCATAGGCTCTATGTCCTAATTTGTTACATCTGTAACATCTAACTTCTCTTCCTCTGTTTCTGCCTCCTCTTCCTCTATAAGGACTCCTTCTGCCACTTGTATCACCTTCTGTGGGTGCATACTGAGGTGAGTTGCTGCTAGCACCATCTCTTGGTGCTGTAGATCTTCCTCTAGCACCTTGACTTCCTCTTCCTCGGAAAGTACCTCTTCCTTTGGCAAATTGCTTTCTTATGAGTTTTTCTTCAGCGTTTAAGGCCATCTGGTAAGCCTTTTCTACTGTTTTAGGAGACAATATACTTATCTCATCTTGAATCTCCATTCTGAGACCATTTATGTACCTAACAATCTTCTCTGCTGTATCTTGAATTTGTCCTTCTCTTATGCTCACTTTGTAAAATTCTTCTGTGTATTCTTTTACTGTCATTAATCTCTGTTTAAGATTTTGCATTTGTCTAAATAATGAAAGCTGATAATCATTAGGCAAAAACTTACCTCTCAATTTTGCTACCATTCTGTTCCAATTCTTGATTGGCTGCTTACCAACTCTCCTTCTTTCTGCTTGCACTCCATCCCACCAAAGTGCTGCATGTCCTTTCAACCTTGTGACAACAAACTTAACTCTCTTTTCTTCACTCATCTCCTCATAATCAAAGCATTTATTTATTTCATTGATCCAGTGTATCAACTCTTCTAGATTTAATCCTCCTGCAAAAGCTGATACTTCAAGTCTAGGCTTGGATGTAGATCCAACTGATTTAAAGAATCTCATATCAGGAGTAAGCTCAACATTTTCTTCTTCCTTTTCTTCAGCTTCAGGTTCACTGACATCTTCAGGATCTCTCTATTGTCCTGCTTCTATTGCTTCCAATCTAGCTTGAATCTGCTGCATAGTCTCTAGTACTTCAACATTTGCAATTGGTCTACCTCTTCTTCTCCCAGCACCACCTCCTCTACCAATTCTGACAGCCATGTTGAGTTTCTTTTTCTGACCTTTGGAAGCTTGTTTAGTGTCTAAAAAATGCTCTGAAGACTGCTCTGATACCACAAATGATGGCAGTGTGGGTGCAGGCGTTAAGGAGAGCTGTTCAAATTTAGTTACAATGCTTTCTAGTTCAAGAGGAATTAGTTCCTGATCTTTGTTTCCACTCTCGATCATCAAAATTTATTAAATCTGCTTGATTTTTCTAATAAAATGATATGCGGAAGCAAAAGTCCCTTTTACCCTTCGGAAACATTATAACTCACTTTTATGACATGCGGAAGCAAAAGTCCCTTTTACTCTTCGAAACCATTTTAACTCACTTTAAAACAATATTAAACCTTTGGAAATGTAACAATTTACTTTTAAACAATGTTTAAAAGTTTCGGAAATGGGATCCGGACTTCAATATGAGAATTCATATTAAACAATGTTTAAAATCTTTTCGCAAGGGTATCGGATTTCAAACCTTAATAAAGCTGTATTGAATAAATGCGTTGGGTCCACACCTTTTTAAACCTCCGTGCAACTTCCCACGCGATCACCGTTGGATCTCCGACACATATGATCGGACGGCTATCGCTTTCAATTAACCCCGGTGACTTATCAACCAAAAGTCACACGAAATTGGCGGTTTCGATACCGTGACGTGTCGCATTCTTACTTGATCACGTTCAAAAAGACAAAACCACTCACAACCCCAAAAGCGGTGCGAAAACAGTAAGTGGTTTTTCAAAAACCGCTTAGTCTCAAACTTTTGTTTTCAATCGTGTTCAAACACGGTTTTCGCTGGTTTACAATGTTCACTTCAGTTCCTCTTGGATACCCTACTTTTCCACTGCGAACTCAATAAACATAGATCATTTATTGAATATCCAATTTCAAGCCAAAGAACCATAATTCCCTCGATTTCTCTGAATCTTTTGCATAGTAGTTAATGACATGTAAATTCTACACAGAAAAACATAAATCCAATGGATTCGAAGGGATGAAACCCTCCGGGAATTTGCCAAGTATACAACAGATAGTGAAATTCTGCAGTTTTATTATATCAGAGGCAAAACCCTATCAATCCATTCTTCTACCATCCAAATTTGAATTTTTCTTTTTTCAGAGGTTACATTTATAGTTTTTTACATAACAATCGACCTCCTCTTGAGGATCAAATTCTCCTAATTTAGAAAAAGTCCTAATTACATAATATCTTCCCTAAATCTATCAACTGAAGACTAAATATACTGAATCTAATCTAAAACAGTTCAACCTTCCTAGATACTAGTTCCACCCTATCTAGTAAAACTGTAAATTGACAGCTAAAGGTACCAACACCTTTGCTTGTAAACTTTTTTTGGATTTTTGGAATAATTAATGAAGCCTTTTGTCTCTAAGCCTCATGCTCCTGCATCAACACACATTGGATGATGTACTCCTACTAGATGTAGAAGTAATAAATGCAAAGTCCCTATCAAATTGTGAAACAAACTGCTCCACCTCTGCTAAAGCTACAGTCAATGTGGAAAAAGTCGAAGTCGGGATTAAATCGACAAGGGTCCAAAAGTTGAAAAACTCGATAAAGTCGGGAGTTTTTCGAAAAAGTCGGTGAAATTAAAAAAATACAAAATATTCACTTCAAAAAATTCAAAAAATGATTAAGAAACTACCTCACTCAAGATTTTTTGGAAAAAATCTCGATTTAATCCCGACTTTTTCAACTAGGAAAAAATCGCCAACAAATCGGCCGATTAAATCGGCTAGTCCAAAAAATCAGATTTTGCCGATTTAATCAAGACTTTTTGGCGACTTTTTGCACAGTGGCTGCAGTACCCTTCTCCCCCTTGTTTTTCCTCTCAAGACACGTAGAAACATAGTGTCCCATCTTCTGACATGCCCAACATATGATTTTGGACATATCCGTATCTTTCTTCTTCTTCTTCTCCTTTCCCTTAGCCCCATTTGATGAGGCCCCTTTCTTGGCCTTCCCTTTGTTCTTCCCCATGGCTGTCAAGGCTACATCCTCCTCATCTGCTATCTTCACCCCACCACTGCCAGTCTTCCATATCTCATGCTGCATACAATCATCCCAGAATCTGTCACAATTAGGAAGATTCTCCCTAGAGGTAACAATATCTCCAAAGACCTTCCAAGACTTAGGAAGTTTCGCTACGGCTATCCTAACTAACTCTGTGGGTGTAACTGCCTCACCAATATCAGTGAAATCACCACGTACCTATTTGACCTTGCCAAGACAATGAACTACACTTTCAGCCTTTGTCATCTTGATGTTCTTCAATTGTTCTTTGAGTACCGTCATCTTGCTCTCATTGGTACTTTGATAGAGAGTGGTTGGAGCTGCCCACATCTGATATGCATATGTGTTTCCTCTCACATGAGGAACCACATGATCCTTTACACTGTCCATCAAAATCCTTTTTGCCTTTGCATTGTTTTTTGTGAATTTAGCAAGTTCATCTGCAGCAGTAGGAGGTACAACCTCTTGTCGCACTATGTCTCAAACTGTTGCCTCCTCAAACACTGTTTGAATTCTGTCCTTCCAAATGACATAGTTGGATATCCCATCTAGTCTGTCCTCGATCCGTAAGAACATGGCCATGACTGCTGTCCAAAATTTACAAAAGCAAGTAAATGGAGAAATAAACTTTCCAGCACACTTTGTCTTGTTGTCCCAAAAGTTCAGTCTGTGTGAAATTTCACCTTGCTGTTCCAAAATATTTGTTTGTTGTCCAAACTGAGGTTGCTGTCTAAAATTTCAGTTTGTTGTCCAAACCACTGTTTGCTGTCCCAAATTATTGTCTGCTGTTCAAACTACAATTTTCAGCGTGTAGTACTAATACCATGTTGGAATTTGATGACTAAAAAGTTTCCTGCAATCCCAACCCGGTTTTAATTTCACCTTATCACTCTTATTCAGTTAAATGCCCTTTACCATAAAATTACATTCAACATATAGAATTCTGGAAACAAAATTTTTAGATTAAAATAAATATGGACATAAACAGACCAACAACACAAAGAAAACACACACAAATTTTTGGTCAACTTATACCCAAGCAACGTTGCATGAAGCGGGGACGTGGAAGCGTCATTTTCAAAAAATCTAGGATGCGAAGCGTCTCAAAAGCGTCTACTATATATATATATTTTTATTTTTATTTTTTTGCATTTATATTAAAAAAACATCCAAAATACCAAATTAATTGTAGAAGATATGGAAGCATGCATATTTGTACATAAATCAAGATAGATATGACATCCATTGTACATTAATGATTAATTATTTGAGCATCAACCATTTAGATGCATCAACCATATATAATCTAGATTCTTCTCCTCTTGTCTAGCCTTTGCCTCTACCTCAATTATCTAGGGACATTAGTTAAAATTGCCCAATTTTGATCAAACTACCTAATGCAAGCCTTAAAATATGGTAGAAAGAACTTAACATGCTTGATCGATTATATTGACTTGATTGAAATGTAATTTTTTGCTAACGATATGACAAAGGAGTTCAACAATTGACACCACCAACACTAGGGTACATATAGGGCTTGGTGCTCTTGATTAAATGCTAATCACATACCCTCATACATGATATAATCTTAATGACATGCCACCATACCATTGATCCTGAATTCACTGAAAACTGTTAAGTTTGCTGAATTTTGAATAGGATATGAAATTCTATTTTCTCCATATGAAGTTCGATCAGGGTGGAAACACTCTCAAACATCCTGAGTCATTTCATGATAATGTTAAAAGTTAAGAATTTAACATTACCATGAGGGAGCATCTAAGAAACATCCAAGGAGGTAAAAAAGAGCTTATATCTTTTTCATCCTATCCCTAACTCAACACTAATTCACCTTCTAACCCAACCAAAGACAAAAATTTAAAAAAAATTTAAAAAAAATCGCTTTTATGAGCTACGTAAGTTGGATCCGTATAGGAATCGTGGCGCTTCCGTACGGCAATCTGCCGTATGGAAACGCGCATCCGGCCGTACGGTTCCAAAAAACCAGGAAACACAATTTTTTTTCCGAAATGTGTTTCAGGGGGCGGACCCCGTACGGTTCCGTATGGACTGTGATTCGGGGGTTGGAGCCGGGGGGGGGGGGGGACGTTTCCTGCAACATTGGACCCAAGCAAAACCCCTTCAATCTTGTAAATTTATTTAGATTTTCTATACTTGATGCAACTTTACTTCCACTACAACAATCACATAAACAATCAAGTAAAATGCTGATAAAACATACCAGTAGATCAACGGAAGACAAACCAGAAATAGATAAATGTGTTGGTGCGTTACGGCGGTCAACAGGATGCTTCAACCAACAAAGTCTCCTTGGTCAGCCAACCCAGTATGTGTCACAACAACCCTCAAAACAGCCACACGGTCAACCCAAAGTCAACGTTGCCTAGAAAAGTCAACGCAGAACAACAACAATAAAAGTCAACGCTGCTCGGTCTTCGGTCAACCTTTGACCTTGGTTCTTGTGCCAAAATGTACGGCTTGCATAAATCGAAGTCTGCACCAAAAATAAGCTCCTTTGGACCATGCGCTGATCAAAGTCAACGTTGGTCAAACCTGTGTGGAAACCCTAGCTGCAGCAGAATTCTCTTCGTCCTTCTTTCCCACATGTGAACCGAAAACTGCCTCTAAGGAGCTCGAACCAATCAGAAGAGGAGAGATGAGTGAAATGTCCTCCAACATTGACTCTATTTATATCAATCACTGAGGGTGTGTGACACATTTGCTGGGGGTGTAAAACCTTAAGGCCGACTTGCACATATTTTGAAAGTATTAAAAATAAATTCAAAATAAATGTTCTGCTCATCGGATCAAGATGATCTTTAGATCAATCTTGCACCTCTCCGAAAGAGGAACCCAATAAAAATATTGTTGTCTTCATTTGAGCATCACGACATGGAGTTTGGACGTAGTTGTCCAATTCTAACACTCCCTCTCAACTAGGGAGAATTCCATCCACCTGGGTAATCATACATTGTGCGTCATCCCGCCGTAACCTGCTTTGCTGGCCTCTTTATTTTAGAACAGAAGTGGGTCAGTCACAAAGACATCATTCCCGACTGACAGATTTAGCCCAGAGGGCAGAAACCTCTATAGGACTCACAAAGAGTCTCATACCAACCCGAAGTCGGTTTGCCTGACCCGAAGTCAGTTGGAGGTCCGAAACCTCACTAAACTTGATCCCAGATCAAGTGGTTGGACCATGCTATCCTAGATAGAGAGTACGGAAATATCTGATGCATCCATCAATCTTTGCTACTAGTCTCTAGCTTTTCCCACCTCATTGGCCAAATGAGAGGTACTTCCCATGAGCCCCGAAGTCAATGGGTAGGATGCATACGGAGCACATATAATGAGAGGTGAACCAACTCAATAATCACAACGGTGGGGCCCAAGCACACCCACAAGGTTCGACAAGCCTAGCCCTGTGGTTGCTTATAGCTCCGAGAAGCTATCCCCAAAGCCCCCCAGAGCTCCCAGAGCTCATCGTCCAACAGGACCCACATCATAGGGTCATTCCACGATACCAAGACTCTCATGGAAGGTTAGGAACTTGACCTTCCCTAGGGGCTTTGTGAGAATATTCGCGACCTACTCATCAGTTCCTATATGATCGAGTCTTACGGCGCCTCGTTGTACCATATTCCGGATAAAGTGGTACCTGATATCAATATGCTTGGATCGATCGTGAAACACTGGATTCTCGGACAAGCGAATCCCACTCTGGTTATCACAGAGTATCTCGGTGGTATCTAGCACATGTCCGAACAACTCCCTAAAGAGCTTTCGCAACCAAACTGCTTCACAACAAGCCATACTTGTTGCAATGTATTCGGCCTCTGCGGTGCTCAAAGCCATCGACTTCTGCTTCCTGCTCATCCATGATATCGAAGTAGAACCAAGATTGAATCTGCCTCCTGATGTGCTCTTACGATCCACCACACTGCCAACCCAATCAGCATCAGTATGTCCAAGGAGTGTCATGCTCTCGGCAGTGTATCTCAGCCCATGGTTTATCGTGCCTCGAAGATATCTCAGAAGATTCTTGGCACCAACCTAGTGAAAGTGATGAGGCTCAACCATCTGTTGACTCAAAGTGTTCACTGGAAAACACATATTTGGACGGGTGTTCACTAAGAACATCAGGGCCCATCCGAGTTGACGATACTCAGTAGGATTTGCCAATACGGGCCTAGCAGCGCTACCACTCAACTTCTTGAAGTTGAGCTCCATTGGTGTCGACACAGACTTGTAGTCCACCATACTAAATCTTTCCAGAAGCTTCACAATGTATTTTCTTTGAGAAAGGAAAATCTCGCTAGGCCTCTGCCAGACCTCCAGGCCTAGGAAATAATGCATCAGTCTTAGGTCGTTCATCTCGAACTCAGCAACGAGCTCCCTCTTGCACTGATGAATGAGAGGGTTAGCACCTGTCAGGAAGAGGTCATCCACATACAACACCAGAATGAGAGGCTTCTCCTTGACAATCTTGAAGTTGGATCAACATTATTACGAGTGAAGCCCAACTTCATCAGGTAGCTATCTATCCTCTCGTACCAAGCTCTGGGTGCTTGCTTCAACCCATAGAGGGCTTTCTTCAACCTGCAAACATGGGTGTCCTGATCCTGGACTTCGAACCCCAGAGGTTGCTCCACATATACCTCTTCCTTTATCGCATCATGCAGAAATGCAGTCTTCACATCCATCTGATGGAGACTCCATCCTTGCGTAGCAACAAGGGCTATAATAGATCGAATGGTGGTATATCGGGCTACAGGTGCAAATATGTCATCATAGTCTATGCCTTTCTTTTGAGAGAAGCCATGGGCAACGAATCTTGCCTTGAACTTTTTAGCACTTCCATCAGATCCATGCTTGATCTTGTAGAGCCATTTCGAGGTGACAACTGCTTTGTCCTTCGGTCTTGGAACCACATCTGAGACATCATTCTTCATTATGGACTCATACTCTTCGTGTATAGCATCCTTCCAGACTTGATGCTTTATGACTTCCTCAAAAGATCCAGGCTCAGATTGTACAATAGTACTCATGGCTGCTAGATACCCTTGGTATGTACCCGACTTCTTGCTTTCACAGAATGTCCCCCTTGGGGCCGCATGTCCCTCAGCATCCTCGAGAGTGTCCCGGAGCCATGATGGTCTCTTTCCTAGTGAAGGAGGTGGATCAATCGGGTCCATCGGTCCTTCAACATCAGGCATCGTCTCATCCTTCGGTTCCTCTTGATTTCCAGGCCTTGCTTCATGATCTTCCTCAGATCTCGGAAGATTGACTACTTTCCTCATGGAAGCATCTTCGTCAAAGGTGACATCGCTTTCATAGTCTCTCTTACCCTATGCTGTACGGTTTCTCTCTAACCTCATGGTCATTTCATTCTTGTAAAATTAATAAAATTTCTATTTTTGTTGTGGGAGCGTGGGTTTTACCCATTGGCACATAGACTCTATAGGCCTTCAAAGTTTCACTATAGCCCACAAACATTCCTTTCTTCCCAGAAGCATCCAGCTTGCTCCTCTTTTCTTTTGGCACATGAAAATAAACAGGAGATCCAAAAAATCTAAAATTTGAGACGTCAGGTTTCTCTCTAAATGTGAGATGTCAGGCATCGATTTTGTATGTACACAACAGTGTTTGCAGCTTCTCCCCACAGCAAATTTGGTAGACCTTGGTCACATAGCATGGCACGGGCAACTTCTCCCCACAGAAACTTCGGTAGACCTTGGTCACATAGCATGGCATGGGCAACTTCCACAATGGTCTTGTTCTTTCGTTCAGCAACACCATTTTTCTCAGGAGTGTAGACAGTTTTGGTCTCCCTCTTGATGCCAGCTTCTCTGCAAAAGTCCTTGAACTCGTTTGTCTCATATTCAGTGCCATTATCAGTTCTCAAAATCTTGATCTTCTTTCCTGTCATATTTTCCACGAAGGCTTTGAAGGTATGGAACCACATGAAAGCCATATCCTTTTTCTTTAAGAAGTATATCCAGGTTTTGCGAGAGAAGTCATCTATGAATGTCATATAATAAGAACATCCTGCCAAGGATGTCACAGGCAGCATACCAGATAGATCAGAATGGATCAATTGTAAGACATTAGATGTCTTTATGACACTTGAGGGAAAAGGTCCCCTTGTATGCTTTCCTTCGGCACAACCCTTACATACACCTTCATGATTATTTGAAAACTTGGGCACCCCTGTCACCACCTTCTTTGCTTTGGGAAGTGCCTTGTAGTGAAGGTGTCCAAACCTCCAGTGCCATAGTTCAGTCTGTCGGATAGTATCACATGTCATCGCTCCCAGTGAACTTCCTCCAACCTGGTAGAGTGTATCAAATCTAAACCCAATCGTGATAGCTTCCTTGAAGCTCTTCTTCCACATGCGCACCTTTCCATCAGTGAATGCCACATTGAAACCTTTGTCTTCCATGGTCGATATAGACACAAGGTTCTTCTTCAAATCAGGTACATAGAGTACATCCTGCAAGTGAAGGTCTTGACCTTGAGACAAGTGGAGGGTCATAGTCCCTGTCCCTTTCACGGGATATGTGGCATTATCTCCAAGGATAATTTCCAGATTAGTATCCTTCTCAACCATATCAGAGAGTGCTTCCTTGAACCCAGTGATGTGCCTTGAGGCACCACTATCTATCAACCAGACATCCATAGTGTTGCGTGGAGATGTGACAGAGAGGGCAGATACAAGAATGTATTCATTTCTTTTATCAACAACATTTGATTCCTCATAGCTGGAGTTTCTTGACCTTTTGAAAGGTTGATCATTTCCGCTGGAGGGAGCGTTCCTCTTTCCCTTGAACCTGTTGTTCCTTTGATTGCCATTTCTTCGGTTGTTGTGGTTGTCATCACCATCAGGAGAATCCTTCTTGAAAGGACATTCTCTAGCATAGTGACTTGGCCTATGACAAGTGAAACACTTGCCCTTCTTTCCTTGGGCCCTTGCTTTTCCTTTGTTCTTTGGACCTCCATAGTTCTTCTTTCTAGAATGAGCAGCATAGGCAGCATTTCCTTCATTTCCATACTCCTTCATTCTTGTCTCTTCTTGAATGCATCTCGACAGTACTTCGTCAAAGTCAGGTATCACATTATTATTTAGAATGGTAGTGTTGAACACATGCCATTCGGATGGGAGCCCTCCAAGTGTGGTGAGTACCATTTCTCGATTAGCTATTGTCTCCCCAATAGCCAGCAGATTGTTCCTGATCTCGGTCAGCTTCAAAAAGTATGATTGAACGGACTCATCCCTGCCTTTCTTCAGATTCTTCAATTGATTCTTGAAGAATAGTACTTGATTTGCATTGTTGGCCTTGAACATGAGGATCAACTTATCATACATCTCTTTGGATGTGCCTAGCTCAGAGATGTAGGCCACCAGACTAGATCTACCCCTTTTTGTACTTAGTTTTGGCAGCAGCAGTAGCAGTGGATGGATGTTCTTGGATTTTACCCTGCACATAGTCCATGACATCTTGGTCTTGCAATTTGAGATCTAATATCATCTTCCAAGCGTGGAAGTCATCCTTCCCAGTCAATTTGTCATCCTCCTTGAAGCCATAGTTTGTGGAACCCATTTTCTTCTTCGGTTATTGCTACAAATAGGGCTTGTCTTCACCTCAACTTCGATACCATGTAAATTTATGTAGATGTTCTATGCTTGATGCAACTTTACTTCCACTATTGCAATCACATAAACAATCAAGTAAAATGCTGATAGAACATACCAGTAGATCAACAGAAGACAAACCAGAAACAGATAAATTTGTTGGTGCGTTACGGCGGTCAACAGGATACTTCAACCAGCAAAGTCTCCTTGGTCAGCCAACCCAGTATGTGTCACAACAACCCTCAAAACAACCACATGGTCAACCCAAAGTCAACCCCAGAAAAGTCAAATTTGCCTAGAAAAGTCAACGCAAAATAACGGCAATAAAAGTCAAGGCAGCTCGGTCTTCGGTCAACCTTTGACCTTGGTTCTTGTGCCAAAATGTACGGCCTGCATAAATCGAAGTTTGCACCAAAAATCAGCTCCTTTGGACGATGCGTCGACCAAAGTCAACGTTGGTCAAACTTGTGTGGAAACCCTAGCTGCAGCAGAATTCTCTTCGTCCTTCTTTCCCACGTGTGAACCAAAAACTGCCTCCAAGGAGCTCGAACCAATCAAAAGAGGAGAGATGATGGGTGAGAATGAGATGAGTGAAATGTCCTGCAACGTTGACTCTATTTATATCAATCACTGAGGGTGTGTGACACATTTGTTGGGGGTGTAAAACTTTAAGGTTGACCTGCACATATTTTGAAAGTATTAAAAATAAACTCAAAATAAATGTTTTGCTCATCGGATCAAGATGATCTTTAGATCAATCTTGCACCTCTCCGAAAGAGGAACCCAATAAAAATATTGGTGTCTTCATTTGAGCATCACAACATGGAGTTTGGACCTAGTTGTCCAATTTTAACAAATCTTCTCCGGGGAAAACCTATTAGAGAGCTCTTCAAATTTATTTATCTTTCAAGTTCAGGAAAAATACATTTGCAGACAAAACAAAACAACAAAATACAACTTATCTCTTCAGACCAAAATTCCTTGAAAACTGTGCCCACTTTGCCTTGATTTCCATGCCCACTTGAAGCTGAAAAATGTACTGTACAGACACATACAATGTATGGATTCCATACGGACTTCCGTACCGTTGTACAGACTGTACAAATATTTTTGTTTGCTCAAAAACTTGATGCAGACTAGCTGCACAAATATCAAAATACGCGCGGAACTATATAGTTTATGGGTCCATAGAATTCTTTATTCGTAGTGGATTTCAAACTTCGGAGTTTGTTAAACATACATATATGTGCGATCAACAATGTCGACTTAAACAGACACACATAAACTCAAAAACAAAGCATATACGCAGATCTTCTCACTGGAGGGTCCCACGACACGCCGACCAATCACCGGTGATCGCACTTCCCACAATTCACAACTTAACTTAGCACTTAAATCTTATTTCTTGCGAACTACGATGTTGCGCTGAGCCAACACGTGTCCTCCCCACTTCGCATCACAAACAATTTAGTTTACCTTGCGACGCCTTAACTCTTAACTTCTAAATATTGCGATTTGCGAAATCGCTTTTCAGGTGCTGCAATCTTCACCGTTGGTTTGTTTCTCGATCCGATGATCCACGTTATATCTTCGCCTTCTCACTTCGTGTCGCAGGTTAAACAATTTAACTTATGAAACTCTTAACTATAAACACTATTAAGTGCGATGTGCGATGCCCTCCAACTGCGATGAGATCTCTCCCGTTGATTGGTGTCAGAGCCACGGTCCTCGTCGCGCTTGCAATCCGATTGATCTCTGACTGTGCAATTGATACATACACGTTTTAACAAAGATTTAAAACAATGGTTTTGAACAGAGAGCTCGATCAATTACAAAACACTTGGAATTTAATAATAAATGAAATTACAGAGCCAAGCCCTTGCTCGACTAGTTATTACAATTATTTCTGCTCTATCTTCTCTCTCCTCTCGCACACCTAGTTCACACTTATCTCACTCTTTTTCACACACTGCTATCTGTTTTTCTCACACCTATTCATACATATATATATCTCACTGAAGTAGTCCTCCTCATCTCTAAATAGATTTATGTTTGAACCACTCTTAACAAACAAATGCTACTCTATTTCTAAGCTCTTATCCTATTTGGCTCAATCTCCTCGCAGGGAGAAACCAATTGCTATTTTATTCCTAATTAATTTTAGCAAACCCAAATAGACTAACTTCTCTCATTTAAAACTAAGTAAAATTAATGACCAATGTTTATCCACCTCATGTTAGCCACAACATGTGAACACACAATCACATTGCTAGCTAAGTCCCGATGCTCCTGCATCAAAACTTCTCTGGAACTGTGTGCAGCTCACAACTTTAAATGTTGTTCATACTATACCTTCTGTTGTCTTCTATGTCTTGATTTCCGTGCCCAGCTTTGCCCAGAAATCACTCTTTCAGCGTGCTGCAACAAATTTCTCTTTCAAAACTTTTCTCTAGCCCTCAGCCTCCTTTCTCCAATCTGCTCATGAAGAATGAATGAATGAATGCAGTCTCTCTTTTCTTTTCCCCATTTTGTTTCCCTAAATGACTTTTGGGCAACCCTAAGATCTAATGGCTCAAATTCATTTAGATCAAGGGATGAGAATAAATGTGCATTTAATTCTCACTTTCTATTTTTTAACTCACCCATTAAATAAAGTACCCACATTTTACTTTATGTCTAAAGTCACTTTTCACTTTATAATTTAACATCGACTTTACCACTTATAAAGTCACTTTCACTTAATAATTTAATATTGACTTTACCATTTATAAAGTCACTTTCACTTAATAATTTAATATTGACTTTACCATTTATAAAGTCACTTTCACTTTATAAAGTCACACTTAGGAAAATAATTATTTTGGACACTTTCCCCTATGTAGAGACTAACCCATGGGAAACCACTTGTCCAAGGTACATTAAAAATCAACAAGACTATTAAGTTTTGTAGTTAATAATTCCTTATTAGAGATGACTTCATCAATTGCTTGTACTTGATCTCTTATTCGAGATATCCTCATGAAGTATGAGGCTTTAGTTTTATTCTTTGTTATTCTAACATCACAGAGTTCATTCTTCAAACTCATGGCTTGACCAATATTATTGATAGTAAAGAAATTAGTTAGGGCATCATACGTCTACTTTGAAGATTGAAGACTTAAAAAATAGGGAATCAAGTGATCTTTGATAGAGTCTGCAATGATGCTCATGGCTGCATCCTTCTTAAACTTCGCTTTCTCTTCATCCTTCTGAAGTTCGGTGACCTTTCCTTTCACAAGACCCAAGAGACCTTCTTTCACAAGGAGAAGATCAATCCTTGTCTTCCAAGCCCCAAAGTTTGTAGCTCCTTCTAGCTTGTTTCCTTCCTTCACATGGGAGCCCATAGTTATAGACAAGCAAATAGATTGTAGATCGAGGGTTTCAAGAATGATCCCTTACCAAAGAGTGGAAGCTTCTTCATGAGTGATTTCAACATCCTCTTCATCACCAAAGCTCTGATTCCATGTTGATTTTTCAAATGCATTAGATACAAGCACAATATTTCTGAACTATTGGTAATTACTTTGAATGATATAGATCTTATTTAACAATTCCAGTTTATCATTAAGCAATTACACTTCAGAATTCAACCATAAACGATAAAGATAGTAGAGATCACAATGCGCAAAGAGAGAACATAATGTTTACCATGGAAAAACCCACTTGGGGGAAAAACCCAACAACCTTTTCCTTGGAGAAAATTTTGAGTTCAACAAGAGATACATCTAATGCGGCTACTCAAAACTATGGTTATGGTCAAACTTGGTCCACAACCCTCAAGTCAAGCCTTCAACAACTCGCTCTGTTCTAATCGTCCTTAGGCCTAAATTTGGCTTGCAGAATATGCCCAGTAAAACTCGGCCTCCCAGAATTTCGGCCTGCCCATAATATGCTGCCCAGGAACTGCTCAGAAATTTGGCCTGCCCAGAATAAGGTCACACGTGCGAGTTTAGAGAGAGAGATCTTCGTCCTTCTTCTTCTCCTTTGTCCTTTGCCTAGATGCCCAAAAAATATCTTTTTGTGATGAGATTGAATGGTGTCCTCGTGGAGGAGGTGGAATGCCTTTATATAGATGTTCTGCCTTCACGAATGGGTGTGACTCTTCACTGGGGCTGACTTGACTTGAGGGAGGGCTGACTTAACAATTTTGCAGCCAAAAACTCAATTTTCAAATTTCAAAATTTTCTCTTTTAAATCCGACGACATGAAGAACAGGTCTTAGAATAAATATTTCAAGGTCTAAATAATAAAAATGACCTATATAGCATGTATTACAAATTATTTTCATATTACAATCACAAAATCATAATTATGAAGACCGACCGTAGCTACAAAAACTCAACTTGAGTGAGCCTGCTGAAGCAAAAATGTCACAGAAATGGGGCAGATTTGGGCCGAAACGCAACTGAAACGTTTCGGTGGCATTTCCAAATAAGGAAATGCCACTCAGGCATTTTGGCTGCATTTTGACATTTTGGAGTATTTCAGGTACTAGTATGCTAGCATGGGGGCCGTTTCCTGCAACATAGATTTTAAGGTTTAATGTGACAACTGCCTTCAAATTTACAATCTACAGAAGGACAAAAATGTGTACAAGTTTACGTCTTTGCAAATCAATTCACAATTCTTTGACATAATGGCAATTAAACAAAACAATCTTGCTCCCAATATTGTCAAAAAAGATAAACATGGACAAAAGGACCTAACACTACACACACCTTACAATGGCTAATTAACACACTTTGTTTTACACTAGTTTGCTTTTCCTATCATTCAACAATCTTTTGCTGTAAATATTGTTCTTAGGCACAGAAGACATCTATTGGCTTGCTATTCTTAGTTGATTTGAATGGCTAAGCGTTCTGCCCTTGTTTTGAGCACGGCACTTCTTTTGCATTTATCATTAAAAGACGGACTTCTGAATTCCAATACTGGAACTACAAGAAGCAAGCAAACTATTACATACTTTGTTGGGATGTGAGAGGTGCCAGATTAACAGTCTTAACATCTTTAGTAGAAACTGGGGACAGTTTGTCTGCGCAAGAAGGAAATGATGGACACAACAAATTTTCTTCTACTATTAAATGTTACTTCATGCCAAACTGGAACTACATGACCAAGCAAACCATTGAATACATAGTTGGGAAGGGACTTGACCATTTTAGCAGGTTTTCCATCTTTAGAAAAAAATTGGTGACAATTTACTCTATGTGGAAGGAAGTGATGGCACTTGACATAATTTCTGTCTATTTTTAGAAGACATTTTTTACTTAGAGTTTTTAAATGCTGCTTATGCAAGAAATTTATTTTTGATAGTTTGTACAGGTTTAGATCTATGAAAATATGATGATTTATTTTTGATGTTGTTTCTAAATCACAATCTTGTATTATAAACATGACCCATTGAGTAATACAAAGATAATTTGTTTGAGGGAGTCGCTTCTGCATATTCCTCACTTTTGTAGTGTTCTTATCTCATCTATGATAAGAATGCATTTATTATGTTTCCTTGATAGACAGCGTTGATGACCATAGTTAGGTAATGAATATTAGTTTGGTGTTTTCTCCTGGTTTGCATGCCCATCAGATGGCCCATGAGGAGCTTCTAATATATGAGAGACTTAATTCAACGCTAAATATGTTTGAAGGAAATTTGTCTTTTGAAAAGAAATACACAATCCCTCGACATCATTCTAGCTCCTTACATACTCTTAAATAGATTAGCATCTAGGAGTTCTTTATTAACTCTGTTTGAGAGTTCTCTTGACACATTCTTTCATAAGTGCACCAGTTCTTCTACATCTTCAGTAGATAAACTGAGTAATTACTACATCTATGGGAAATTATACTGCAACGGCATATCATTAATTATCATGGAAGTTATTGCTCCACAGTCCTCAAGAAACCTTTGAAGTAGAATACAAGTTTACATCCATCTTAACCCCAGATCTATCAGGTGCTGAGGAGGATCAAATATCTCGAAGTGCCAACATTTTTTAGAGTAGAATACTAGAAAATTGAGGAAAGGTTTGCACTTCCAAGGATTTTTTCCCTCTTGATACTTGATGGATCTGTGGTTAAGATGGTTTGGTTTTATTATGATCTTTTCTTTTTAAAATTATTATCATGGTGGATTTTTTTTCATAGCCTTTTGTTTAATTTTTATTTTTCATAGATATATATCGTTTGGTTAAATTATTTATTTATAAAATGGTTTGTCAGAGTCATTCATTTTTACCAATCTTTCATGTAAATTTGTGATGAATACCTGGCCTATAACATACTTGTAAGGGAACCTTTGCGTGGTCGATTTACCAATTGATATTTGATAAATTTTCATGTTATTGTTGTTACTACTGCACGGTACTAATGAATTCCTTACATTATGGTCTTACTTTCTCCTGTCTTCTTATTTTTTATTGTTTAATATAAGGGGGAAAGCTTTTATAATCCATATATCCCAAGTGTGCTCCAAATGCTGGATGAGAAGGGATTGATTGTGGAAAGTGAAGGTGCCAAAGTAATCCAAATTGAAGGGCAAAACATTCCATTAATTGTTGTAAAGAGGGATGGTGGCTTCAATTACGCTTCGACTGATATGACAGCACTGTGGTATGTTATGGCCTTTATGGTATAATAGCAATAATTTCTTTTTGACGCTAATGGCTTGCTACATTTGGAAACATAAGTTTATTTTGTGGTGCAATCATATGCTGCAATTGTAAAGACTGGCCTAATATATTTAAT
This sequence comes from Pinus albicaulis, assembly GCA_034641835.2. NCBI lineage: Eukaryota > Viridiplantae > Streptophyta > Pinopsida > Pinales > Pinaceae > Pinus > Pinus albicaulis. The sequence continues at coordinate 397,244,674 of CM076575.1, read as the reverse complement.
TCTGCTTTTCATACCTGATAATAGAAGCATGTATCAAAGTTCTTGTCCTATAAAGCAATATGCATTGGGCAGGAAACCTGCAAATTTGAGTACGAACCTTCAATTCATCTATGCACACAAATTTACTCCCAAACAGTAGTACCATCATTTGAGTAATAAATTGGAATTGATATGTTCAAATTTTGTGGTAAATTGGAATTGGTGTAAATGAGTGAATTGCAGCTGGAGATTAATACCCATAAAATGAGTTGGAATCCACAAGACAATAGAGAGTTATGTGCTATCCTATGTTTTTTTTGGTATATATTATCAACACTGTAGTGTTACATGTGCCAAGTGGCATACAGTCAGCAGCAACATGATCAACCAACTACAACCTATTAGAATATCTATGTTCTAGGGCGTTCTTGCAAATTCCAAAATTTTCACTGTGAACTTCAACCTTAGGGCTGATCTGATATATTAATTTACAGCAGGAAGTAGCAAACAATTTTTCATCTCACTTCAACCCAATATACTAGGCAGCCTAAGAGAAAATATACCAAACACATGGCAACAGGTTTCAGCCATTAGGGTACACTTTTCCAGGCACAAACTTGAACTGATATCACTTTAATTACTGCAGATTTAAAGTAGTAAATCCGCTTTATTATTTTAACACTTTCAGCGCTTAGATATGTTAAAATTCAGCATGAAAAACTAGTCCTGAAAATTTCCAAATCAAGAGGCCAATGGAAGCTGAAAATCAAATTTGCATTTAAACAAGTTATAAGAATAAAGTAGACATGCAACAGTGTTATCAGTATCACAAAGCTGACAACTTCTTATATATATATATATATATGGATGAAGTACATGTACATACCACAATGTTATCATAAAGTCAAGCTTTCCAAAAACCTAGCTAGGAAAACCATGAAAACTCTAGCCATCGCCAATGGTCCAGACTCCACAACAAGCAAGCATCAATGGCAGCATGGCCTCCTTGGTTTCAACATCAAGCGTGTATCACACAAGCTCTCCTAGATTGTCTTTCTTAGATTTTGAAAACCTTAGCCATGTTGCATCACACAAGTACATGGCAAGGCAACTCTAGTGCTAGCCTCCAAATCTACATAAAATAAAGACATGTCTCCATACAAATAATCAATAAGGAAACCCCACAAGGACTCCTTTATAATGCAAGGATGTACATGTGTCAAACGGGGTTTATCTAAACTGAAGGTAAAATGCCCTCCAAGCATGATCCTCCTTGGACCCAATGCCTCGCCTCCAATATGTTGTGCTTTCCAACAATATGTTAGTCCGATGCTCTCTCTTCCATGGTGGTTTGCTATTCAAGTGTCCTCATACAAGGCACTTGTCTAATTGTGTGCAATATGTCCTCTCATGTGACCTATGCCACTCTTATGTGTGTCAATGTGGTCACAAGGCTCAAATGCTCCTCCTCCTCATCTCTCTAGACTCTAGGTCCATCACCAACCCCTATGAAGTATGCTCCTTATCCCAAGCATCCTTTACTCAAGTGTCCAACCTTCAAGCTCCTAGGGTTTAGTGACCTCATCAAAGTGCCACATGCTCTTTCGAGGTAGGCACCTCCCCCAATCAAGCAACCAATTCCATTGTGTGTACCCATTTCTCACTGGGTTAGTCAACATGCTAGGTAGGGTAGCACTAACAACCTCTCAGGTAAGGGAATCATGCCAACACTCTAACTGAGGTCAAACATCAATTCAAACTGAGCCATCCATCTGTCCACGAAGAGTGGCCAAGGGGCTAGGAGACATAACAGTGTACTAGCAAGGTGAAAACACTTGTGGAGTAACCCCAAAAGCTACCATGACCAGGCGTACAAATGTTTCCTGGAAGGTGCCAAGTTCTGAAGATGATAACGTTAGCAAAAACGAAGATTCATAAAGAGCAGATCAACGTAAAATGACCAAAAAATATGGAATTAGATTCATCCCCATTCCATATCCTAGAACTGGAGGCATATATTCCCTCCACAGTTTAGGTGCAACTAACTAGATTATGAAGGCCAAACATACAAAGTTTCCTGTACATCATAAGCAAATCAAGAGCATCCAGAGCAGAGAGCAACAGATAAAAGAAGAGTTTCAGGAAAACATGTTGAAAATGTAGCGAGTTAAGGTCTTTTGGCTTGTGCCTTAGCCAGTGAAGACCTCGAATTGTCCTTCTCCCAGTATGAGTGCGAGGTCATGAGTTAGACTTCAGTTAGGATGAGTTATTTCTAGTTTACTGGAATAATCATCAAGTTAGCATGCATAGAGTTGGAGCTTCAGTTAAGTGGAGACTTCATTAGTTTGACTATAGAACGAGGTGGCAGTTACAAGTTCAATTAGAGCGAGTTTGTCTTCAGTTTGGATTGAAGGAAGAACGAGTTAAGAACTCCAGTGTTGATTGGAGAGATAAAGAGTGTCACTCTTAGTTAACTTGTCAATCAAAACTCGAGTTCTAAAATAGAATTGGGCCTCCTTGCATGTTCGGGTCTATAACGAGTAGGACGAAGGCTTGGGAATCCATAAGTCTTGTGCACAAGGTTTGTGAGATGAGACAATTCACGAGTTTGTGAGAGCATCCTTGATTGTGGATAGCGCATAGCTTGTGCCCTAAGAAAATAAGTCTTGTGCACAAGGTTTGTGAGATGAGACAATTCACGAGTTTGTGAGAGCATCCTTGATTGTGGATAGCGCATAGCTTGTGCCCTAAGAAATAGGAGATCACAAGTGTGCTAGAATTTAGGAAATTGTACTAGAAGGAGCCAGACTTGCGCTAGGAAACATGAGATTTGCACAAGGAAATAGGGCTGCCAAGTGCGCAAGGAAGGAGGAGCAGGGTCAAGCAAGAGGGAGGGCAAGTGAAGGAGGCAGTAGGGGAATAATTGCGTGCTAGAGGGCCAAGGTCAAGTAGTGATCAAGGCAAGCCGAGATCAATTGTATTAGCTGAGATTTGTGAGAAGATGCAAAGCGCTTTCTTAGGTAGACAGATTGCTTTGTAATGGATCCAATTGCTCAAGAACAATCAATAAAATACCATAACCAAGGAAGCAGGTTTTCCCTGTTGGGTTTCATGAGAAAACAAGTGTGTCAATTTGTGTGCATGTGTTTTTATCTCTGGTGTTTCATTCCACTGCTTCTAATTTGTTAAGAAACTCTGTATCTTGATGAAAGTAAATTTGGTTTCAGTTTTCAGCTGCCTAGTTTTCAGTTATTCACTAAGTAGTTGCAGAGTTTCGTTGAAATTTAACAAAATGGCAGAGTAAACATATACTAATATGCCTAGTTGCTGTTTTTTTATGGTAAATATTATCAATACAGTAGTGTTACATGTACCAATCTAACTCACCATGGTATGAGCCTTCCAAACTAAAACCTAGGTTACAGATATTCCCATAAGGTGCTGTAAATTTATGTAGATGTTCTATGCTTGATGCAACTTTACTTTTCACCACAACAATCACATAATCAATCAAGTAAAACGCTAATAGAACATACCAGTGGATCTATTGAAGACAAACCAAAAACAGAAAAATGTGGTGGTGCGTTACGGCGGTCAACAGGATGCTTCAACCAGCATAGTCTCTGTGGTCAGCCAACCCAGCATGTGTCACAACAGCCCTCAAAACAGCCACATGGTCAACTCAAAGTCAACCCTAGAAAAGTCAATGCTACCCCAACGACAGCAATGACAGCAACACCAGCAACAATGGCAGTAACGGCAGCAACACCAGCAACAACGGCAGCAACAATGGCAGCAACGACAACAGCAACAACAACAATGGCAGCAACAACGACAGTGTCCTTCTTTCCCACATGTGAACTGAAACTGCCTCCAAGGAGCTCGAACCAATCAGAAGAGGAGAGATGATGTGTGAGGATGAGATGAGTGAAATGTCCTCCAACGTTGACTCTATTTATATCAATCACTGAGGTGTGTGACACATTTGCTGGGGGTGTAAAACCTTAAGGCCGACCTGCACATATTTGAAATTATTAAAAATAAATTCAAAATAAATGTTCTACTCATCGGATTAAGATCAATTTTAGATTGATCTTACACCTCTCCGAAAGAGGAACCCAATAAAAATATTGGTATCTTCATCTGAGCATCACAACATGGAGTTTGGACCTAGTTGTCCAATTTTAACACTCCCTCTCAACTAGGGAGAACTCCATCCACCAGTGCAATCAAACATCGTGCATTATCCCGCTGTAACTTGCTTTGCTTGCCTCTTTATTTCAGAACAGTAATGGGTCAGTCACAAAGACATCATTCCCGATTGACAAATTTAGCTTAGAGGTCCAAAACCTCTATAGGACTCACAAAGAGTCTCATACCAACCTGAAGTTGGTTTATCTGACTCGAAGTCAGTAGGAGGTCCGAAACCTCACTTGGACTCAAGAGAGTCATATATACTAACCCGAAGTTAGTCTCACTGACCCAAAGTCAGTTGGAGGTCCAAAACCTCACATGGACTCAAAGAGTCACATACCAACCCGAAGTTGGTTCATTTGACCTGAAGTCAATAGGAGGTCCGAAACCTCACTAGACTTGATCCCAGATCAAGTGGTTGGACATGTGCCATCCTAGATAGAGAGTACGACAATCTCTGATGCGTCCATCAGTAATTGCTACTAGTCTCTAGCTTTTCCAACCTCATTGGCCAAATGAGAGGTACTTCCCATGAGTCCAGAACTCAGTGGGTAGGATGCATACGGGGCACAGATCATGAGAGGTGAACCTACTCAAATATCATAAAGGTGGGACAAAAGCACCACAAGGTTCGGTAAGCCTAGCCTCGTGTGTGCTTATAGCTCCGAGGAACTATCCCCAAGGCCCCCGAGGCTCTGGGCTCATGCGTGCTCGAGGACCCTCGGGAATAGGGTGGGTTCCACGATTCCAAGATTCCCACGGAAGGTTAGGAACATGACCTTCCCCAAGGGCATTGTGAGAATATCCGCGACCTGCTCATCAGTTCCTATATGATCGAGCCTTACGGCGCCTCGCTGTACCATATCCCAGATAAAGTGGTACCAGCCATCAACATGCTTGGATCAATCGTGGAACCCGGGATTCTATAACAAATGAATCCCCCTCTGGTTATCACAAAGGATAACGGTGGCATCTAGCACATGCTCAAACAGCTCACAAAGAGCTTTCGCAACCAAGTGACTTCACAACAGGCCATACATGTTACAATGTATTCGGCCTCGGAATGGTACTCAAGGCTATCGACTTTTCGTTCACCTTTGACGGATCTACGTGCGAAGCCCGACATCCGAATGCTCTTGATCCTACATATTGAGTTTGCATAGCAACCAAGATTGGCAAAGTCCGATCACAGAGTTAACATCATTTCAACCAACTTTTGGATTCTAGGATCTAGCCCTCCTGAATCCGGAGAGGGATCTCTCCAATATATACAAAGATGGATATTGTCTTTGAAGTTTAGGATGATGATATTAGGCTAGTTATGAAGGCCAAGGATTTTGTTTGGTTTTCTTGGATGGTTGAACATAGTTGCTGTCTGAGACGGAAAGATCTATATGCAAATAGGTTCAAAGGTGAGAAGTTGCAAGTAAACTAAATAAGCTTTGATTCTAAAGAAAGATGATGGCAAGTTTTCAATCCATTGGGCTATGGAGTCATAAGGGAATTTAATTGAAACATCCAGGTTCAAGAGTAATCTATGGGGCAAGTCATCTAGGCCTAAGGATCTCTTTGAAGTTTGATTTATGGAATGGGGTGATACAATGAGAAAGGGAATTAACAGATGCAGAACAAAGAGCAGCCCAGGATCTGGTAAGTACTTTGAAACTAGCCAGCCTTTGACCAGGCACTTAAGAAAACATAGAAGCAAACTAGGATCTGGTAAGTACTTTGAAACTATCCAGCCTTTGATACACTTCTTATAGAAAACAGATTTAAAAAACAAAGGGAAACTTGAAGGCAACCTTTGGAGCAGAAACTAGCGGGCAGGGCTCACCTTTCTCCTCATCTTAGTTCTCCTTTACTTAGTTACTTCCAAGACAATCACCAAGATAACACAGAATGGCCCAAGATCTGATAAGTACTTCGAAACTAGTCAGCTTTTGACACATTCTAAGGGAAACAGACAAATAGTTGAGCAAACAAGAAAGGGACTCAGGGCTAACCTTTGATTTCCTCAATTCATTCCTTACACAACATATATGAAAGTAACATTTAAAAACAACATTCAGCAGTGACAAAAAGATGAGGGAACGCCGGCATCTCCGTGCTTAGACTGAATTAAATCATTTCTAAATAACACAATAAGAGGAAAACATTGGGATAAAGATTTTTCAGCCAGAGAAGGTCACTGGTGTACAGCAAACTCTAACACTGTTTAAACTGTTCTTTATAGTGGAAAATGAAACAAATTGAAAACAGAAATAAAATGACAAGTTACAGTGAGAATAACATCACCATCAGCATAGACCAGGATCCCATAAATCGGCTTGTATTGATTGCTTCAAACCGGTTACAATCTTCAAGTCCAATGTTTTAATCCATCTCTTTTCACAATCTAACCTATCTGTTACAAGCAGAGCTCCAAGAGCCCATGAAACCACTATTTACAGTCAAGAGTTTTCCACTCAGGAATAGCTACAGCGCTTCAGCAATTACATTGACAACCAACTAATCCAACCCCTCACTCATCTTCTATTGAAGTATTTATAGAAGGATGAGGAGGTGAGATCTGATGAAAAGATCTCGAATACAATTAATGCAGAATTAATGTCTTCCTGACCCCGGGAGGTTCGATGAAGAAATTCTATAGGTGTTACATTGCATTAATGTATTTATACTTAAGAAGTAAGCTCGAAGAGAGCTTATATTGACCTTTGAGGCTCTGCGTACTGTTAGGGTTACTCTGCAAACATTCTGGCGTTGATAACTGGTGCAGTAATAACTTCTTTGGTTGTTCGAGGCATAATATCTGATCTTGTTCAATAAATTCATCCTCTGATTGAGCTTTCTGAGGCAATAGGTGGCACTGTGGTGGTTGAGGAATCAATTCGCCTCGAAGTATGGCGGTGGAGGCGATCTGTATGCCGAACACTTTTAGGTTTTGCTTTAATCCGTGTTCTGAGCCGGGGATTAGGCTTTTGATAACCGTCTTAGCCGTAATCCCCACCAATCTTCCCACAAAACCACTGCTCTGGTTCATTCTATCTTTAATCTGATACTCTTTCTCTGCTCTGATACTGGCGGCCTTCTTCAAGCTTTGCAGGGACGTGCGGCAACCAAAGCTCATGAAACTTTGTAGATATCTTCGTTCTTCTCCGTATGATCGATTCTCTAGACAAATCGGGAGGATTGGAGTCGTCACCCTCATCCTTTAGATTTCGTAGAATACGAAGGAGAAACCTTTGAAAACCTGCAAAAAACAAGAAAAATGAGGAAATCCTGCGTTATATGGACAGACTGCATCGGAGGGCGTGCGGGTGGATGGAGAGATCGGGACCGTTGATCGTATCGCGATCAACGGTTGGGAGCAAATCAAACGGTCAACGAGGAGGAAAGTGGACCGTATAATGGAATCGGGAGAGGGAATGCAGACCGTCGATCTACAGAGATCGACGGCGGGGATTGGATTTTAAACGCGCCGGGGCAAATTTAACGGATGAGCGAATTGGTTAAAGGACGAGCGGGAAAGGTGATCGGGACCGTCGGATGGGAGGGCCCAGATCCGACGGCGAGGATGAATCCCGCTGCGGGGCCATAGGACAATGCTTAACGCGCGGGAGATGGACATGTCACGGCGGTTTTCGGGGTGAGGTGGAGAACACGTGTCGGCCGGCGGATGGGATCGCTGGCCGACGGCATAAAACCGCGTCCGGACGAAAGGTGGTGCGGGCACAAACCGGTGGGAAAGGAAAACAGCGCGTCGAAAAAAGGGGGGAGGGGTCCACCAGATGAGGGGTACACTCCGCACCGTTGATCCGTGGGACAGATCGATGGCGGAGTTTTAATTTTGATTTTCTTTGGTGGAAAAATAAAACAAACCCAACCTTACTTTTTACAAAGGTTTTAACGTTTTCGGGTGATAAATTATTTCCGAGGTTTAAGCGCCTGGCGGGTTTAGCACGCGGTTCCGGCGGGAGAACGTATGGATGGAGAGAAAGCAGGGGCTTAGCCTAAGGGGCTAAAGCTCAACGCATAGAAAATGTGTGTTTTTCTATGGTTTTTTAATGATTTTTGCAAGAGGAGAAGGGCTCCGATAGATCAAAAAGTGGGTTTTTGACCTTGGGAAATGAGATTAATGGAGGAATATGGGATATAAAAGGGTTTGATGGGGTTCTTTATGGGTGAAAGGAGAGTTGAAGAAATGAGGAAAAAGGAAGAAGGGGAGAAGAACAAGGAGGAGGATGCAGCAACACTTTGATTAGGATTTTCATGGTATATCAGAGGCAGAGGGGATGGAGAGTATGTAGAACCAATCAGTAGTTTATAACCTTGCCAACAGACTTCAAGTACCAACAATTTTTAGGCCTGAATTTGTTTCTTGAAGGCTGCAAAGAATACTTTAGCCACCAACTGCTATAATTGAAAAATATGGGTGGCTAACACACCACATGCCCATTAATCGACATCGGTATATCAAGAGTGTGCCTCCCGGCAGTGTATCTCAGCCCATGGTCTATCGTGCCTCAGAGATATCTCAAAAGTTTCTTGGCACCAACCCAGTGAATGTTATGATCAACCATGTGTTGACTCAAAGTGTTCACTGCACAACATACGTCCGGACGGGTGTTCACTAAGAACATCAGGGCCCCTACGAGTTGAAGATACTCAGTAGGATTTGCTAGCACGGGCCCAGCAACGCTGCCACTCAACTTCTTAAAGTTGAGCTCCATTGGTGTCGACCCGGACTTACAGTCCACCATACTAAATCTTTCCAAAAGCTTCACAATATATTTTCCTTGAGAAAGGAAAATCTTGCCAGGTCTCTGCAGACCTCCAGGCCTAGGAAATAGTGCATCAGTCCTAGGTCCTTCATCTCGAACTCAGCAGCGAGCTCCCTCTTGCACTGATGAATGAGTGGGTCAACACATGTCAGGAAGAGGTCATCCACATACAACACCAGAATGAGAGGCTTCCCTTTGACAACCTAGAAGTAAAGGTTTGGATCAACATTACTTCGAGTGAAGCCCAGCTTCATCAAGTAGCTATCTATCCTCTCGTACCAAGCTCTAGGTGCTTGCTTTAGCCCATAGAGGGCTTTCTTCAACCTGCAGACATGGGAGTCCTGATCCTGGACTTCGAACCCCAGAGGTTGCTCCACATATACCTCTTCCTTTATCACACCATGCAGAAATGCGGTCTTCGCATCCATCTGATGAAGGCTCCATCCTTGCGTAGCAGCAAGGGCTATAATAGATCGAATGGTGGTGTATCGAGCCACAGGTGCAAACATGTCATCATAATCTATGCCTTCCTTTTGAGAGAAGCCATGGGCAATGAATCTTGCCTTGAATTTTTCAGCACTTCCATCAGATCCATGCTTGATCTTGTAGAGTCATTTCGAGGTTACAACTGCTTTATCCTTCGGTCTTGGAACCACATCCCAGACATCATTCTTCATAATGGACTCATACTCTTCGTGCATAGCATCCTTCCAGACTTGATGCTTTACGGCTTCTTCAAAGGATCCAGGCTCGGATTGTACAATAGTACTCATGGCTGCTAGATACCCTTGGTATCTACTCGACTTCTTGCTTTCACGGAATGTCCCCCTTTTTGGGCTGCATGTCCTTCAGCATCCTCGAGAGTGTCCCTGAGCCATGATGGTCTCTTTCCCAGTGAAGGAGGTGGATCAATTGGGTCCATCAGTCCTTCAACATTAGGCATTGTTTCATCCTTCAGTTCTTCTTGATTTCCAGGCCTTGCTTCATGATCTTCCTCAGATCTCGAAAGATTGACTACTTTCCTCAGGGAAGTATCTTCGTCAAAGGTGAGATCGTGGCATATCTCCACTACCCTATGACCAGGCACATATAAGCTATAGGCCTTCGAAGTTTCGTTGTAGCCCACAAACATTGTGGTCTCCCTCTTGATGCTGGCTCCTCTGCAAAAGTTCTTGAACTTGTTCGTCTCATATTCAGTGCCATTATCTGTCTGTCGGATAACATCTCATGTCATTTCTCCCAGTGGACTTCCTCCAACTTGGTAGAGTGTATCAATTCTAGACCCAAACGTGATAGCTTCTCTGAAGCTCTTCTTCCACATGTGCACCTTTCCATCAGTGAATGCCACATTGAAACCTTTGTCTTCCATGGCCAATATAGACACAAGGTTCATCTTCAAATTAGGTACATAGAGTACATCCTACAAGCGGAGGACTTGACCTTGAGACAAGTGGAGGGTCACAGTCCCTGTCCCTTTCACGGGATATGTGGCATTATCTCCAAGGATAATTTCCAGATTGGTATCCTTCTCAACCATATTAGAGAGTGCTTCCTTGAAGCCAGTGATGTGCCTTGAGGCACCACTATCTATCAACTAAATATCCATAGTGTTGGGTGGAGATGCAGCAGAGAGGGCAGATACAAGAATGAATTCATTTCTTTTATCAACAACATTTGATTCCTCATACCTGGAATTTCTTGACCTTTTGAAAGGTTGATAATTTCCACCGGAGGGAGCCTTCCTCTTTCCCTTGAACCTGTTGTTCCTTTGATTGTCATCACCATCGGGAGAATCCTTCTTGAAAGGACATTCTCTAGCATAGTGACCTGGCCTATGACAAGTGTAACGCTTGCCCTTATTTCCTTGTGCCCCTGCTCTTCCTTTGATCTTTGGACCACCAAAGTTCTTCTTTCTAGAATGAGCAATGTAGGCAGCATTCCCTTCATTTTCATACTGCTTCATTCTTGTCTCTTCTTGAACGCATCTCGACAGTACCTCGTCAAAGTCAGGTATCACATTATTATTGAGAATGGTAGTGTTGAACACATGCCATTCGGATGGGAGCCCTCCAAGTGCAGTGAGTACCATCTCTCGATCAACTATTGTCTCCCAAATAGCCAGCAAATTGTTCTTGATCTCGGTCAGCTTCAGAAAGTATGATTGGACAGACTCATCCTTGCCTTTCTTCAGATTCTTCAATTGATTCTTGAAGAATAGTACTTGATTCGCATTGTTGGCCTTGAACATGAGAATCAATTTATCATACATCTCTTTGGATGTGCCCAACTCAGAGATGTAGGCCACCAAACTTTTATGAATGGATTCCCTGATCATCAGCTTTGCTTTGATCTCCCCCTTCTTGTACTTTGTTTTGGCAGCAACAGTAGCAATGGATGGAGGTTCTTGGATTTTACCCTGCACATAGTCCATGACATCTTGGTCTTCCAATTTGAGATCCAATATCATCTTCCAAGCATGGAAGTCATCATTTCCAGTCAATTTGTCATCCTCCTTAAAACCATAGTTTGTGGAACCCATTTTCTTCTTCGGTGATTGCTATAAATTAGGGCTTGTCTTCACCTCAGCTCTGATACCATGTAAATTTATGTAGATGTTCTATGCTTGATGCAAATTTACTTTTCACCACAACAATCACATAAACAATCAAGTAAAACACTGATAGAACATACCAGTGGATCTATAGAAGACAAACCAGAAACAGAAAAATGTGCTGGTGCATTACGGCGGTCAACAGGATGCTTCAACCAGCAAAGTCTCTGTGGTTAGCCAACCCAGCATGTGTCACAACAACCCTCAAAACAGCCACATGGTTAACTCAAAGTCAACCCCAGAAAAGTCAATGCTACCCCAACGACAGCAACGGAAGCAACACCAGCAACAACGGCAGCAACGGCAACAACGACAGCAACAACGGCAGCAACCGCAACAACGACGGCAGCAACGACAACAACGGCAACAACAATGGCAGCGACAACGACAACGTCCTTCTTTCCCACGTGTGAATTGAAACTACCTCCAAGGAGCTCGAACCAATCAGAAGAGGAGCGATGATGTGTGAGGATGAGATGAGTGAAATGTCCTCCAACGTTGAACCTATTTATATCAATGACTGAGGTGTGTGACACATTTGCTGGGGGTGTAAAACCTTAAGGCCGACCTACACATATTTGAAATTATTAAAAATAAATTCAAAATAAATGTTTTGCTTATCGGATTAAGATCAATTTTAGATCGATCTTACACCTCTCCGAAAGAGGAACCCAATAAAAATATTGGTATCTTCATCTGAGCATCACAACATGGAGTTTGTACCTAGTTGTCCAATTTTAACAGGTGCAAGTTCAGTAGATGACAAAAGATAGCAAAAACAGAGATCCTTCAAGAACAGATCAAGGTAAGGAAGACCAAAAAAGCATGAAACTAGATTCATCCTCATTCCATATACCAAAACTGGAGGCTTGTACTCTCTCCACAGTTTAGGTCCACAGTTCCATTTGCAGATCAGCAAAGAGTTTCAAGAAAAGAGCAGTGTAAAGATATACTAGTATGCCTAACAGCTAACAGAGAAATTGGCTAATCAGAAGTATCTCGCACAACACCATGCATCTGATCCAGGGTTATGTTATACTTCTCTATATCCATCTTAATTTCTGCTTATGTTGTGTTTAAGCTCTCTCAGGATTTGACCAATGTTCCTTTCCATGCTGGTCGGACCAGCATCCTCAATGCCTATGGCAATGAATTCCTTTATGGTCCAGAAGAGGGAAAAGGTCCGAGCAAACAGAGTTTGCCTGCCTTTAGTATCACCTGGATCCTGCAATGGGGCATTGAGGATAAGCTTGCCATCTTCCATGGCCAGGAAAACTTAAAAATGAACTTCTGCTCAATCCTTGCACTAGATTCATTTTTCTTACTGAGAGAAGGAAGCATAACAAGCCCACCTTGTATCTGTCAGACTTCATCTTTGTGGCTTGCCTAATTAGGAGAGTGAGGCCTTTTTATTGGTTGTTCACGACCCTCCCTGGGATTAGGCTCTGAGAAATCCTCACCCCCCAAGACAGGCATCTTCTTCTTCCTATCATCACTCTTCTCACTGGCAGAGGGATTGCTTCATAAGCAACAGACCCCCGCTCTCGGCACTAAAATTGTCGGGTTTCACATCCACTGGCTAGGAGTGCACCAGCTTTCCAAAGCAGAGCATTGGAGCAGCACTACCAGCAACAATGGGACACTAGCTGCTTACCAAGGGCAGGCTGTCTGAATCACCTCCAGTTCGTCCCATCTGAGCATATGTTCCTGTCATCATCAAACTAACTAACAGGGTGCTACATGATCTGGTAATGGAAACAATCAAGTTGTCGAGCGGGAGGGAGGCTTATCCCTCTTTCCTCCATTTTATCCCTTTCACTCCCAGCATGCAAACTGTCAATTCTTCCTTTCCCCACTTGACCTGATGGCATCCGCTCTGGTACATGAGCTATCTAATGTTGTCCATGTATGCTTTTCTAACAGTCAACAGTCCTGCTCATTGTTCATATGGTTATTATTTCCTTTTTCTTCTTTCAGATTGATAAAGTCGCTTTGGATGAGAGTAAAATTGGTTGTTTTCAAACTTCGAATGTACATCATTTTCTTTGGGATAAAACATAGTGTAATAATTGAAACAAAGATCTCATTCTGGCCCCGCATTGCCATGATCAATTTAAAGTGGATTAAAATTGACTTGTATATTGTATTAATTGCAGTTTGTATATTTTCTGTCATTTTTTGAAATTAATATTAACTACTTTTCTTCTTACTTTGTTAGGTATCGGCTTAATGAAGAGAAGGCACAGTGGATCATATACGTGACAGATGTTGGTCAATCATTACATTTTGAGATGTTTTTTAGCGTATGTAACAATTGCTTAGATGTCTAACAAGTTTGACTAGTTTTTCATTTGTATTTTTATTATTGTTTGTCACCAAAATCTCACACTTGTGAAGTAATTAGCACAATGAAAGATGCACATTAAAATGACATTTCCATTTTTTTTAGGTTACTGGTTTGAGACCTGTAAGTGAAAGAAAGTAATTGCAGAACTAAAATGTTTGCTTTAATATTCTTATGAAAATTTTATTCGTGCCTTTCTTCATTTTGAATATAATCATAAATTATAATGGATTATAAGCTTATCCAGAAACAAGAAAGCATAGAAGGAACACTAGAAAGGGTGATGGATAAAGGAGTTCTTTTAAATAAATTTTATCCAATAGACCTTGGAGGAAAATTCGCAGGGTTAAATACGCTGGTCATAGTATGTTAGTTAGAATGGTATATTTTTCAAGTTGACTTATATCAATAATGATAAAACATTGATATGCTGAATTAATCTTCTTTTTCAAGGCTGCAAAGCGTGCTGGTTGGCTGCCTACCAACAATGATTTACCATATCCAAAAGCAAGGCATGTTGGATTTGGCCTAGTTCTTGGTTCAGATGGTAAACGCTTTCGGACTCGTAGTTCAGAGGTCGTTCGCCTTGTAGATTTGCTTGATGAGGCCAAGAACCGGAGCAAGCAGGAACTGATAGCTCGTGGTTGGTATTGATGCCCTGTTTATATGTCATTATGTAAATCTAAATGTTGTTTTTGCTATGTGGCTTCTTGCTAAATGATGTGTTGAAGAAAGCTATTTAGATTTCACCTATATGCAAATATTCTGTCCTGGATGAGAATGCTTCTAAAATGTAGAAATTTGTTTGTGGTAATGATTTTTATAATGGGTGGGATATGATGGTCAAAAGCTATTGATGGATTTGTGCATTATATATCCATCCTGTTGAACAGGCAGGGAAGATGAGTGGACAGCGGAAGAACTAGAGAATGCCGCTGAAGCAATTGGATATGGAGCAGTGAAGTAAGTGGCCTTTATATATACATGCTACATTTCAGAAGTCAGTCGTGTTTTTCTTAATGCATATGATTTTATCTGAATAGGAGCTTCATTATTCTGGATGAGTCAAATATATTTGTTTCTTTAAAAATGTCATAAGATGTCTTAACAGAGATTAATAGTCTTTAACAATTTCTGATTCTCTTAGTGACCTTTTATGCGTTCCCTTTTCCATTCAGTTTTCGTGGCATATGATTTTATGTGAATGGGGCTTCATTATTGTGGATGAGTCAAATATAGTTGTTGCTTTAAAAATGTCATAAAATTTATTAAGGGAGATCAATAATTTTTGACGATTTCTGATTCTCTTGGTGACCTTTTATGTGTTCCCTTTTCCATTCAGTTTTTGTGGCCACCTTACGATACTGCAAGGGTTGGTAAGGATTCAGATTAAGATTCAAAAGATTGAAAATTCCATTCCTGACATCAGCCATGGATATGCCTGAATTGGTTGTTACAGTTTGCATATGTATCTTTATCCTTGAGGTGGTTATTACGTTTTAAAATTGTAGCTTTCCAATTTTTAACCAACAAGTAGCTCATTCTTATCCGATTTAGCATGGATTTTAGAAAAAAACTATGTTGCACGGGTTTTCGAACCCGGGGGTGGGGTTCTCGAACCTGTCCCGGGTTCTCGTCCCCAAGTACCAGATTCGGGTATGGGTGCTTCTGAGAAGAACCCATAAGAACCGGTTTGCCGAGTTCTCCATTAAAAAAAAATGGGTTCTTTTATCTCGATGGGTACGACAAACCCTGATGATGGGTACGTGGAACCCCAAAATCGGTTCTTTGGGGTTCTTTTTAGTTTTTATTTTTAAATTTTAATTAATTTAATGGGCTTCCCCTAATATCCCAGATAGCTAGTTCTTCATCTTGTGAGAGAATTGGAGTACTTATGCCTTTATCCATTCAGTAAAGAGAAATAGGTTGGGATCAAAGAAGGCAATGAACTAAGTGTACATTCACAGCACACTTCGTCTCAAGGGATGGGACCAATACACAGATGATGCTATGTGTGGACGAGGAGATACAACCAAATGGCCTTATTGAGCTACCTCTAGTTGCTATGGATGAGTAGGAGCCTCAAGATGAGAGTGATTCCTACCTGGAGAGCATGCTAACTGAAGATCTAAGTGAGGTTGATGACATGGCTTGAGGAAGCTATTGTTCACTATTAGCTATTTTTATTTTAGTATTTTAAAATTTCCTAGTTCATGTTTGGAGATGCCTTAAGGAAAATTTTGAATGTAGTATGACAATGAACATATATAATGATTCTTGTTAGTATGTAAGCTCCAATTTGCACTTGATATCAAAGTAGAAATTTTGAAATTTCAATGTGAATGTCGAATGTTGAATGATGTGCATGTTTAAATTATTAAAGTTTAAATAATAAATATTTTAGTTTTCTTGTTTAAAGTTGTAAAATATACAAATTGATATATATATATATATATACCCCCAACGAACCCATGCACCCTGTTTCAAAAAATGACGTACCCGTTCCCGAACCCACGTTTCCTGGCAACATAGGAAAAAAACATATTTGTACTTGACATCTAACAATTATCTGTAGAGGAGTTTCTCAACCATTTATTCACTGTCCTTTGAAATTGTATCCCATCTGAGTACAAATAGATGGAAAGAGCTATGCTACCTGGCTGCAATTTACAAGAATGGTTTATGTACATAAGGAAGATTTGGTGAATCGACTCCTCGTCTCCTCCTTGTAGTTAAGTCTTTAATTACAAAATGAGAAGTACCATTGTATCAACCCTTGACAACGAGTGTTGGATTTGTTGACACCTAATCCAAAAGGATTGAGATTATTGTAAATATTATAAATAGTTTCAATTATGCATTAGAGAAAACCAAGAGACCTTGGAATTGGAATCCCAAGAGTCTCTCCACTCATGTATATACTATATATTCATGATTTGGCTAATGCAATAAACAAGTTATTTCAATGTTCCACCAAGTCCCCTGGAGGTGGGAGCAAGGGGGCGAGGGAGCGGCCTATGCAAAAGCTCCCTACTGATTTTCAGGAAATGTGGGGGGATGTCGGGGTCATAAAAATTATAAAAAATAAAATATATATATATATATATATATATATATATATATTATAATAGTAAATATTATAATATTATATATGATATATCATTGAATAATATAATATTATTTTTCATTTTTGCAAAGAATGTATATACAGGTAAGTTGTAACAACCATCATACACTTACATCATGAAAGATAAATGATAAAATTTAAAAATTATAAATCGATGAATGATGAATCATCTGACTGAAACAAATTTAAAACTTAAAACTTAAAACATACATCATAGATTCATATGTAACTTTGTCACTGTATAATCATTAATGAAACATAAAAGTTAAAACATATAGTTTAAAGTTCTTAGTTATGTCTGAAACAGTGAAACATAAAACATAAATGATAAAAGTTTAAAACATAACATATGAATATCAAATGATATCATCATAATGATAAATGAGCATAAATGCTCAAGGTAATGCTCCACTATTCTCTGCATCCAGCTGCTGCACGAATATATCAGGATCAACCATGTCACCATCTGAATCAGAATCACTTGGATTCTCAAACATGCTAAGCGGCACACCAACCAACCCCATCTGTGTCTCATCAAGCCTCTCCTCCATATCAATCTGTGCATCATCCTCTGGATCAACATCCCATCGGGTTGCTAGTCCCTTCAAATACTCAGGTGTCTTCCTATGCTCAAGACGTAGGGCACTGTGCACGACAACTAACTTCTTAGCTCTTTTAGAGGTAAGCCTATTCCTCTTGATAGAGTGTATGAAGCTATATGTGGACCAATTCCTCTCTACTGCAGAGGAACTAGCAATCTGAGACAACACACGCATAGCAAGATGTTTGAGCTCTCGAGCACCATCCCCATTCATCCTCCACCAACCAACAGGCTCATCTTGGGCTAGATCATCGCAATCTGCCTGAGCACCATGTGTGTTGAAGGGGCCACTAAGAGATGCAAACTGAACAAACTGTCTTCTCAACTTTGCCCCCTCCTCCTCACTGTACATCTTTGCAATTGTAGCTAGAAAGCCACTCTTTACCTCTGGATCATCAATAGGAGGCAATCTCCCAGGCCTTTCAACATACCATTTTGGGTTTAATGCATATGCTGCCATGTGCAAAGGTGTGTTCATGCGATCCCACCTGCGCTGAATGATGGGTCGAATCTGGGATGTATGAAACTCTAATGAGGGTTCCCTTTGCTTAATGGCTGCTTTCACATGACCCAACATGCTATCAAAGGTCTCATAGATCTCTCCAAGGCTAGGAGAATCAGTATCAATGTAACGAATGACCTCCACAATAGGGCCCAAGAATGACACCAAATAAGCACAATCCGCCCACCAATCATTGTCCAACACCTGAAGCCTGACCTTCTTCCCTGACTCTGTCTTTGATTCTGACCACCTTCCCCAGTCTGAACTCACAACCAAGGATTGTAGAGGTGCTTGTACCTCTAACATCCTCTCCAATAAGAGAAAATAACTAGCATATCTAGTATTGGTGGGCTTGAGGAATTCCTTCCTCATGTGAGCCCTGCACATGGCCAAGGAGTGGTTGCAGATAAACATCTGCACATCTCTAGCAACTGTCACCAAATCTGATATCCACTGAATTTTGCCTATGTCCTTCATTGCATTATTGAGTGCATGCACACAACAAGGAGTCCAAAAAATATGTTGATACCTGTTTTGAATCAATAACCCAGCTGATCTACAAACTGCTGCTACATCTGTCACAACCTGCACCACACTATCAGCACCAACATCCTCTATAGCTTCTCAAAGAAGCTCAAATTGGAAAGATGCATCCTTGTGCTTTCCAGAACAATCAACAGCTTTAAGAAAGAATGGACTTTGTGCACATGTCACTATGATGTTGATTAGTGGGCGTTTTCGGATGTCAGTCCATCCATCCATAACAATAGAGCAACCAAACCTCATCTATGTTTGTCTCATTCTCTCTTTCTGCACATTAATTTTAGACACTTGTCTATCTAAAATTGATGTTCTTAGCTTATGTTCTCCAGGTGGTACATATGAAGGCCCTATTTTTGCAATTGCTTGGACCATTTCCTTGTAATAAGGTGAACACACAACATGGAAGGGAATTCCATTGGCAAAAAGAAATTTGCCAATTGCATCATCTGTGTCATCTCGATCTATAATATTGTACATCCCAGACACTGTAGCACCCATGACAGAAGAATGAGATGCAGCTACAGAACCTGTAGCACCCTTTGCCTTTTTTGATGAAACACTGGATGGATCAACATTTCTGCTAGAAAACATTCCTTTTGTAGTGGTTGTCCTTTCTAGCCTCCAAAGTTGCTCTCTTAGAGCTGGAGTCATGTGCTTTGAGAGACACATATTGACTCCTTTACCTGTGATTGCTAAAATATGTTGCTTCACCCTTGTATAGCTGCCAACAAAGTGATGGCCACAAATATTGCAAACCCAATCACGTGAGCCACCTCCAGCTTTTGGATTTTTTTTAGGAAGTCTGGTTGCATAGATTAGAAGTGGTTTGTGATGATTAAAGGCCCCCTTTGCAAATTTTTCCAGATCTGTTGGTGGGCCTTCATAATTTAGTGACCTCTTGTGTCTGCTTTGAATTTCAATTTCTTGTTGTGCGTCTTCTAACGGATTAGCACTATAGGTGCTCTCACTGTCACGACTATTAGTGGACTGACTTTGGCTCATGGTTTAAACTTGCTGCAATTGCAAAAAAAAAAATATCAATTTCGAAATAAATTTAAATTATAAAACAATGAACATTGAAAATTTCAAATATGTTATACTAATAGTAATTAGTAATTAGTAATTAATTAATAAATTTAAAAATTAAATTATCTGTTCTCACCAAAATTTCTGAGTTTTGTTTAATTTTTCATTGTGTCATTTCGTCAAACAGTTTGCAATAGTATGGCTGTAGGTGCACTTCAATTTATTTTTATCCCAAACAGAGAATCTGTAGTACCAAATAGATGCCCAGAATGCACTTTGACAACAGTAATATACTTTTAAAGTTTTTTTAACTCAGAAATTTTCAAATTAATTGAAATTCATTTCAAATTTTTAAATTTTTTTACAGTCTATAGACATTCGGGAATCGGTTCCTTACGGATCTATAAGAGAAGACTTGGTTTGAAATTTTAATTTGATAAAATTATAAAATTATATTTCAATTCTGTCTATTCTGTGTCAAAACATACACCCCTCAACAGTTTCCATCTAAATAGAAAGCTTGAACTGGGTCCTAAAATGCTGTAATGCTGCTTTTGTTTGAGAGTAACAGTGTCTTTAATTTTATTTAGTCTATTCAAAACCAGCTGAAGATTATGTGTAACATATTACCTATCAGCAAATTATATATACGTTTTACATACCTGTAAGGAGGCGGAGGCCAAGGCTGTCGAGGAGGCGGCTGAGACTTGGAGGCCGAGGATGTCGAGGAGGCGGCTGCTGCTCGAGGAGGAGGCAACTGTTGCTCACTGGCTCAGTGCTTCTGCTCCGAGTCCGAGTTGCTGCTATGGCGGCTTGGCTTGTTGCTCCGGCGGGTTGCTCATTGCTTGGCGGCAATGCGATGGCGGCTTGCTCTATGGCTGCAATGCGAGGTGCTCAAGTGCTCAACTATGGCGGCGGCAATGTGGCGAGGTGCTCAACTATGGCGGGCGGCAATGTTATAACATATATGGCGGGCGACAATGTTATAACATATGAAAACCTAAAGCAATTAACTTATTAATTCATAATTAAAACTTTTAAAACATAGTTTCATTGCTAATTAAATATTAAATATTTAAAAAAAATCGATTTTATTAATATTTTTTTCATTTAATTTTTTTTTTTTTACATGTGGGCCCCAGCCGCCCCCTCATGCCCCCTTCACGCCCCTTCCGCCCCTCTCGTCTCCTGGCCCCCTATAACCCCTCAGGCTGGGAACGTCCCCCTTGATGTCCCCTCAGGTCCACCCGATTTTGGGACGTGGAAACGTCCCTAGAAGTCCCCAAGACCAGAATCGTAGGAGAAATGAGGATTCTGAACTCTGGGGGTGAGACAGTCAATGTCTGCTACTGAGGTTACATTAGTGAATTTACCTAAAGCCTATGTGTAAATTTTTATCGAGGCAACTCATTTAGTTTACTGATAAACACTACTTTCTCTGCCGCTCTTTGATATACTGTCCCTATGGTTGTTTTATGAATTACTGCTGCATAATTGTCCTCTGTCCCTTGATTCTCTGTTGAAGAATTTCTATAGACAAATCACCCTGTTCTCCATTGAAGAGGTTGTGCGTATGTGAATTGAAATTGCTGGTTGTCCCTCGGCATTAAGACCTCTGCGTAAAGTGGTTGAACGCTGCGTTGAACCTACAACTAATTCCTCTGGTCGAGACTGTTCAAATTCCTCTGTGTTGCAAGGAACTTTTGAATGGTATGTTGTTTGGTGCGTTAATAGACCGTGAGTGTTGGAATGTGCATTAAATCCTGGTATGTTATTTTTTTTTTGGAAAAACGTGTGCGGTGAGGTGAATCAATGTGAGAAAGGCCAGATTCCTTTTCTTAATGACCGTGTTCAAATGGTGCGTTTGCTTGGATGATTTTTGAGCATGTTGCAATATGTTCGATACCTACTGATGTTGTATGAAGGCTGATATATACATAACTGTGTTGAAGTGTTTTTATGGTTCAAAAATACGTTGAGTTTTTTCGTATGAGGGCCGTATGGTGTTGTTTGGAATAGTCATTACATAAAAGGTCGAGAATCATTCCTTTCCATTTGTTCGTACTTCATGGTTCATATATGCTTATGTTGATTAGTTTTTTAAAAACCATTTATGGTGAGTGCATATGAGGGTTTGTTTTAAAAAAAAAAGGCCACGAAAAAGGTTGCTTAAAATGAGTTGTAATATGGTATGGTTTGTGAGATGAGATGACACATTGATATATGTTATGTGATGTATTATAATGCCATATGGTATATGGAGGTATATTTTTTTGAAGACATAACCAGTCCACTTTATTATAAAAAGATCAAGTTTTTGTTGCAAGTATTGTAATTTTTTTGGGCCTAGTTTAGATTTTTTATGATGCATTCACTCATCTCCATAGTGGGGAGTAGTTCTCACTGGCAAAGAAAACTACCATGAGTGGTCCAGGAAAATAAAACACACTTTGATTTTCAATGAGTTGTAGAAAGGGGTTTGTGAAGGAGAAGCAAATAATGCACCTGAAAAGCCTACTCCAGATAAGGAGTTTGCCATTTGTGAAAACAAGAACAACAAAGCCTATGCCTTGATTGCAGCATCAATAAATTAAGGGGTGAGTCGTCATATTCACCATTTTCAAATGCCTTTGAGGATTTAAAGAAGTTGAAGGAATTGTATGACTCACACTCTGAACTTGAAGTTGTTCAATTGATGATCAAGTTGTTCAATATCGAATTGAAAAATGATGACCCTCTTACCTTAGCATTAGAAATAAGATCCATTATGCATGACATAAAGGCCATCGGTGTTGAAATAGATGTTCCCCTCACAACTTATGTCAAGGCATTATATCCCACCTATTCACATTATCTTGAGTCATTGCTAGCAAGTGGCAAACTTAAGGAGATTTCGTTTGACTCCCTTGAGAAGAAGCTTGCTGAAATAGAGAAGGATTTTGGGAAGAAGAGAACTCCCTAGTCTTCTGAAGAAGCTGTGTGCCTTGCACAGAAAGAGAAGAATCACGCACAAGATTCTTCTAGAGGAAGAGGAGGCCGAAGAGGAAGAGGAAGGAAGAATTTTAGTGGCAGGGGGGCAAACCTTTACAAGGAGAAACTTTTGATCTTCATTGCATACGATGCAATAGAGATGGGCATGATGCGTCCGCATGTGAGCTGCCTCGAGACAAAATTGAGCAGGAAAGAAATGAAGAAAAGGGTAAAACACCTGGTAAAGGGAAATGAAAAGCACCCGAGTCCGCTCATTCTGTTGTGGCACATTGCAACATTGGAGTAACTGAAGACTTATTCAATGCTTCATTTGCTTCATGGAAAGATGCTTGGTTGCTTGATTCAGGAGCAACTTGCCACATCACTTTCAGGAGATTGCTTGAAGAATTCACTGCAATGTTGATGGAACAATATACTTTGCAGACAAGTCGAAACTCAAGCCATCAGGGCTTGGCACCATCAGGCTCAAATTGCCTGGTCTTCCAGACTTTCTTCTACATGATGTTCTATACCTCCCGGAGTTGAGGAGAAATTTGTTGTCTTTGTTTCACATCCGCAAGCAAGGACATTCCATTCACATATTTGATGGCAAGGTTGAGGTTAGAAAAACATTAGATCACTCACTTTTCATGACTAGGATAGAAGAAGAAAGACTTCTGAAGCTGCAAGGAACCTCTGCTCGTGCAAAAAACTTTTCATACAGTTCTCACTATGATGAAGGTACACTTTCATCAAGTCTTTTATGACATGCTAGATTTGGACATCTAAACTATGACAACCTTCGTTTGTTGAAGAAAAATGGTGTTATTGGTTAGCCTACAATTCCTAGGAAACAAGTAATGGTGATGCTTGTATCTTAGGAAAACACAACAAACAACCTTTTCATGATTCTCATTCCAAAGCAAATAGAAAGCTTGAACTCATTCATTCTGATTTGTGTGGTCCAATGCATGTTCCTTCTGCAAAATGGTAATAAATATACGATGACATTTATTGATGACTACACCAGAATGTGTTGGGTTTATTTATTGAAGAACACATCTGAAGCATTTGAAACATTTAAGAACTTTCATTCATGGATTGAAAATGATGCACAATCTCATATTTGCTTTATTCGTACTGATAATGGAAAAGAATACGCTTCAAATGAATTTGAAAACTATTTTCGCTAGCATGGGATCAAACATCAAACAATCGTGCCCTATAATCCCCAATAGATTAGAGTAGTTGAAAGAATGAACATGACAATCTTAAATATAGTACATTCCATGATGTCTTTCAAGAATGTTAAACTGATGTTTTGGGCTGATGCAATTCTATGTGTTGTGTATATAAAGAATGTCCATCTAATGCTATAAAAAACAAGACTCCTTATGAAATGTGATATGGACACATTCCTTTGATGAGGAATCTCAGGGTTTTTGGTTCCACCTATTATGCCTTGATACCTAAGGAACAAAGAAACAAACTTGGTTCAAGGAGTCACAAAAGTATCTTCTTGGGGTACTCAAATACCCTCCAAAGCATACCGTCTCTATGATGAAGTGAATGTTGGAAATACTGAGAGAGGGGGGGGGGGAGGGTGAATCATTATTTCTTTTACAATTGTTACTTTACCAGTTAAGATGACTTAGATAAAACACAAAATGAACAATAACAAGATATATGATTTTATTAATAAGAAATTGGCGAGGACTCCAATCCTCTTTACAATGAATCACAAACTTCAACTTGTACAACAATTTGTTCCAGGGCTCCAACCCTAAGGACACCAATCCCAAAACCAAATCAACAAAGAAAAATTCTAGGGCTCCAACCCTAGGTGAAGACACCATTCTTCAAACCACCAGGCTCCAACTTGTACTTTGGCAAGCACTAACTTGGTCTTTATGAGGCTCCAACCTCTAGGGCACCAACCCTTTCTTCCACAAGGCTCCAACCTTATCTTCTGGAAGACTCCTATCCTCTAGGGCACCAACCCTCTCCACTGGCACATGCTCCAACATGTTTTTCTTGAGGACTCCTATCCTCTAGGGCTCCAACCCTCTGCTTCATTTCTTCAAGACAAGTACAATGGTTCTTCAAGGCTTCCTCAACACCTCTTCAATACCATTCTCAATCAATCTTCAAGAATCCTACTTTCATCAATGACAACTTTAGCAACCATAATAAGTGTCTCCAAGACTCTTCATGATACCCAAACAATTTTCTCCAATGTTACTCCATGATGACCTTAACAATGCATCATGAGGTCAACCAATGTCTCCAAGAATGCTTCAAGATCAGCATTTTTTATGTTTCCAATTGTCTCCAATAAGCTGCTCCAAATACGATCTTCAATATTGTCTCTAACACGCTGTTTAAAAGGTCTCAAGTCTTCAAGATTTCACGCTCTAGGGCTTCTCCAAAAGCCTCTTCAAGACCTGCTTTGGGAAGTCTTCAAGGCAAAGCTCCATAGTGATCTTCAATAGATCTGCACACTATTCTTACAAGGTCTTTCAACAATGCTATGGTAGAGCTCTAACAATTCTTTCAAAGATGATTTCAACAAGTCTTCAAGATATACTCCAAAAACAAGTTTTCAATCACTCAACAAGTCTGTCTCAAGTAAGGCTTCAAAATCTGCTTCCTAATCAATAGGTCTGCATATCAAATCTTCTGTGCACTGCCCCAATAAGGTGTCTTTTAAGATACTTCAAGAATGCAGATAATGTCACTCAAAATATGCTTCAAAATGTTGACAAATAACCTCACAAATTTGCTTAGGAAGTATGCCAAAGATCTGGTCTAAGTCCGCTCCATGTGGCCTAAGAATGGCTCAAAAGGACAGCCACAAAATGTCCCACAGATCCAAAGATAATCAAGTAAAAGATACTTCAAGAGATGTTTCAACAAGACCTTAATATGCCTTCAATACTTCTTCCGATTTCCAGTCAAGGTCTACAACAATTTATGTCCAATAAAAGAAGGCAAGATTTCTCCAAAAAGCTGAGATAGGACTGCTCCAGATTTGAGAAGCTACGCCACAAATTTAGCTCCAAAGTTTTGCATCAGATGTTGATCAAGTACCTCTCAAAAACCTTACTTGAACATAGAAATAATTCTTCAAAAATGCTCCTTTAATCTGCTTCTCAGAGGGTGTGAATTCCTCTCCTTGAAGGGCCAAATTTGCAACTTAAAAAGGGCCGAATTGCAGGTCTGAAGGTAGGCTGAATTACAGGACTAATATTTCCACAGGTTCAGATGACAGCCGAAGTACAGAATCTCCCACAGGTTCAGATGACAGCCGAAGTACAGAATCTCCCACAGGTTCGAGTTCTTCAGAAAAATAAGATCTACAGTCCTGAAATCCAAAAACAGATTTTTTCCAAACCAATACTCTACAAATTTCGTCCTTCTTTTGTCCTTTTTTGCACTTCAGATATGAATGTTATTCACTGTTCTTGACCAAAGATTTCTTGCCTAAAATGACGAGGTCAGACTTGTATTTATAGTTGTTTGTGTAGGTTTGAAGGGACACATCTTTTGGAGTTTGAGCCGACGTGTCCTAGTGAGCCTACATAAGTCGGCTTAGACAGTTTGACAAACTTTAACATGTGAATTTTAAAAAATCATTTTTATTTAACGACAGCGTATTTTAGGGCATATACATATTCATTGGAAAGCTCTTGACCTCCTCTACAAGCTCGTGAAGAGATATTAAAAATGTAGTATCCCGATGACACAATTTTTTTTTTTTTTTTTAGCGTGGTTGTTTGTCATAGCATGAGACAAATCTTTGGATTGTCACTAAAAGGAAAGGAGTTAGGACGTTAAATGGAAATAAGGTGTAGAGAGGGCAAGCATTTTTCAAAGGCACATGGTAGGGTTTTAGACTAATATTAGTTAGGGTACTTGATAGGAGCTTTAAAAATTCTAGAGTTTGCAACAACATATTGTTGATTTCTGGTAGCATCGGAAGTGCTCTAAGTCTGAAATTTTGCAAGGAGGCTTAGGCACCTGTATTCCAAAGAACCCAGAAAGTGTTTTGGGAACTTCCACCTAGATTGTGTTTTATGAAAATAATTAATTATTTTAATGGGACCCTATGTTTAAACTTAGGAAATTAAAATAATTAAAGGGTATTAATAAAACATGGTGTGAATCTTCTAGGAAAAGACGGAGATCAAGTCAAGTTAATCTTAGTCATTGATTAACGATTTGATCTCGGCCATTGAAGTCTCAACGAGAAGATTATAAGGACTTGATGGGGCATTTGGAAAATACATCGGGCAGATACGCAGTTTCCCAAGAAGATCGATTTTCTCACTAGCTGAAGTTCGGCAAGAGAAAATGGAATCAGAGGGAGAGTTGCAGGTTGGAGAGAGAGGGAATCAACAAGAGTTAAGAGTACAGGATTAGACCGAAGGAAGCATCGCAGAGGAGGGACAACACAAAGGCAGTGACGTAGTGGCAGGGACAATGCAGAGGCTGTGATGCTGGGATTGTGCAGTTACTGCGTAGAGGCTGACGCAGTGAGACATAGAGAAGCTGAGGGCCTCTCCAGGGTCAGAATTTCACCGAGATTCAAGTGAGAAAATTGTTTGTAAATTTCTCACAGATATTCCTCTTCTACTTTGCTGGTTATTTTTGTACACGATATTTTGCCAAAGAATAATGAAGAAACCCTCATCTGCTGCACCGGTTTTCCCACATTGGGTTTTTTTGGGGACAATTGTCCAAAAATTACTGTGTTAATGTGTTTATACTTGTGCTAGTATATTTCCTTGCATTTTCCGCAATTTTTTATTGTGAATACTGTAGTGTATTTTATTTCAATATTAACTGTAGCACACAATAAATAATTTGTTCAGTTAAAAAAATCTAATCAACTGCTGCAGTAGGATTCCGGATAGCGGAATTTTCACATGGTATCAGAGCTACATATTCGAAGTTGAACCAAAACTAAGAATAAAATATTATATATGCAATTACGCCAACCAACCACCCCGGGGTGGGAGTCCATCAAGATACTCTTTTTGCCATTTGATTTAGAAACAAAAGCCAATCAATTTGCTTTCGTTTCAAGGCCGATTACCCACTTCTTTCTGTCCTTGTCCACCCTTCCACCACCATAGAGATACATATATAGAATATAGAGCAACAACAACAGTGGTACCAGTAGAATACGCACACCAGTAGCTGTAATAAAGTGAAAGGTAGTAGTACCAGTGAATCAAGGTAGGAAGGCAGGCTTAAGCACTGAAGGTCAGAAGGTAGGCACGAAACTACAGAAGCCAACAAGGGGAATTAAGGAAGAAAGAGATTTCTTTATTAGAAGAAAGATTGTTGAACGATGCTGTGGGAGTTAGGAGGTTTCAAGGTGCATCACCCGCACCACGTTTGCGGGAAGGCTTGCTAACAATATTGTGGCTTGCCTACATATGAGGCTTGCCCACTCTTGCCTACTGAATGAACTGAAGGTGTTTGGTTCATGAACGTTTGTGGCCTATTTACAGAATACCAGGATACCCAGATACTCAGCCTGCAAATAGATCAACTGCTGTATTCACTTTCCCTTTCTTAGAAGGCCAACTTATTACTCAATTCTCTTTCATTTCAGGCCACTTGGAAACCTATATCTGCTCAACTAGAAAAGTCAAAATTCCACTCTTAACGATATAAGCATAGGAGTTAACTGGATATATATGTCTCCTTGTCGTTATAAATCCTAATCATAGAGCTTATACTAATAGAAATGCTAGTCTCAAAAGGAATAGTAAATAAAAAACACCTACATTTCAAAAAACAATACTTTTCATTCCTCAAGCCCAGGTTTGGCTTTATTAGAAGTATTTCCTTCCCTCTCTGTAATAGAAACAATAGCCAGGCTTGAGGAGCAAGATCACTCTATGAACGTAGAGAAATCCAAAAGATAGATAAGAATGAAAATGAAGAGTCCCTAGCTAGGATGAAGCAAGGGTCAATCTCAGGAGCTAAGCATACTTACTTTCTTCCTATGAGTTCTATGAAGCTATAAAGTAATCAACTATATCTAATCCTAAAGAATAAACAATCAATCTTCTAGAGTCAAAAGAAAAGGTAGGATCTGCCTATGTTCGTCAAAATAAAAGGTAGGAAGTCAAAACAGGTAGGATATTAGAGTAGCCCGTTGTTTTTAGAATTCTCTTTCTGAGGTCAGCTGCGGGTCCTTGTTGGGTTTGTTTCCTGTGATTCTCTGGTGTGGGTGGGCGGGTCAAGCTCAAGCATGGATTCAATACAAGTAAATAGGGCGGCTAGTAGCATCGTCTATAGATAACTACTACTTAGCAGCAAGCGAAAAGAAAGAATCTCTGCTCGGTCCAAACCAACTCCACTTAACTGACAGTTAGGTAAGTAGTATCCATGAAGAAACGTATATCCCCGAGGTTCCCATATGGTTTGCACATCTATACAAATACCAATCCCTTAAATAGAGTGAAAATGTATGATTGCGTTATATATACAATGCAACTTGATATGATCGACGATAGAATTGAACATGATGATCCTGGCTGGCAATCGATGCAAGTTGATATTAGCAGTATGATATGGTCAGTAAGAAGTACTAACCAACCCCGATGAAGCGATCATCTCATTTGACCATCAAAGAATAACAAGGTGGTCAGGAGTTTACACCTGCTCCTATGAGCTATTCGTCTATCAAATCTAATCTAAAGGCAAGTCCCCATTGTTGATTGCACCGAGTGGAGAGCCTTGCCCGGGTGGCTAAGGTGAACGATCATGAAGGGACAAGCAAGAATAAGAACAAGGCGGTAAGCCCCACCCATGCGATTCTTCATAGTGATATGCTACTCTGAACCTAATAGTAATGGGTTGCTCTACTTTTTCTTGGCATCATGTTTATAGTTGCATGTTGATAAAGGAATATCTTCCTCGGTTTGGTTGTTCTTCCTATGCATGCGGGCACGTTGATCAAATGAAATCTAATCGTCTATAAAAGAAAATAGAATCTGGTCCGGGGGGCAAATTGATCAATCTATATCTGATCTGGTCCAGATCTTCTTCGTGTGATGTAACTATGCTTAATAGGTAGGTAGGGATTAGATCCTTAGCTTAGTATCTTTAGTATCTTTATCTTGACCTTTAAATGGAGCAACAACAACAAGTTTAGAGCCTTTTGAAAGTATTTAGAGTATAGGATTGGTATTTAGTATTAGATAATCCATAATAGATGATACAGTTACAGATGAGTGAGATTCACGCTTTATAAATATATATATATATATATATATATATATATATATATATATATATATATATATAACCTTTAACTAACACTGACTCGCTAACTAACAACATTATCATAGGCTAGAAGCTATAACTCAATATAACTAGCTACGAAGAAGAATCCTTATTAGATCTCTTCTTGCCTCATAGTAGTAGTTGTGGGGAAATAGTACTTGTAGCAAAATAATAGTAGTAGGAATAGTTTACGAGCTATCATGGTTGGTATGAGAGGATCAACCCCTGTAGTTCGATTTCTACACACCGCGGAGCCCAACCTTTAAGTCAGTAGCAGGTAGCCCCTTCACACCTAGAAGTAGTAGCACGGGACCCCTGACCTGGGGAATCAAAAAGGTGGATCTTTGACTTCTGCTCTCCTATTGTTGTAACTTCCGCTCTACGCTTTCTTATTATTGAACTAATTTCATATAACTGTATCACTAATTAGCCTGCAAGACTAGAGCTTTCAATATTCACTTCTACTAGTTTCATGTGGGCATGAAGGGGAAAACCACCTTATTAAGATTCACTCCTCATGCAGAAACAACAAGCTCACCCCGTGAAGCAATTAACTGAAACAAGGGAAGAATCGCTCAACTCTGTTAATTTCTGCATATGTTCTATGCCATTTCAGATTAGGGCACAATACTGAAGAAGATAGAACATACTAATAGATCGATAGAAGACAAGCCAAAACAGAGATAAGAAATGGTGGTGTTACGACGATCAGCAGGATGCTTCTACCAACAAAGTCTCCAATAGGTCATTCAGCCAAGCGTGTCACACATTACCCAGAACAACCCAAACAAAGAACAGTCCATATATATCACAGCTCCAACGCTATCCATAGAGAGAGAATTCCTACACAACAGTGTGTATCAAATGAACTCTAAGTCTCTCCAATATATAGGAATCTTTGGGGGTGTGTGACACGTCCTTTAAGACATTTAAGTCTATATTTTATTCCAGGCCGACCTAGCACATAAGTGGAATAAATTCAAAGTACATGTTCTGCTTATCTGATTGAGATGATCTTTAGATCAATCTTACACCTCTCCGAAAGAGGAATCCAATAAGAATATTGGGATCGTCATATGAGCAGCACAACCCGGAGTTTGGACCTAGTTATCCAATTTTAACACTCCCTCTCAACTAGGGAGAACTCTGTCCACAAGTGCAATCCAAACATCGTGCGTCATCTCGCCGTAACTTGCTTTGCTGGCCTCTTTATTTCAGAACAGAAGTGGGTCAGTCACAAAGACATCATTCTCGGCTAACAGATTCAGCCAGAGGTCAAAACCTCTAACGGACTCACAAAGAGTCTCCAACCAACCCGAAGTTGGTTCATCTGACCCGAAGTCAGGCGGAGGTCCGAGACCTCACAAGACTTGATCCCAGATCAAGTGGTTGGACCATGCCATCCTAGGGACAGAGAGTACGCACGTGAATCTCTGATGCGTCCATCAGTCTTTGCTACTGGTCTCTAGCTTTTCCCATCTCATTGGCCCAATGAGAGGTACTTCCCATGAGCCCTGAACTCAATGGGTAGGATGCATACGGGGCACAGATAATGAGAGGTGAACCAACTCAATAATCACAACGGTGGGGTCCAAGCACACCAACAAGGTTTGGCAAGCCCAGCCTTGTGGTTGCTCATAGCTCCGAGAAGCTGTCCCCAAAGCCCCCAGAGCTCCTTGAGCTCATCATCCAACAGGACCCACATCATAGGGTCGTTCCATGATACCAAGTTTCTCAGGGAAGGTTAGGAACTTGACCTTCTCCAAGGGCTTAGTGAGAATATCCGTGACCTGCTCATCAGTTCCTATATGATCGAGCCTTACGACACCTTGCTGTACCATATCCCGGATGAAATGGTACTTGATATCAATATGTTTGGATCGGTCGTGGAACACAGGATTCTCGGTCAAGTGAATCCCACTCTGATTATCACAGAGTATCACTGTGGTATCTAGCACATGCTCGAACAGTTCACTGAAGAGCTTTCGCAACCAGACTGTTTCACATCAGGCCATACTTGCTGCAATCTATTCGGCCTCAGCGGTGCTCAAAGTCACCGACTTCTGCTTCCTGCTCATTCATGAGATCGAAGCAGAACCAAGATTGAAACAACATCTCGATGTGCTCTTACGATCCACCACACTACTAGCCCAATCAACATTAGTATATTCAAGGAGTGTCACGCTCCCGGCAGTGTATCTCAGCCCATGGTTTATCGTGCCCCGAAGATATCTCAGAAGATTCTTGGCACCAACCCAGTGAAAGTGATGAGACTCAACCATCTGTTGACTCAAAGTGTTCATTGCAAAACATATATTTGGACGGGTGTTCACTAAGAACATCAAGGCCCCTACGAGTTGACGATACTCAATAGGATTTGACAATACGGGCCCAGCAACGCTGCCACTCAACTTCTTGAAGTTGAGTTCCATTGGTGTTGACATGGACTTGCAGTCCACCATACCAAATTTTTCCAGAAGTTTCACAATGTATTTTCCTTGAGGAAGGAAAATCTCGCCAGGTCTCTGCCAGACCTCCAGGCTTAGGAGATAGTGCATCAGTCCTAGGTCCTTTATCTCGAACTCAACAACGAGCTCCCTCTTGCATTGATGAATGAGAGGGTCAACACCTGTCAGGAAGAGGTCGTCATCATACAACACCAAAATGAGAGGCTTCTCTCTATCAACCTTGAAGTAAAGATTCGGATCAACATTACTACGAGTGAAGCCCAACTTCATTAGGTAGCTATCTATCCTCTCCTACCAAGCTCTGGGTACTTGCTTCAGCCCATAGAGAGCTTTCTTCAACCCGCAGACATGGGTGTCCCTAACTACCCCAGAGGTTGCTCAACATACCCCTTCTTCCTTTAATGCAACATGCAGCAATGCGGTCTTTACATCTATCTGATGAAGACTCCATCCTTGCGTAGCAGCAAGGGTTATTATTGATCAAATGATGGTATGTGGGGTCACAGGTGTTGGTGTGACATCATAGTTTATGCCTTCCTAACGAATCTTGCCTGAACTTTTCAGTATTTCCATTAGATCCATGCTTGATTTTGAAGCGAGGTGACAACAGCTTTGATCTGTGGCCTAGGAAACATATCCCATATATCACCCTCGTATCCTTGCAGATTTAGATACTTTATAGCTTCTTCAAATGATCTAGGCTCATATTGTACTCATGGCTGCCTGGTATATATATGGCTTCTTGGTTTTCTTCCGGAATTTCCCCCTCTGAAGCCATATATCTTTGAGCCATAAGAATATCTTTTTTTTTTTTTCCTTTCAGCAATGATATTAGCTCAGGAGCATATACATATATATTCTCCCTCTTAATGCCAACTCCATTTGTGAGAGAAGACATCTATAAGAACATCCTCTCAAGGATTTCATAGGCAGCATACCAGATAAGTCAGAGTGTATCAGATGTCTTTGTCACATTTGAGGAATGAAGAAAAGTCCCCTATGCTTTCCTTTGTTGCAACCCTAACAAATGCCTTCATGATTATTTTGAAAGCGGGCATCCCAAACACCAACTCGAAGAGGGCTTTGAAATCATGTGCCTGAATCTTATTCTCTCATTGTCAAGGCCATACAAGAATCATAGCCATATACTGCCATATATCTATCATGCATCTTGACAGGTATCATGTTTTGTCATTATCATACATATCACTATCATATTCATCATTGCCAGACAGAACTGAAGATATCAAACTTCATGGTTATATATGATTTTTCATATGCCTCACAGACCAAGTTCATATACAGTGAGGTCATATATTCTTTACCATCTGTCACTGCTCTAAGGCTCATCGACAAGCCATCTTAGATTTCCTTAAACAACATTCAAAGACAGAGAAACTTTCCAAGAATTAATTTTACATACCTCTTCTTTTGTCTGCCTTTAGACATCTCGGCCCTTTCTGAAGTAACAGGTCTGAAGTGTAGCTGTACCAAGAGGGAGATTATACCTCACATTGTTTTGCAAATCAGCCCACGAATTTTGGCCTACCCTTTGAAATCAGATCTGTAATGACAAATTGTCATGTCACAGAAACTCATCACCAAACTGTGATCGTTGTAACCGCATTGAATCTTATTGTCATCACTGAGTCTCTACAGCTTCTTTATATTCCTGATATAAGACTTCTAGATATCAGAATTCATGTCTCTTAAGAAAGAGAGGGCCACTACGCTACATTTAGGGGGCTTGTGAGGTAAAGGCTTGGGAGACGGAGCAGACTGAATGGTGCCATTTGCAGACAACACGTACATGTCCTCTGCTTTCATTCTTTCCTTCTGTACTCCTAATGGAGCCATTACAATAAGCTGTTGTGATTTGGCAATGGCAGGATCGTGGACTTTGATAGTGATGTTGCCACTTGTGCCTGAAACCCATCCGAGACTGTAGAATTGCTTACAGAACTCAGCAGTCAGCATCTTCGTCTCGATCACTACCTGGCTTGGCACTTCGGCGTAAGAAGGGTTAGACAGAGTACCCGCTGCATCTGTCATCCTCATTCGGGCTCTCAACTCCATCCGAAGAGCCAAAAAGAAAAACATGGGGAGAAGAACTAAGCATCTCCATCCCATCTTCAACATGTGCCTTGGCTCTAATTGCTTGTCTCTTCCATGATTGAATTCAGTGAATACGAAACACTTGAACTCGGTGGCCACCCAAAATTCACAAAGGGTATTCAAAATTGGAATTTTAATCCACTGCCAGGACTTTAAAACTCACGCATACATACCCTGCTTACACAGATTTACGACCATTCCTTTTCAAAAAAAAAAAAAAACCTACAAGTCTCTTAAATCCACGATATTGGGCTTCGCAGGGTCCACAACATTCAAAACAGTGTCAACAACTAAAGGAGCAAAAACTTCGACGGCCTTTCCGAAGTCTACAATTTACAATTTTCATAAAGAAATGGAATCTGATCCACTGCTTCAACCTTAATCCACCAATCCTCAAATTCTAGAGCTCGATGCACAGCTTGTTTTCAAAACAGAATCACACGAAACTTATCCACACTTATCCATAGCTCAATTTCCAGAAAATCATGTAAAAAAATCACAATTCGATCCTCTGCTGTGAATGTCGAGCGACAAAACCTCAAATTTTAAAGCCCGGGACCTGTGTGTTAATCCCAGCTTGATCCATGCACACCAACAGTCTTTTACGCACGCACTGATCTCTGACGCAACTTTCACGGTCATTTGTCTTGCTGTTGTTTTTATACCAATTGCAACAATGCCACCCATGACTGATACATTCTGCATACTAAGCATAAATCGCTGGTGCTCCTCCATTTCGATCACGCTTGATGAAGAGTGCTTGACTCGATGCGTTCGTGAAGATATTCAAATCAACTGTCGTGTGACCAATTTGTTGAGATGGTCTCTTCCACACTTGACCGCCGATCAACACAACAACTTCACACGCAGATCAAGCAGCTTCCATGCAGATCCTCCACGCAGATCAGCTTTCACTACAAATGCAAATCAGCAGATCTGGCCTTCGACACAGTGCCCTTTGAGCAAAATCACTAAACTTGGCTCTATCGATCAGATCACCTTAAATACGGAAATACCAATCACCATTACGAATGTTATCTACTTTAAAAATTTGCATTGATCTCTACATAATCCGCAATCACTTTCGTTTCTGGATTTAGGTGGATTTGCAACTCAATGCTTAGCATGTTGATTTCTCTTGCACAACCCCTAGCCATGAAGATCTTCCTGAACTATTTGGCCACAAACCCTTACATTCAAGATCCAGATTGTGCAACAAATCATATCTCTATTTACAAGCGATTTCAGCGATGAGAGACTGAGCTTCTCGACGCTTCGTCCAGAGGCACTCATAGAAGTCTCGGCTGAGGATGGACTGGTTAATGGAAATTATGGAATATGCAATGCGGCCATTGTCGACGCTGCCATGGCTCAAGGTTTCAATTTCCAACACCTCTGACCAGTGCGGGCTTTAAAATCGACAGAATAATAGAAACAACGTTCGTTCGTCTTCCCTGTGTTGTGGTGTTGAGACCATCCGCAGCTGCTTTGGTGGTGTTTATAGTCGAAGGCAGGCGTACACATCATCAACAAAAAAATCAAGCTGCCCATTTGCTTCACGGAGGCCTTGCTGTAGTGCTATGGCCTGCGGCCTAGCACACAGCAGCCTAGAGTCTTCAGTCCTAATAGAGTTCGGCCTTTATTACAGCACATAATAAACCCACGGAGCTCCTTCTTCTTGCCATGATAGCTGTATCTAGGGCACACAAATTTGGACATTGTCTTCCCCTTGCTCTGATACCGTGTTAATTTCTGCATATGTTCTATGCCATTTTAGATTAGGGCACAATACTGAAGAAGATAAAACATACTAATAGATCGATAAAAGACAAGCCAAAACAGAGATAAGAAATGGTGGTGTTACGGCGATCAGCAGGATGCTTCTACCAGCAAAGTCTCCAATAGGTCATTCAGCCAAGCGTGTCACACATAACCCAGAACAACCGAAACAAAGAACAGTCCATATATATCACAGCTCCAAGGCTATCCATAGAGAGATAATTCCTACACAACAGTGTGTATCAAATGAACTCTAAGTCTCTCCAATACATAGGAATCTTTGGGGGTGTGTGACATGTCCTTTAAGACATTTAAGTCTATATTTTATTCCAGGCCGACCTAGCACATAAGTGGAATAAATTCAAAGTACATGTTTTGCTCATCCGATCGAGATGATCTTTAGATCAATCTTACACCTCTCCGAAAGAGGAATCCAATAAGAATATTGGGATCGTCATCTGAGCAGCACAACCCGGAGTTTGGACCTAGTTGTCCAATTTTAACAAACTCAACAGTACCCGACTCCTGCTAGTGGTTCAATTTGCTAAGTAAGTGGTGTCAATTCCACCACATGCTCCACCGCGATCCATCCCACCCCCTACAGTGACTCCCGTTGCTTTGACTACTGAACCATGATCAAAGAGAGACACCCGAAATTGGTCAACATGTGGGACTAGAGCCGGCAGCATGAGGGCCGGGAAGAGAAGGATCGAGTCAATCTTCAGTGTTCGCGGGCTTCACATAAGTGCAAATGCCAACATCGAGCAGCAAGACCCAGAGAACAGAGTCCATAATAGCTAGGGGTACGAAGTCCAAGCATGAACCAGAAATAGACAAAGCAATTCCATAATTTTGACTCATATCCGCAGGAATCTGAATTGAACACATAAGGTCAGTAACCAGGAAGGAATATAACCCAATATATATATGCCTCCATCCATTAGGTGAAGCTACGCCTTGGACCAATGTATCTATTAGTAGGCGAAGCTACGTCGCCAATGATATATCTCCGTCCTGCACCAACCAATAGGGAAGAGACCTGGTAGCTAGCTCTCCTCTCCCAATCCAACGGACAATGCTTCTACAGGCGAAGCCCCAGAACTTCTCATTGGAGCCGTGCGTGCAGCCTCTGTATCCCGTGGGAGAAACACTTGAAGGAAGGAGGAGGAACGCGTAGGGGTGCTTGTTCTGTTAGAGCCGTAGCGTCGTCTTCGTGCTTTTGATGCAGAAGTTGAAAAGGATATAAGGCTGGTGTTCAGGATGGAAGGCTGGGCGGAATCAACTTGGATTTTTCTTTACCTATTGATCAGTGATTTCCAGTTGTTTGTGGAAATCGCTTTTGGACTCGTTCCTCCATTCACTTTAATGGCTTTCTTTTATTA
Organism: Pinus albicaulis; assembly: GCA_034641835.2. Lineage (NCBI taxonomy): Eukaryota > Viridiplantae > Streptophyta > Pinopsida > Pinales > Pinaceae > Pinus > Pinus albicaulis. The sequence continues at coordinate 397,206,947 of CM076575.1, read as the reverse complement.
GGCCTAGTTTTTCCGCGCATTTCCGATCGTCTTAATAGAGATGGCTAGCAACTGAATGCGGAGGTTAGATAAGGAGCAAGCATGACTTATCGCTGAGTCTATGACGGGATGGGAGCTGGATCTAACTTGATCGATTGGAGAGCATACAAACATACCTGGGGCGGGGGCTCGACAATGCTAGGACTGAGACACATAACGAACGACTTCACTCTTTCTGAAACTGTGTGATTCATAAAATAAATATTCCTCAACTATAGTCGAGGAATCATGCTTTGTGGCTTTCAAACAGGGTGAAAGTACTACATGGTTCGTAAAGTAGATTCGATCCTGCTATGACCTAATCCCGTTTTGAGCCTACTATCGATCGTGTTTTCTACTACGCCCTCGCATCATGGTGATTATCCATTGCAAAAGTTAGGAGCTAAGAAACACTATAGGATCTATGATCTACAAACCACTGCGAATGTGGAATATCATGTTTCAGATAGAGCTACGTCTGTGAATTGAGGTCTACGTTCCGGATAACCAATATGAGCAATATCCTTCCTAAAAGTGCATTTTCGTGTCGTGTGAGGCCTGTTTCGCCAGGTGGATTATATATTTCCTCATCTGACATGAGAATTCTGGATTTAGATTTCTGAAGTTGGCTATTTAACGAGCTTTGTCTAATCTATCTAATGTTCCCTGCTTTGGAATGTTAGGAGTAATCCCATGGGAGCTTGGGTTTTCTGTTTGCATGTCCTATGACTAAGACTCTCTCCACGTCCTAAGCATCTGTGTGTGTCCCTTGAGCTTGAAGGAATTTGCACTTGTCCAAGACTGTGCCACGAAAGGGGAGGTATGTAGGCGGTTGGGAGTTTCCCGTTCGGATGTGCCCGGTAGGAAGAAGTAAATAAATGAAATCACTGTAGGAGCCCGGAAGAGGGAAGCGGGCTGGTTCATCTCAGACTAATTGTGAGGTTTTCATGGTTACTTGCTGGATCTCTTGAAGTATCTCAAGTGGCTATTTGGCGATGGATTCTAAAAAGAAACCCTTGCTAAAAGTCAAATTGCATGCATAGAGTCCCTAGTTATCGTGGTGAAAGAGACAGTGCCAAAGCCGCTGGAAAAGACAGGATTTGATAGCAACATCTAGAATATCTTGGTCAGTCAGTCCTTCTAACGACTCCCTTCTTAAGAAGGGAAATCTTCTAATTACTTCTTGATCGGTCAGGTTTCGCTTCCATTTGGTTATATTTCCAACCTGGTGACTTTCTAGACCCTGACATTGCCTTCGGGAATTAGGAGTACAGTCACATTAGTAATAGAAACTGATATCATTCATGCAATATAGAGAAGGTAAGGAGACTCTTAATAGCATAAGATATGGGGAAGGAGGTTAAGAAGAGCAGAATATGTGGGGAAGGATACTCTTTTCCCAACTGAAGTGACAGATGTCAAGCCTTGGTTCAAAACTGAGGCTTTCCTTTATCAAAGGATAGGAGAAGGTCCGAAGGTCTTGCGCTTCTGAGGGCAAGGAAATGACAGTCCCATTCTTTTTATGAGTACTAATAGTCCTTATCTTTATACCTCGGTAAGTGGGTTTTCTAATCTCTTTTGTCCTATGATCGATAGTTAGAGTAACAACACTGACTTTGTTATGCTCAGACGGCAGGTCTTGAAGTAGATACTCGATCCAGTAAACAAGTAACGTTGCTACCGACCCGCTGATGAGCAGAGCCTTTCTGCTCGTGTTCCACCCCCTTTTTCCTTTAGATTCAATAGCCCCTTCTCCATCTATAATCGTTTTGAAGAGCTTAAATAAATAGAGGCAAGCTATGTTGATTCGAAGAAGCAATATAAAGCTTATTTCCCATCAATCCTGAGGAGCTCACTAGAGTGGCAATATAAATGGGAAGCTTGCTACTTGTGTTGGACCGATCGGTACTCATCCATCCCAGGGGGGGATGGTTGGCTTGCAAAGTGCACCCTGACCACCAGTTACCCGGATGGATTTTACTTATAGGCTCCCTGTCTCTGAGCGTTGGGAAGGAAGGTGCCTTACGGCAAAGACTTACACCCGTCGAAGATACCGCCCATGCAAAGATATAAAAGCGTTTCAGTCGGCGAAGGCCAAGCGATATGGTCTTCCCTCGGAAAGTAATTTGAAGGTGGGCGAGGGCGGAGGAGATTGAGGAATTCTTATCCTATTATTGCATTTCCTGTTGGAAGTGGGCGTGAGATGGACAGACGCTAACCGAACTAAGATCGTGAAAATCCGGTACGCAAATTGGTCTGTTTAATGGTGCTGCCCCACCTAATAGTGATGACGCCTCGTGCTTGCCCGGTGTTTTCGGTGTTTTCGGGCGGCCAGTCTAGTGGAACTAAGAACTCTCCACTAGAACTCAGAGGCGACTCCCTACGAGAATCTATAGTTGCAAAATTGCCAATCAATCAATGGGCCTGCCTACAATCCTTGATGCCTTAATCTTTAAGAATTCCCTTCAACCTGAAATCAATCTGCTGCGACTAGAGAATATAGACGCCAATCCTTATGAGTTTCATCTACTGTTCAATGAACCTTATTAGTTGAATCCACTGTTGGTGGTAATGGCTCAATCTTAATGATAATGGCCAATACCTTCTCTCATAAATCCTGAAGCTCCGGCACCACCTCAAGACTCAATCCGAGCCACCAATCAATCCGCTTGATTAAGTAGGATTGACAACTACTGCTATACTAAACGTAGCGCAATGGGCAACTATTTGTTTGTCGATCTACGTCCCTCCCTCCATCTATTCTGGCACTATAGATCCGGCTACACATAGTTCTTCATCCCAATGGTGGAGAGCACTCTCTATTAATCCTTCTTTTGCTGTTTAATGAATCTTGGAGAGAGAGTTTCACTTGCTTGCCGAGGTGTGGGTTTGCACACTACCGTTGCCCAGATCATCGACGGTGGATCTAGCATCGTAGTTGCCTAGATCGTGCCTAGAGTTGCCGTAACCAATTATGCTGTAACCAATTCTTCCATTCTATTGCAGCTACGATTGAACCAAGGGGACGAAAGAACCTTTAGCTTTCAAGATGAGGAAGCCAGCTGAGATTCGATCATGGAGCAAGTCACTTTACCCTCCCTATTTGTGTTTCACCCTGTAAGGGGGGGGGGATCTTTTTCTGTATGGCCTAGTGCATGGTTTCAAGTCTGGTGCATTTCAATCAAGCAAAGCACGAGGTCTTCAACTATATACATATACGTTGAGAGCCCTATTGCTAAAGGGACTCGAGCAAGAAGTAAGGAAGGACATGGGACGCCAACATGATGTAAATGAGATGTCCTATGAAGAAATCTGGGCATGGTGTGTTAGAAGGCAGCTGAAGATAAGGAGGATGCTAGGGCAGTAGACACTCTCTTTGTAGGCAGAGTTGGACACTTGGCACAACCATGGTGCCCAACACTTGCAGGAGCTCATGGATAGGGTACCTCCTCTCATTGTTGAAGGGAAAAATGCATGTGCAAGCTTGAGGAGAGCTACCAAAGAGAGCCAGATCATTTATAGTACTATTTGGGATTGAATGGAAGGACTTCAACATAGAGAGAGCATTATTTTTCGAGCCTTCTTACTACATTGCCAGGAGATGCCATACTTGCTTAATGAATCTTAGGAGATATGGCACTCTGACTATTTCCTTTTACCCTATCTTACCTTTACTGAAGTCCATTCAACCTACCAACCTATAGACTTAGATCTGGTAGCCTTATACTGCTTACTGAATGAATCACTTAGTGAGTCGGTATTGCTATTAACCCGTCTAAGAACGGGATCATCCAACAAGCTCATCCTTACCTTTCTTATTCCCCACCATAACATTACACCATCACTTCATACCCCCTTCTTAAACACACAATTTGAGTTATTAGCTTTTATATACGTAATTTAGAGTCTCTTTTATTTAGGAAAGTTATAGACTTACAGCCCAGGCTAGCGCCCGGATACGCTATAGTTAACGATGGAGGGAGGGAGTGCTTTATCCCTTACCAACTGATTCAGCCAGAGGAATACCTTGTTGGATAGGCACTAGGATATTGACCCACTCCATGCCTTCCCTTCCCTCATGAATTATTATGGGTACCGCTATGAACTATTGTTCTGAGGAGTCCATACTTCAGGATGCGCAAGCAGGCTCTCAATAAAGGGAGAGGAATTTGAACCCACTGCTGATAGAGACCTACCTGCCTTTCAGCTTATGCCTGCTACCCACCTGCTAATAGTTAACCACCTAAATAAATAGACCCGCCTTATACCTATACCACTTGAATTAATTGCTTAGTGAATCCTGCTACATACTTATCTTTACTTACGAAACTTAGTTATTCTTAGTTATTTGACGTGCTTGGCATTTATATTACCTTTAAAGTTGGAAAGGATGAAAGGAAGTTGGACCTATAGCACCCAGTCTTTGAGATTTTATTGTTGGATCGTCAGAACTTATTGGATTTAGGAACGACAACCAGACCCTACCTATTATTGGACAGGCGGGCTTCCTTAGGCTTATAACCTTGACTCACCAGCCTCCCTTTACCCTTTTTACTGTTCACAACTGTGCACCCACCCACTTTACCAACCAGAATAAGAAATACCTCACCCAACTTACTGATTGATCCTCCACACTGTGCCTTGCTTCATTAGGACTTAGGGACGGGGATACGACTATGATCTTTATTGGGTCAAGCTTAACCCAGCCAGAGACTTTTTCTTAATTATGACAACATTGCTAGGATATACTTACTTACTCTATCTCATGCATGCCCCCACCTATTCTGCCAGAAATACTTTTCGGATAGGCACTAGGTAGGATATTTAACCTTTACCCTACCTTACCTTCCCTTATGAATTATTATAGGTACCACTCACTATGACTTGGATTTAAGAGGAGCCAATACGATTCATCAATTAGAACTGCATAGACCTACCTGCCTTTCAGCTTATGCCTTATATTCATCTGCCTGCTTCACCAACCTGAAGACTTACTGAACCTATGCCGCCCCACACTTTTAGCCCTTTGCGTCTGCTTTCCATAGAGCTTTCGGTTGGATCGCCTGACAGCATTCACAAGCCTGGTAATCACACTTGCTTGAGGATATTGCTGGGTACCACTATGACCTTCTGGCTGGATACCTATGACCTATTGTTCCCATCGAGGAGCCTTGCCAATCGTATTCATCCATTAAAGCCTATTGCAAGGACATAGATCTTCCCATCTGCAATAAATAGTGCTTGCCTTCCACCTATTACCACTTGAATTAATCGCTTCATCGCTACTGCCTCTTATTGGGCAAGAATAAGATCCAAAGGGTGAGGTGCATAGCAATAAGATAATCCAAAAGTTGAGGAACGCCAGTTGTCGAGAATATTCCATTGTCTAAAGATGAGGCGGGATCTCAAGCTATATCTTTTGTAAGAGGGTTTCAGATAATAGTCCCATCCCATATAATCCTCAAGGGTTGGGTGTATAAAGAATATAATCCTCAAGTTGAGGTGCGTAGCGGAGAATAGAATCTTCAAGGTGAGATAGTCCCATCCATATAATCCTAAAGGTGAGGAGTGGGGGGGGGGGGGGGGGAAGAATAAACTCCTAAAGGTTCATTGGGTTGCCCAAGCAAGAATACAAAAAAAAAGATAAGGTCTATTCTCTAAAGCTCGCTTTCGTGCCTGTTCACTCCGTGCCTTATTCCGGGCTTCGTATGAAGGCACCTACCAGGTTGGGGGCACCCAGGCCAGGGGGTTCTGGTTGATCCAAAAAGCCTTTGCTAAATGCATATTTGATAAAGGCACGAAGCAATGACTTACTCCTCAAGGAGTGCATAAGTCTAGCTGAGGAGAGGGTTAGAGGAAGATTTCGACAAAGTTGAGGAGATGGCTAGCAATAGACTGCGTGACCAAGATAGATTGGAGGGTGCCTCCAACTATGTTATTTAGAAATCAAGGATAGAATTTTTCCTTGATGAGCATGATCTGAATGCCCTCATAGACAGTGTAGTGGCAGAACCTCTTGATGCAGTACACCTGAGGCAATTCAAGAAGAATATGGCAAGAGCCAAGCGGTTGATCCTAGATGGAGTGAAGGATCATATCGTACCCCACATAGCAGCAAAGACCATGGCTAGAGAAATGCGGGTAAGGCTGGAAAAGCTATACCAAGGATCTTCCGAGCAGCGCTTGAAGAGAAGATGCAGAATATCAGGATGAAGAAGGGAGAGCGTTTTGACTCCTTGTCTCAGATTCAGGAAAACTGAGATCAACTGTCTGCAGAAGGATCTGCTCCTAGAGACTCATAGTTAGTAAGGCTCACACTGAACTCTGTTTCAGAGGATTATCAGGTCTTTGCCCAAAGTATATTGGCCAGAGAATGACTTTCAGGATGGGAAGCGATGTGGGAAGCATTACAACAAGAAGAGTTGAGGAAAGATCTCCTAAAAATCCACTTGGAGGATGGTATTAGCAGTTTAAAGGTCAAGAAGGAGGAAGAAGATAACACTGCCCTTGCATCAAAAGGGCAACAAAAACAGAAGAAGAAAGATCTGTCCAAGATCAAGTGCTTCTGGTGTGTGGAAATGGGGCGTTATGCCACACAATGTCCTCTTAAGAAAAAGGATAAAGAGGAGAAGGAAGATCCACAAGCAGGAGCTGCCAAGATTGAGGTAGAAAAAGATTGTGCTATGTTAGCTCACATTCCAAAAGGAGAAAAGTGGGTTGACTTGGATTTGTAGATTTAGAATCTACAAGGAGGCGGGATCCTTGCGTATTTTTCCGAACTCTTGGATCACATGTGAGCTACGACAGCCTAAAGACAGTAGCAGAATGGATAGTTGCAGCGGAAGATGAGAAGACAGTGCAGTGGCTAGCAGCACTAGAGCTTGATCAACGCAGAGAGGGAGTAGCAACAATGCAGTGCACAATGGTGTAGCGCAGTGTAGAGTAGTGTTCACGCAATGTAAAGCAACAACAACGTAGTATTTTCAGAGAGCTAGTGCAGAAACTAGCAGCAATCAGTCTTATTTTCCAGTTGCAGATTTTCTTGTCCAATTTCAGATGTTTTTCTGTTGCAATTAGCAACAGTGCAGCAACAACAGTAGATGAGTAGCAGCAGCAGATGAGCGGCAACAACGTAGTGCACAGAGGTGCAGCGCAGTGTAGAGTAGTTCTCACGCAGTGCAACAACATGGTTGCAGAATTCAGAGGGGGTTGTAGTACAGTGGGAGTTGGCAGCAGCATGCAAAGTCAACAACAGTATAGATGCAACATTTTCTCGTGCTGTGTTGGTGAGCAGCATCAACAACACAACAGCAGATGTTCCAGAAGTCAGAAGCAACACATTGAGTTGTTTTGCTCGAGCACTTTCCTCGCTAAGAGGGAGTGTTGGTTTATGGTAGCATCGGATGTGCTCAAGCCTTGTAACTTTGTATATAAGCTAGGACACATGTATTCCATAAGACCCAAAAATGGTTTTGGAAAATTCTACTTAGAGATGGTTTAATTAAATTAATTAATCGTTTTTTAATGTTTTCCTAAGTATAAACTTAGGGAAACTGATTAATTAAAGGGTATTAATTAAACTAAGTGTGAAACTTGTAGATAAAGCCATGGATCACCTCCAAGTTAATCTTAGCCCTTGATTATGTTTTAATCTTGGCCGTTGAACGTTCAACAAAAGAATATAAGGAGGGTGAGGGGCCTATGGAAAATACATTGTGACACTTGAGCCATTGAGCATTTTCGAATTTGTGTAAGGAGACACAACTTTTGATCAAGGATCAAATCACTAGGGCAAGGTTTGCTAAGTGATTGTGATTCAGTGATCAAATCCATAGAGGGGCAGAAGCAAAGATTGGTTAGGTGGACCAAGAGTGCATTTCAGAGAGACGCAGAGGTGACGCAGAGAGGGACAACACAATTTTCTGAAGAGGTGACGCAGACTCTGCAGGAAATCACACAGAAACATCTCAGTGTCTCTTGGAGTCAGTCCGGAGATAGCTAGAGACTGGGGTTTTTGAGCCAGGAGGGCCAAAATCCAGTTTCAGACTAGCCAGATCAGTTGCAAAAAGGGGTGACGCAGTTCCTCAAGCTTGCCCACGCAGGCTTATGCAGATCCAGTGTAGGCAATCACGTAGAGGCAATGAGGGCTTCACCAGTGCTGTTTTTGATCAGCTGGAGACTTGCAGAGTGAGGAATATCTCACAATTATATTTGCTGTCTAGATTTCTTTGAAGGGTTTGCCGAATGTTGGCACCCTAGTTGTATTCAAGATTCTGCTGCTTAATAATACAAACCCTCACATCTGCTGCACCGGTTTTCCCAAGTTGGGTTTTTCCGGTGACTTAGTCCAAAAATAACTGTGTCACATGTGGATGTTTTTCATTGTATTTTGTTCAGATTGTTTCAGCACTTAGATTTATTCCGCAACATTATTTGTGTAGACTGCTTTAGAAATTACTTTGATATTTCACAATAGTGAAATAATTATGAAACATAATAGAAGAAGTAATTCAGATTTGTTGCAGTAGGAATCCGGATCTAGGATTTTTCACAATAAGATGAACCTCCAATAGTTACAAAAGAACGTGATGGCAAACTTTCATGATCTCAGTTTTGAAGGAAAAGCCTAAGATAATAGGAATGATTAGGATTAGACAATCCAGAGGCATCTTTTGTGACAATATTCGTTTTGTTCTTGGACTTATCTTTGAATCACCATTGTAAGGGGTGGCAACCTATAAGTATCGAGACTTTGATATTTCCTTATTATCCATTGCGATCAAACGTAGAGGAAAGGGTCATTGCAGTGGTGGAATAATAAGATGGCTGCATTGGATTGTTGATTTCAATCTAATCAAATGTCTGTATAAGGTGGGATCCACCAACTCACCCTTTGAAGAACATAGCTTCCTCAAGTTGGTGATCATAGGTGTAGACATTAGCCTGTAATCCTCCATCGTGTCTCTCCTGTAAATCTCAACTACATACTTACCCTGACTTGGGAAAATCTCTCTAGGTTGCTATGACACCTCCAATCCCAAGAAGTATTGCATCAATCTAGTGTCCTCCTTGCACATCCCTATGAGGTTCTTTGATCCTGTCAGAAAGAGATCATCAACATAGAGGACCATGATGAGTGGCTCACCATCAACAAGTACATAGTACAAGTTGGAGTCCACCACACTGTTGGTGAAGCCCAATACAAGTAGGTACCCATCAATCCTAGAGTAACGTGCATGAGGTGCCTGCTTAAGTCCATATAAAACCTTCTTTAGTCTGCATACATGGGACTCTGTCCCATGCACCTCAAAACTATGTGACTGTTGAATATACACCACTTCCTTAATCACGCCATTGAAGAAGGCAGTCTTCATAGTGCACATCCATCTGATGTATCCTCCACCCCATCTTGAAGCAATAGATATGGTTGCCTTGATAGATGCATATTTGGTGATAAGTGCAAATGTCTCCTTGTATTCCACTCCCTCCTATTGTGAGAAGCTTCTCGCCACGAACCTCCTTTTGTATTTCTTGACACTCCCATATATTGCATGCTTGATCTTATAGATCAGTCGAGAAGGTGACCACTGATTTCCCTTCAGGCCTTGACCTCGCTTTGTATTTCTTGACACTCCCATCTATTGCATGCTTGATCTTATAGATCAATCGAGAAGTGGCCACTGATTTCCCTTCAGGCCTTGATACTATTTCCCAAACTTCATTGCTCATGATTGAACTATACTCTTCCACCATTGCATCCTTCCAAAGTTGCTGCTTTGCTGCCCCCTCAAAACTAGAAGGCTCAGACTCTTTGATGCTGCTCATCAAAGCCAAATAACCAAAAAATTTGGCTGGTGGTATACTCTCCCTAAAAGTGTTGCTAGAGCCTCCACATGCTCCTTAGCATCCCTGAAGATTTGTTCAGCCTATCTCGCCCCTCTCATGGTAGAGCTCAGAGGAACATCTTGTTCCTCCTGATCTGAAGAGTGTTCTCGTTGTTGGTGTTGCTGGTGTGAAAATTTCAACTATTGTAGCAACTGGAAATTATTCTTCTAACTATAAATTTAATTATGCAGTTTACTTGCTACGAAAAACAACGAATAAAATCACAACTGCAATTTTCACCATAAAAGCGTTGCGGAAAATAAAATGATGGATACTGAGAAATATGTAAAGAATGACAATTATTTTTGGACAATTGTCCCCCGAAAAACCCAATGTAGGAAAATCGGTGCAACAACTGAGGGTTTTATTATTATGCAACAATGAGAAATTATGAGTACAGCCGGATGCCCATATTGGCAATCCTCTACAAGTTAAATTGGCCACAAAATTAGTGAGACAAATTTGTTTCACCCGACACTGATCCCAACTCCTGAACTGCTTCAAAAATTGGGCTGCTCGAACCCCTGCGTTAACCTCTGCGCCAATGCTGTGCAGACCCTCTCACGCTCTGCCTAGAAGCTACAATTGATCAAGCTGTCTGCCCAACTCGGCCTCTAAGAATGACTCACTGGCCCTTCCAGAATTTTCCCTGCCTCGAACAATTGAATCAACCCTTTTTCTGGCCAAGTCGAACTTTGCCTCTGAAGCTTCTGCACAGGCCCTGCGCAGCTCCATTGAGGAAACTCGACCCTCCCATAGCTGACTCTTTGGAACTGGAAAACTTCCTCCAGACTCACTGACTCTGCCCCTCACTATCTCTATGCCCCCTCTCGGGCTCGAATTCTTTCGTCTGAATGTCGCTCTCGGGAAAATTGAATTGCCAAGGAAACTTTCTCTTCCTGTTTGTTTTCCATTAACCCCATTGACCTCCTCTTATAATCTCCAGTTGAGACTTCAACAACTAAGATTAAAACTTACTCAATGGCTGAGATCATCTCATCTTTCTCAATTAATTTCAATTAATTAATCAATTTTCCTAAGTTAGACATAGGAAAAATTTAAATGATGGTTAGTTAATTTAATTGAGCTACCTCTAGGTGGAATTTCCAAAAACAATTTCTTTGTTTTGGAGATCTCCTATGTTTTAGCCTCTCCACAAACTTTGAGACTAGAACAACATCCAATGCTACAAAAAATAACACTCCCTCTTAGCGAGGAAGGTGTTCTCTAGCACTGTACTGCTACAACACCCTGTCTCTGCATCATCCTCCAGAGTCCACACACGCTACTGATGTCTGACAACTGTAGCTGCTTGTCGCTGTCCACCAACCAATGCGCTAAATCTAAATCATCTGCTACTGACTGTAGCTGAACCATGTTGCTTCTGTGTTGCTGCTGACACTGCATTATACAACTTTTACTGCTGCCAACCCTGCATCTGCACTGCAACCCAACTAACACTCCTCATTGTTGCCGTTGCTACTGCAACTACTACAACTGAGAATCCACATAGTCTGACATCATCCCCTCGTGTATATTTCAACCCATACTCTATTGTGCCATGCAAATACCTTAGAATGTGCCTCATTGCTATCCAATGCACTCTTTCCGGCTCCACCATAAACTGACTGAGAGTGTTGACTGCAAAGCAAATATCTGGTCCAGTGTTGACCAGATACATAAGAGAACCAATATACTGTCTATAGGAGGTGGAGTCAACATCCTTGTCCTCTGATGTGTCTATATTCTTCTAGTTGGTGATCATCGACGTCTATCTTCTTATAGATATGGGACTACAATCCTGCATCATGAATCTCAATCTTTGTAGCATATCTTCCTTGAACAAAGAAGATCTTCCCGTCCGTTTACCACGCCTCCAAACCTAGGAATTGGTGCATTAATCCCAAATCTTTCATGTCAAACTCTGCTTCCAGGGTCCTCTTGTAGTCCTCTATGAGCCTTGATGACCTTGTCAAGAAGAGGTCATCCACATACAACACTAGGATGAGTGGCTCACCCTCTACCATCCAGTAGTAAAGGTTGGGATCTGCGCCACTCTTGACGAATCCCATATGCTGCAAGTAGTTGTCAATCAGACCATACCACGCCTTGTGAGCTTGTTTGAGCCTATATAGAGGTTTCTTTAGCCTGAACACATGTGTGCGCCTCTCGCGTGTCTCGAAGCCTTCTGGCTTTTCTATGTACACCTCTATCACCCCATTCAAGAACGCTGTCTTGATGTCCATCTGGTGAATCTTCCATCGCATCTATGCTACTAGGGATATAAGTGACTAGATAGAGGTGTATGTGGCAACTGGGGCGAAGATATCCTCGTAATCTATACCTTCCTTTTGCGCATACCCCTTTGCCATGAATCTAGCCTCGTACGTCTCCACACCGCCGTCTACAACGTACTTGATCTTGTAGATCCATTGGGCAACTACAACTGACCTATCCTCAGGCCTCGACACCACCTCCCAATATCATTCGCCATGATAGAATTGTACTCCTCTACCATGGCATCTACCTACACCTTATGCTGTGCAACCTTTTGATAGCTGGAAGGTTGTTCAACCTGTGCCACCAATGCTTGGTATCTGTCAGGCTGGTTGTGGTCTCTCTTGCTCGTCCTAGGAGCTCCAATGAACTCCTCTGCATCTGTCAATGTCTGACGAACTTCCCAGCTGGTTCGACCACTAGTGGTGGATGGTTCAACCGACTCCTCATCTTGCCTTTGTTGCTCTGTTTGCTGTGAACTCACTGGATCTTCTACACTTGAGGATATGCTGGTAGTGGTAATTGTACTGGATCCCTTTGACTGTCCTATTAGCGGTCCCATTGGCTGCCTTTGCGGTTGGACCAATGGAGCTTCTGTTGGTTCACTCTGATCACCTGCTGGCATTTCATGAGACTTCTTGAAGGATCTGTCCTCCATAAACTTCACGTCTCGTCTCACTATGATTTTCATGTTGCTAGGAACATAGATCTTCTATGTATTAGAGGTTTCGCTATACCCAACAAAATAACCTCTTTCTGCAGTTTGATCCAACTTGGTGCGCTTCTCATCTGGTACATGGAAATAAGCTATGCTACCAAAGATCCTGAAGTGATTGACCCTTGGCTTCTTCCTTGAAAATATTTATTTTGGTGTTGTCTTCCCAATCCCTTGTGAGGAACCCTATTCTGAATATACACAACTGTGTTACATGCCTCTGCTCACAAGAAATTGGGCAAATCCTCGTCATATAACATTGCCTTTGCAGCCCCGACTATAGATCTGTTCTTTGCCCTGCTACTCCATTCTGCTATGGATTGTATGGAGCTGTCCACTCCCTTCTAATGCCTTCCTTCATGTAGAACCCTGTGAAGTCATTATTGTGAAAATTTCTGAATATGCTTAAATAGAGACCCTACTGTTAAATTTCTGATTTACTTCTCCTACTTACGTTAAGTTATTAATCTAAAATCTTTTGCATTAACATTGAAGTAAATACATTAACAATCTACACATACAGATCTAAACCGAATAACATGCACAATGACAAAGTGACACACAAAGATTTTTTGGACAACCCAATGCGGGAAAACTGGTCTTCAGGTTGCTAGAGGGTTTTTATTATTAAGCAGAATCTGAGCACAACAGATCTAGGCACCAAACTGGTTAACTCGACAGAGAAATAAAATATGCAGCTATACCTCTGTTATGGAGATAGAAAAACTGGCTGATTCACACCCTCAAGTGGGATTTGCAGAAGTCAGCCTTTTCTGGTCTTCAGAAACCCTAGTGCTGCTCTGAAGCCCTTTGCGTCAACCCTGATGGCCTGCGTTAGCCCCTGCGCTGCTTAGGAAGGGCCTGCATCACCCCAGACTAGGTTACGCTGCCCCTGCGTTGTCCTGGCTGGGCCCGCGTCATCCTGGCTGGGCCTGCGTTAGCCCTGCTGGCCTCCTGCTGCCCCTGCACTGCCCTTTCTAGTCCTGCGTCAAGCTTGCGTAGCTCCTGATGCCTCTGCGCTGCCCCTGCTGGGCTCTTGGCTGAGCTACGTAGCTGCTGCCTCTGTGCTGCTACTTCTCTGCCCTCGTTGTACTCTTGGCCTAGGATCAAACCATCCCCCTCTCCAATATTGCCCCTAGCTGCAGCTGAAACACTTCTGAAATTCTTAGCAAACCACGCCCTATAATTCCAACTTAGTTTCAGTGCTCTGCCACTGTGTGTGTTCTCCAACTGACCCCAAGCCCTCTTCTGTAAGGACCAATAGTCGTATACGCAGTGGAAATATTAAAATACTTCGTAGACAAAGACATCCATTGTAGGATAGAAATTGTAAATTGTATATTGTATAAAGAATTGTTGATAGGATGATTACAAATGAGAATGAGGGTCTGCTTATATACCCTTGGCATGTGCCCTTTCACGAATGGCTGTCTCTAAGACATGCCTCTTCATCACTAACTAACTATTCATTAGTTAATGAGTTATTATTTATTTATTACATTTACATTTATATTTATTATTATTTTATTATTGTTGGGTTTGTGTTATATTTTTTCCACGACTAGTCATGTGCGGGGGGTAACAGGGGGGGCGATAGCCCCCTCTGTACGTTGCGTTGGTTCTTATTTTCCGGTGGGCAGACCCGCCCATGGTTTTGTGCATGGGTTTGCACATGGTTTTGGGGCATGATGGTTTTCGGTCTCTGGTATTTTGTAGATCCGGTTAAGGGAACTACGGTTATGTTCTAATCCAGGGTTAATGGATTAGGGTTTATGTATGCTTCGGTATGTATAAATATGTGTTGTAACACTAAAAGGAATATAATGAAAAATCAAGCTGGTCGTCCCGATTTGGGATCCAGGGGAAAATATTTGTGTTTATCTGTTTTATGTTGTATGCTCTCACTATTTTTTATTTTCTGTTTTAAAGATTCGATCGTAGATAATTTCTGTATAGGGTTAAAACCTACAATTATGAATTTTTGAGAGTGCAAGCATCCGTGATCCATAACATATTAGATTATAAATCTCGTAAATACATGAGAATTTTAGGATCATGATGAACCAGCTATAGTTCGAAATGCGTCGTCGTTCCTAAAATTCTCATGTGATTTCCAAGATTTATAATCTAATAAATTATGAATTTTATTCATAACATAGCCTCTCCCTTCAAAAAGCTTTATCCTCAAAGCTTACTTAAGAACCTCTTCTCATCTTTGTACTTTCATATTTATCGATACAATACGATATGATACTCTGAGTGATAGACAAAACTGTCGTACTTAGAACGGATCAGACCATCCTAGATTGATCTTCTAGGGTATCTTCTGATCTTTGGAGATGTGTGTTGAAAAGTTGTTGTATGACTGGATTCCGCAAGCTTCAGTATCCCTAGGAACATGAATTTGTTGTTTATTTTCTAAGTGATAATGGTACGTAGCTTGATTAGAAAGTCTGCTCTTGTGATTCAAATGTCGATACATATCTCCTTTCGTTTGGCTTTCCCTTAACATATCAGTGGTTGATTCCTAATTTTCTTCAGGTGTTGTTGAGTTGGTGACTTAATCATCATTTGAGATGTCCAATGTTTAAACTGCAGCTTCTGCATATGTTTTAAATTCTCTAGATTTTGCTTCTTCATTTCTTGTGATATTGACTGGATCAGTGTTAATCCCTTTGTCTTCAACTTGAACTAAAACGATTTCTTGTCATTTTTAAGTTTCTTTGTTTGTGTAAGTAGGTTTTGGTTATGATTCCTTAAACGTACAAGTTCATCATTTTCTGAATTGTTGATTTTATTCTTAGTAGCTTCATCATCTTTTAAACTTTTGATTTGTTCTAATAATGTCTGCTTAAGGCTCTTAAAACATACAATTTCTTCTTTTTGTTTTAATAAACGCTTCTTGAGTTCCTTCTTTGATACTTTAGCTTTCTTGACTTGTTCGAGTAGTTTTTCTTGGTGATCTCTGAAGCGCGAAACTTCTTTGTCTTTGCTGGAGATGACATCTTCAAGTTCTTTTTGCTTCCTTGGTATAGTTTTTTTGTTATCTTTGAACATCAAGTCTGAGATATCCTTAAATTCTTCTGATGCAGACATTAACGATTTTGACTCCATTGTCATGTCTCGAAATGTGATCATCTTCCCCTTATAAGGAAAAGTCAAAACTTGTTTCTCTATGTTTAACATAAATGAACCCAAATCCTTAAACCAGGGTTGACCGAGTATGACATCAACCTTTGTATAATCCATTTTTACAACAAGAAATTGAGATATGTACTCATAATGATTTGGTAAAAAATATTTTTCTTACCTCAATGCTTGGCTCTGGAATTAATAGCTTATTCACCAAGTTGATGTTGATATAATTTTTATCGTTGCTTGTGTTGATAGCGATATTAATTTTTCTTCCTTGGATACTTCCTTTTAATGCAATTACTCCGTGATTTGTAACTGAAAACCCATTATAAGAAAACCCTTCTTCCTTCGACATTTTAGACATGAGCTCCATTATCTCCATCATTTTTTTTCCATGATTGATCCCATTTTTGTTTTGCCGAGTTGACTTTAAGTATTATGTAATCGTTTTTTTTTTCAACTATTAATTGCCTTGATAATTCCTCAAAATACTTCCTTTATATAACCTTAAATATAGCCTTTCTTTAGTGATGAGTTCTTTGACTAAGTAAATTCTAGTTTTATTTATTTATTTTTATTTATAATTTATTTATTTATTTAATTTTTTTTTTTAATTTTAATTTTTTTTGAAAAGTTACAACCCTAGTGAAACGTGGCTATTCACCTCTTTGGGGTATAATATAAAATATATGTCCACTTATCTGTATTTGCCTCGTTTTTCCCACATAAAAAGTAAACTTACCATTCACGCAAAGAGATTTTTTATTCCTTTTGTTCTTATTTTACCTTGAAAATACCATGGGCAATTACCATTGGTTTCTAAAACCATGAGCTTGTAAACCACTTAAAGAAGAATAAAAATAATCTTATCTAATCTTCCTTCTCTTATGTATAGTTTTTTTATCATGCACTTTTTATCAATAATGTAGAACCATATTTTTTTTCTTTTTCTTTTGGAACTATTTTCTTTTAAATATTTTTTTTTCCTTTTAATTTATTTCCTTTTTTAAAACTTTCACTCTACTTTATTTATTTATTTATTTTTTAAATTTTAATGGCCAAAGGCCTAGCGAAACGGAGAAACTCCGAAACTTAGTGTAGTGAATGCTTCAATTGTGATGGCAACAAGGTTGACGAAGAGTTGATGGCCAAAGGCCGGATCAGACGTAGCTCTGATACCATTGTAACGACCAATAGTTGTATACACAACGTAAATATTAAAATACTTCGTAGACAAAGACATTCATTGTAGGATAGAAATTGTAAATTGTATATTGTATAAAGAATTGTTGATAGGATGATTACAAATGAGAATGAGGACCTGCTTATATACCATAGGTAGGTGCCCTTTCACGAATGGCTATGTCTCTAAGACATGCCTCTTCATCACTAACTAACTAATCATTAGTTAATGAGTTATTATTTATTTATTACATTTACATTTATATTTATTATTAATTTTTTATATTCATAACATCTTATACTTTTCTCGTTGAAACATCAACTGCCGTGATCTAATCTTGAATTGATGGCTAAGATTAGAAGATGCTTGATCTGTGTGACTTAAGTCATTTTCATCACATGTTTAATTGAATTAACTTTAATCTTTTAATTTTCCTAAGTTAGATTTACGGTCCTTAATTAAAAGGATTAATTAATTAAATATCTCTTAAACATGATGGAATTTCTTAAATCTCTTTCTGGATCTTGGAGATCTCATGTACTCTAGTCCCTCCACAAAGTTTGGGAGCTAGAGCACATCTGATGCTACCCCAACACCCCAAAATCTCAACACGCCCTCTTAGCAAGGAATGTGCTCTAGCAACAATACTTCACCCCGAAGTTCTACACTAATCTCTGATGTGGGTCTCTAAGCTGATGGTTGGCCTACTGCCCTTCAACACTGTGCTGCTGCTGCTCTCCCGTACTGCTACCCATGACGCTGCCACCGCCACTGCCACATCTGTACTTCAACTCCCTCTCAATCTGCTACATCGTGCTGCCAACTGCTGCACTGCAACTTAGTTTCTGAGAGTAAGCAACTGAATTTCTCCTGCCCAATTTTTGACAGACAAGTTAGTTGGGCTGCATCTCATCACTAAAGCTCCATAGGCTACTGCTCTGTGCTGTCATCTGGAGGTTGTTGTGCTGCTGCAACTCTGCATTGCGTAACCAAGCCTGCTCTGCGTTGCTGAAGTCACATCAGCCCCTCTGCGCTGCTGCTGCATCTGCACTGCGCTGCTCCCTCTCATCATCTAACTCTGCCTCTGCTCCGCATCCACTGCTCCACTTGTCCTGCTACCATCTTAAGACTCCCACAGCTCGTATGTGATCCAAGAGTTGGGCTACTCAAGAATCCTGCCCAGACTCTGTAGTTGCTCTACGGATCAAGATCTCCCCACTTTCGTGGTTCATTAGCGCTCATGGCTACGTCATCTCCCTTGCTGCCTCTTTGATGCCAAGGTTGCATCTTCCTCTTCTTTCTTATTCACTTTGCTCGAACCAGTGTTGTACTGTCCTTTGGTCATCCGGCGGATTTCCTCTTGTCGAAGGATAGCCCACATGTTGTCCCAGTTGGAAAGGTTCGCTCTACCCAAGGGGCTTTGGACAAATTTTTCCCAGTCCTCTGTGATTGTATTGAGAGTAGTCCTCACCATGACATCGCCATCTACTTTGACCCCCATGCCAGTAAGTTAATCCCGAATCGATTGTAGTCTGGATAGAAAAGGGTCGATCTCCTCTCCCTTGGCCATCACCTTAGCTGGTTCTTTAGAAGCATCTTTCTTTGGACGGACCTTCCTTCATACAATGTGGTTAGAGCTACCCACATTTGATGAGCCGTTGCCTTCTCGGCTATGTGTGGAACCACATGATCTTTGACCTCGTCCATAATGAAACACTTGGCATGTGCCACTGCTTCCTCGTGCTTCTCCAGGAGCTTCGCATCGGTCGGTGTAGCCAAGACTTTCTCTGCATGCTCCCTCAAGCTGGATGCCTCCATGACTACTAGGATTCTGGTCTTCCAGATTGCCAAGTTGGATAGGCTGTCCAACCTATCCTGATCACGTAGTCCATGTGGCGCCTTCTGCTCAGAAGTTTGTTAGAAGGAATCCTCCTCTCTATGCTGGAGACTCGGATCTAGTGCCCTTGGCGAGACAGGCACCCTCTGCTCCCTCTTTCAACTGACTCCCTCTCTTGGAAGTCTTCCAAACAAAACAAATCAACTCTCTTCGATCCTTTGATCGATCTACATATCTCGTTGGCAGGAAATCTTCTGAGAAGTTTTTCTCCTCTCGCTCTTCCTCTACTTAGCTTAGGCTAAATTCTACACCGACATAATTTTCACCCCACCAGCAACTGCTGAAGGTCTGCAACTCAACTTCCGGTTCTCGACACTCTGCAAAACAATCAGCCTCTGGATTGCGTCACCCTGGCTGGCCTCTAAGTGAGCAGACTGGCCCAGTGCAGCGCAGGCCGCTCTTGCGTCCCTCTGGGTGGCTCTGCGCTGCCTCTGCATCACCCAGTAAGGAATGCATCACCCCTCTGCGTGGCTCTGCTGCCTCTGCGTCCCTCTACTGCTGTGCTGCCCTGTCTTGGTTATCTGCTGCTACTGCTGTTTTCTGCAGCACATATTCTTCAACCTTTTTGCTGGAGACTTAGCTAGATCTGCAATCGCTCTGATACCATGTGAAATTTTTTGAATATGCTTAAACAAAACCCTACTGTTAAATTTTTGATTTACTTCTCCTACTTACATTAAGTTATTAATCTGAAATCTCCAACATTAACATCGAAGTTAATACATTGACAGTCTACACATACAGATCTAAACTGAATAACATGCACAAAGACAAAGTGATACACATGGGTTTTTTGGACAACTGTCCCTGGAAAAACCCAATGCGGGAAAATCGGTCTTCTGCCTGTTGGAGGGTTTTTATTATTAAGCAGAATCTAAATACAAAAGATCTAGGAACCAAACTGGTTAACCCGACAGAGATAAAATTTGCAACTATTCCTTTGTTATGGAGACAGAAAAACTGACTGATTCACACCCTCAAACGTGATTTACAGAACTCAGCCTTTTCCAGTCTGTAGAAACTCCAACGCTGCTTTGAAGCCCTATGCGTCAGCCTTGGTGGCATGCGTCGGCCCCGATGCTGCTCAAGAAGGGCCTGGGTCACCCCAGACTGGGCTACGCTGCCCCTGCGCTGTCCTGGGTGGGCCTGCGTCAGCGCTGCTGGCCTCCTGCTGCCCCTGCACTGCCCTTTTTGGGCTTGCATCAAGCGTGCGTTACTCCTGATGCCTCTGCTCTGCCCTTGTTGGGCTCTTGGCTGAGCTGTGTAGCTGCTGGCTTTGCGCTGCCTCGGTCTGCTGCTTCTCTGCCCTTGTTGTACTCTTGGCCTGGGATCAAACCATCACCCTCGCCAATACTGCCCCTCGCTGCAGCTGAAACACTTATGAAATTCTTAGCAAACCACACCCTAGAATTCCAGCTTAGTTTCAGTGCCTGCCACTGTGTGTGTTCTCCAGCTGACCCCAAGCCATCTTCTTATACTTTTCTCGTTGAAACATCAACGACTGTGATCTAATCTTGAATCGACAACTAAGATTAGAAGAGGCTTGATCCGTGTGACTTAAATTATTTTCGTCACATTTTAATTTAATTAACTATAATC
This sequence comes from Pinus albicaulis, assembly GCA_034641835.2. Taxonomy (NCBI): domain Eukaryota; kingdom Viridiplantae; phylum Streptophyta; class Pinopsida; order Pinales; family Pinaceae; genus Pinus; species Pinus albicaulis. The sequence continues at coordinate 397,186,238 of CM076575.1, read as the reverse complement.
TTTTAATTTCCTTAAGTTAGACTTAGTGTCCTTAATTAAAAATATTAATTAATTAAATATCTCTTAAACAGGATGGAATTTCTTAAATTGCTTTCTGGGTCTTGGAGATCTCATGTACTCTAGTCCCTCCACAAAGTTTGGGAGCTAGTGCACATCCGGTGGTACCCCAACACCCCAAAATCAAAACAATTATCTATGTACTCACCTCTGTTGTTTGAGTGAAGTGTCTTGATCTCTTTCCCTCTCGCACTCTCCACTAGAGCCTTAAACTCCTTGAAGTGATCGAAGACCTCATCCTTAGTCTTCAAGAAATAGATCCATGTTTCTTGGAATGGTCATCAATGAAGGTAACAAAATATTCATACCCTCCTAGGGATTTAGTGGACATAGGGCCACAAATGTCTGTGTAGAAGCTGCAACTCACTATCTGCCTTGTTGTCACTCCTTGGGAATGCTGCCTTAGCATATTATCCAAGCACACACCCCTTGCACACATCATTGTGTTCTATGCCTAATTCTGGAACACCTATCACTGTCTCCCTGAGCATCTTAAGTGCTCCATGGTGTAAGTGCCCCATCCTCCTATTCCATAATTCATTCAGGTCTTTGCCATTGTCACTACTAGTGCTGACTAGTGCCATTTGAGATTTGAATTGCAACTTGTACAATATGTTGCTTTGTACCCCAATCTGTTTCACCTTCTTCCAGTTTGGGTGTTTTATGTACACCTTCTTCCCTACAAAGTGGACATCATATCCCTTATCTTGTAGTTGGGATATGGAAATCAGGTTCATACCGATTCTTGGCAAATGCAATACATTTGTAACATTAGTGCTTGCTCCTAACTCCCTGTATATGTCAATGGTACCTCTCCCAACTAGAGTACATTTATTCCTGTTTCCCGTTGTTATTTGGTAGTCCATTTTCTCCTTGTAATTGTTGAAATATTCTCTAACTCCGTCATATGATTTGACGCACCATTGTCTATATACTAGACTCCATGTGAAGCTGAACCAACCATGCAAGAAAATTCATCTTCCAACTTGGGACCCAATTCTGTAGCCCCTTGAATCTCAAATTTGTCCATGGCCATACTAGAAGATTTTGGAAAAACTACTTGGGACATCCTGAGTAATTTCGTGTGCTATTCCTCTTCCCCCCGACACTCATTCTGCTATTGTAAACTGTTGCAAAACCCTATTGCGCCCATCAAGAAATATGCTATGCGAAATACTGAGCTGCTCAACTCTGCCTGCTTGAATCACTTTCCCGGACAAATCAAACTTTCCTGCCACCTGCAACTGGAAATTTGACCTTTATTCAACAATTCACACTGCCAGGCTACACACTGAGCAACCAGTGGGAAATTTGTCTTTTACTTCTCCTACGAGTCTGGGTCTGGAAAAAACTACATGGGACATCTGGTAATTTGGTGTGTACCTTATTCCCTCATCTGCGCCTCCTTCACACTAAGCCTTAAGTAGTTGCAAAACCCTATTGCGCCCATCAAGAAATATGTTTAGTCTTAATCTTGTTGCCTTTCAGCCTACTTTACTTGATCTTTCCAGGACAAATCCAGCTGCACCACCATAATTGTGAAGTTGACCTTTATTCAACAATTCACATTGCTAGGCTACGTACTGCGCAACCAGTGGGAAATTTGTACTGCTTCTCCCTCTGAGTCACAAAATTCTCCCTCTTCATCCTTGAGCCTCCTGTCTGTCAAACTTGCTCTAATACCATGTGAAAATTTCAACTTTGCAACAAGTGGAAGTTATTCTTCTAACTATAAATTTAATTATGCAGTTTATTTGCTACCATAAACAACGTATAAAATCACAACTGCAATTTTTACCATAAAAACGTTGTGAAAAATAAAATGCCGGAAATTGAAAAATATGCTAGCACAGACACAAGAAATGATAATTATTTTTGGACAATTGTCCCCGGAAAATCCCAATGTGGGAAAACTGGTGCAACAACCGAGGGTTTTATTATTATGTAGTAGTGAGAAATTTTGAGTACAACTGGATGCCCAAACTGGAAATCCTCTACAAGATAAACTGGCCACAAAATTATGAGACAAATTTTGTCTCACCCGACACATATCCCATCTCTTGAACTGGCTCAAAAATTAGGCTGCTCGAACCCTTGCGTCAACCTCTGTGCTAATGCTGTGCACCATCTCCATACCTTCCAAGTGTACATTAGATCAATAGATTACAACTCAACATTTGAGAATGACTCACTGGCCCTTCCAAAAATTCTCCTGGCCTCCAACAATTGAATCGACCCTATGTGTAGTATACCTGGGGGGATCATATGGGGTACAGAGGAAGGTACCCAAAGAAATAATGTAATAGATCTAACCTGCAAATATAATAAAATAGAGAATATGCCCAATAGCTTCAAATAATTCAAGAGAAACATAAGAACAAGATATAGAGCTTCAACTCTTTTATTAATATCAAAACCCTTGAGGTAGGGCAACACCATACAACTACTTCTTAAGGAAGGAGATCACTCCACAAGCGATATGCTTGTCATTACAATAATCCTTGACATCCTCAATGGAGAGTCTCTAGCCTCTATATAGGGTTCATACATACAATACCATGGGTAATTACCACGGGTCATACATATAATACCATGGGCTTATCACATTATTTCCTAACTAGTTGCGGTCTCTTGCATAATGTGGGTTAACCACTTTATTTATTTATTATGGCCCATGTATTTATTATCCTTACATTACCTTATTTCCTTGGGTACCTTCCTCTGTATCCCATATGATCTCCCCTAGGAATACTCCATATTATCCCCCCTAGGTATACTACACTATGTCTGGCCAAATCAAACTCTGTCTCTGAAGCTTCTGTGTAGGTTCGGTGCAGCCCCACTAAGGAAACACAACCCTCCTGTAGCTGACTCTCTGGAACTGGAAAACATCCTTCGGACTCACTGACTCTGCCCCTCACTATCTCTGCGTCTCCTCTTTGGCTCGAATTCTTTTCGCTGAATGCTTCTCTCTGGAAAATCGAATTGCCAAGGAAACTCGCTCTTCATGTTTGTTCTCCATCAACCCCATCGACTTCCTCTTATAATCTCCATTTGAGACTTCAACGACCAAGATTAAAACTTAATCAATGGTTGAGATCATCTCCAAGTCGATCCGTGTGAGTTTCTAGAGAATTCTCACCTTTCTCAATTATTTAATTCTGAGTTAGACTTAGGAAAATTTTAAAAGATGGTCAATTAATTTGATTGAGCTACCTCTAAGTCGAATTTTCAAAAACCAATTTCTGGGTTTTGGAGATCTCCTATGTTATAGCCTCTTCGCAAAGTTTGAGACTAGAACACCATTCGATGCAACGAAAACTAACAATTGGTCCCTCCTCAATCTTTAGAGCCTCTCACTCTAGATCCTCTGTCACTGTTGGATCTATCTAATGGGACCTCCGAAAGGTCCTACCCTCCTAAAATTTGACATCCCTCCTAACGCCTATCTTCCACAGTCTTGGAATGTACACCTTGTAGGCCTTTGAAGTCCCACTGTATCCAACAAAAATGCCGCTCTTTGATGAGGGCTCCAATTTAGTCGTTTTCTCTAAAGGAATGTGGACATTGTTGAGATTTTGTGTATTTGGGGTAGCATCAGTTGTGCTCTAGGTCCCAAATTTTGAGGAAGGCCTAGAGTTCACCTGATCTACAAGACCTAGAAATGAATTTGGGAAATTTCATCTGGTTTAGGAGATATTAAATTAATTAATTATTTTAATGTATTTCCTAAGTTAAAACTTAGGAAAATAAAATAATTAAAGTAAATTTAATTAAACATGTGATGAAATTGTCTTAAGTCACACGGATCAAGCTTTCTTTTAATCTTAGCCATTGATTAAAGATTTAATCTTGGCCGTTGATTTGTCAATGAGAAAAGTATAAAGGAAAGGCTTGGGGTCATTTGTAAGACACACGGAGGCAGAGCAACGAAGCTAGGCTCGAGATTCACAGGGGCGGGTTGCTAAGAATTCTCAAGTGTTTCAGTTGCAGAGAGGAGAATTTAGACCAAGGGGATGATCTGATCCCGGGGTCAAGAATACACAAGAAGCAGAGAAGAGATCAGGAAAGACAGCGCAGAGGAAGGCAGTAGCAACATCAGCACCAGACGGCAGCAACAATAGCAACAACATAAGCAAGGACAATTTGATTTTTAGGAAACCCTTCAGGGGCTACACAGAGTCCCTTAGGGGCACCGTAGTGACTGCGTCACCCAGTTTGGGGTAACGCAGTCCCTTCCAGTGACAACACTGAGCATTTGGATGCCTTTAGAGGTTGACGCAGTGTCTTTCAGGGGCAGATCTGGGGTTTCTAGGCCTAGATTTGGCTGAGTTCTGTAAATCCCGTTTGAGGGTGTGGATCAATCAGTGTTGTTGGTCTTAGATCAGCCAGGTGCTGCAGATCTAGAGTTTTCTCTGTAGGGTTTTCCAGATCTGGAACCCTGAGTTGTGTATTCAGAAATATTCTTAATAATAGAGCCCTCCAACAGCCAGAGAATGGTTTTCCCACATTGGGTTTTTCCAGGGACAATCTGTCTAGAAATAACTGTGTCACTTTGTCTATGTGTGCATGTGCTTATTCTAGATCTGAATTGGTAGAGATCTGTTATGTGTTTTGCTTTGATGTTAACTTGAATTTATTTAGTTGATAACTTGTATAAGTAGGAGAAGCTTAATCGGATTAACAGAAATAATTTTTGCATAAGAATTAAGATTAAGAAATTTCTACATGGTATCAGAGCAATTACAGATCTAGAAGGGTCACCAGCTGAAGCATTTGAAGGATCTAGCTGCAGAAAGCATCTAGAAAGGTAGCAGAAAAGCAAATATGAAGGGACAACATAGTTTTCAGGAGGAGATTCACGAAGAGAGAAGGGTGGCGCTGTCTAGCACTGTGTCTTAGCAAGCCCATGCAATTACTGCGCAGAGGCAGCTTAGAAACAATGCTGGTTGGGTTTGAAGCTAGCTAGTGTGATTCAGATCTGAATCTGTCAGATCCAGAAAAAGTTTGTAGAAAAGTTGCAGAAATTCAGAAAAGCTGGTGGGTTAAACTTCTGAAGTTTTCAGATTTTTAACCTTAGCACAAGTGACAAAGTTTGGGAAGAGATCAGTTTCTCGGAGAGTTTCCTGCCAAAGGAAACTTGCAGTTTGGTCAGAGGATCAAAGAAGAAGCTGAATCATAGTTGATTTGGTAGATTTCCAAGGAGGGAAATCAAGTGTCAGGGCGAGCAGAGGGTTCCCAGTTTGAAAAGGACCCTAGATCCAAGATCTCTAGCATAGAGAAGAGGAGCTCCGATACATTCTGAGCAGATGGCTCCTCATGGATTGCGTGATCAGGATAGGCTAGAGGGCCTCTCAAACTTTTCGGTGTGGAAAGCAAGAATCCTGATTGTCCTTGAGGCATACGGTCCAAGAGACCATGCAAAGAAAACCCTAGCCACGCCGACAGATGCGGATCTCCTACGGAAGCATAGAGACGCTGCTGGGCATGCCAAGCAGCTAATAATAGATAGTATCAAGGATCATATTGTGCCACACATAACTGAGAAGAGGACAGCTAATGAGATGTGGAAGGCCTTGACTTCCCTATATGAGGGAAAATCAATCCAAAGAAAGATGCTGTTGGAGGCACAAATGAGTTCATTCATGATGACCAAGGGAGAAGACATCGAGCATTTCCTCTTCAGATTGTAGTCAATCAGGGATCAGCTGACTGCAACGGGTGCAACCGTAGATGATGTAGTGATAGTCAGGACTACCCTCAATGCAGTTATGGATGAGTGGGAAACCTTTGTCCAAAGTATCTTGGGCAGAGTGGACCTCCCAGATTGGGACAACTTGTGGTCGATCCTGCGGCAAGAAGAACTACGAAGGTTCACCAAGAAGCAACACAACCCTGCATTGAGCAAGGTTAAGAAGGAAGTGGAGGAAGATGCTGCCTTGGCATCGAAGAAGTAGCCAAAGAAGAAGAAGGATCTTTCTAAGATCAAGTGCTTCTAGTGTGGCGAAATGGGACATTTTGCCAGCGATTGTCTAGAAAAGAAGGAGGACAAGGAAGCGTCTTCTTCCAAAGCAGCAGTGGCAGATGATGGGTCAAGAGATGATGTAGCAATGAGTGATCATGAACCAAGAAAGTAGGGTGACATGGATCTGTAGAGGATCTACAGAATATGAGGCGAGATCCTTGAGTAGCTCATCTCTTGGATCACAAGCGAGCTATGGCAACCTTAAGACAATAGCGGGACAAGTGGAGCAGTGGGTGCATATATCACAAATGAGGCAGAGGTAGAGGCAGATCTGGAGGCTGGGAGGAGCAGCACAGAGCATATCAATAGCAGTGTAGAAGCAGTAGCAGCACAGAGGCTGATGTGACTTCAGCAGCGCAGAGCAGTGCAGAGTTGCAACAATGCAGAGAGCTTCAGAGGGACAACGTAGTGCAACAGCAACGTGATAGATTTCAGCACGAGGAGCTAATGTGACTTCAGTAGTGTAGAGGGAGTCTGATTACGCAGGTAGAGCTGTAGCTGTGCATCGTTCTTTAGATGCCAGCACAGATTTGTAGCCTATGGAGCTTCAGTGATGAGGATGCAGCCCATTTGACTTGTTTGTTAAAGATTGGGCAGGAGATTCAGTTGTTTCTTTCAACAACTAAAGTTGCAGTGCAGCAAATCAGTAGTGGCAGTGCTATGAGCATCACAGATGCAGCATATTGAGAGGGAACTGCAGTACAGTGGTTGAGTGGCAGTGGCAGAGTCATGGGCAACAGTACAGAATGGCAGCAGTAGTGCAGAGTTGAGTGGCAGGAGGCCAAGCTTCAGCAGCACAGAACCAGTGCCCAAAATCATGTAATGCATAAGTGTGATGTATTGCTGGAGCACACCCTTAATTCTAAGAGGGAGTGTTGAGATTTTGTGTATTTGGGGTAGCATCAGTTGTGCTCTAGGTCCCAAATTTTGATGAAGGACTAGAGTTCACCTGATCTACAAGACCCAGAAATAGATTTGCGAAATTTCATTTGGTTTAGGAGATATTAAATTAATTAATTATTTTAATGTATTTCCTAAGTTAAAACTTAGGAAAATAAAATAATTAAAGTAAATTTAATTAAACATGTGATGAAATTGTCTTAAGTCACACAAATCAAACTGGCTTTTAATCTTAGCCATTGATTAAAGATTTAATCTTGGCCGTTGATTTGTCAACAAGAAAAGTATAAAGAAAAGGCTTGGGGTCATTTGTAAGACACACAAAGGCAAAGCACGGAGGCTAAGCTGAGATTCTAGGGTGGGGTTGCTAAGAATTCTCAAGTGTTTCAGTTGCAGAGAGGGAAATTTAGACCAAGGGGATGATCTGATCCCGGGGTCTAGAATACACAAGAAGCAGAGAAGAGATCAGGAAAGACAGTGCAGAGGAAGGCAGCAGTAGACGACAGCAGCAGACGGCGGCAACAGCAGCGGCAGCAGCAACAAGGATAATGTGATTTTCAGGAAACCCTTCACGGTTTATGTAGAGACCCTTAGGGGCAACGTAGTGACTGTGTCACCCAGTTTGGGGTAACACAGTCCCTTCCAGTGACAGCGCTGAGCATTTCGAGGCCTTCAAAGGCTGACAAAGTGTCTTTCAGGGGCACATTTGGGGTTTCAAGGCCTAGATCTGGCTAAGTTCTGTAAATCCCGTTTGAGGGCGTGGATCAGCGAGTATTGTTGGTCTTAGATCAATGAGGTGTTGTAGATCTAGAGTTTCCTCTATAGGGTTTTCCAGATCTGGAAACTAGAGTCGTGTATTCAGAAATATTCTTAATAATAGAGCCCTCCAATAGCCAGAGACCGGTTTTCCCACATTGGGTTTTTCCGGGGACAGTCTGTCCATAAATAACTGTGTCACTTTGTCTATGTGTGCATGTGCTTATTCTAGATCTGAATTGGTAGAGATCTGTTATGTGTTTTGCTTTGATGTTAAATTGAGTTTATTCAGTTGATAACTTGTATAAGTAGGAGAAGCTTAACCGGATTAACAGAAATAATTTCTGCATAAGAATTAAGATTCATAAATTTCTACAGACATGTACTGGACTATGGAAGATGCGCAAATGACTCACCTCCAGTTTCACTCCTATAAAATCCTCTCGAGGATTCATGCCCTCCTATTCCTTGTGATGACACTTGTTTCGTAGGTACACTGTTGTGTTACAAGCCTCCGCTCACATGAACATAGCCAAGTCTTGATCATGGATCATTGCATTTGTTGCGCTGACTATACTCTTGTTCTTCCTCTTTGCCACTCCATTCAACTGTGGATTGTACGACATTGTCAACTCTTTCTTGATCCCTGCTCCCTTGCAGAAATCTTAAAACCAATTGAAGACCTCAACCTTGGTCTTTAGGAAGTAAATCCATGCCCTCCTAGAATAGCCATCTAACAATGTCACAAAATAACTGCTCCTCGAGATAGATTGCGTTGACATAGAATCCACTGACATAGGATCACAACTATTGGAATACACCAAATCCAACACACCTTTGGACGTGGGCCTACTTGCCAAGCGCACATCCCTTACAAACACCATCATGCTCTATATTGAACTCTGGAAAACCAATGACTATCTCCTGTAACAGTGGTAGAGCCTTGTAGTGTAGGTGTCCCATCCTCTCGAGCCAAATCCCACTCTGACTGTCCTCCCTAGTTAAGAGGGAGAGATAGACACATCATTCTTGTCTTCACTTGGGAAGATAGAATAAAGGATTGGGTAAGCATCTGACATCCGATACTCTTTGAGGATGTGGTAGGGCATCCAAGATAAGAGAGTCATAGAGGATCAATATTCTTTAAGGAATGGGAATCCAAGATAAGAATATTCTTGGTAGAACATACTTTGAGTGAACCCGGGTGGGGAATGTTCCGAGAGAGACAATGATGATGGTGTCTCTAAATCATTGGTCTCACCAACATTGTGCTCTGATCTTGTGGAGAGATAGAGCTATTAGTCAAGGCCTTGCTATATGACAATGCTGGTTGATATGACGATATGCAAATGGGTTAGTAATCCAACTCTTCTTTTGAGATCTCCTCAGATTGAGAATTTCCACGTACCATTTATGAATACCTCCCTAGTTTAGAGGGAGTGTTGAAAAATGTGTAACTAGGTTCGGTCTTCATAAATATGAAATGCACTTTTGATTCTTGTATATTGTAAAATGAAAGAAAATTATTATTATTATTTTTGGAGCATGGGTTTCATGCTCAAGGTCTTTTATTTTATAGGTCACTAACCCATTGAGTGTTTTTAGCGTTTGTCCTAGGTCAAGAAGTCCAAAGAGTCATTGTCATAAGTTGAGGACCCCATTGGGCAGATTGTAACTTGTAAAGAAAATTATTTGTCCTTAAAAGTGTCAAAATACCCTTCAAGACCAAGTCGACCTGGCTGCTGGCAAGTTGGCCTAATTTGAGGAGCCACATCCACCCTTGAAAAGCCTATATAAAGGAGGAAACTCGACCTCCTTGAAGGAAATTCATCACTCACTCATCCAAGCGAAGGAGGAAGAAGAAGAAGGCAACAAAGAAGGAAGAGTACAAAGAAAACTTGTGTTTGGGCTATTTTTCTCTCACACATGCGAAGGGAGGCTAGGGTTTTTGCAGCAGATCTAAGGTTTTCTTCTACAAGTTCGATCTTGAAGAAGGGAATGAAAGAAGGTTAAGCGAAGGTCATAAGAAGCCATCCACAAGCTCTAGAAGGAAGAGAAAGCCAAGTGAAGGTCTAAGGAAGCCTTGGAAGGCTAAACAAAGCTCACACATGTGGCAGCAACAACTGTAAGAGGGCTGAAAATTTCAGGTCTATAGTGGAGGTCGAAATTCTGTAGCTGGGGGCGAAGTTGTGCTACTGGAAGAGATTGACTAGGTTAAACTTGGACAAGGAAAGCACATCATCCAGAAAGGTTGGACTTGGTCTTGGAGGATATTGGTCTTGGTCTAGAGGTCTTGGAATTCATCAATTGAGGAATCTATGAGGAAGGGAAAAGATTTATGGGTTTCCTTTCAAGTGGAGAGGTTTCGACCCCGACTTGCGACCTATATTTTATGTTCTTGTTCTTCTTGCTTTTGGTAGTTGTTAGATGATATACAAACATAATAATAAGTGAAGAAGCTAATAAGTAAGAAAAAGTAAAAATACATCACAAACAATTATCATAGAAAGAGAAATCAATAATTGAATGACCAAATGATGATTTACAAACCCTCAGACGATATGCCTAAATAGGCAGTGATTGGTCACGAGGTTGATTGGTCTCAACTTTTGACCATAACCATTTATAACTTAAAAATAATTAAAAATATCTAAATAATTAATTAATTATCTATTTAATTATTATTCACTATTATTTATTTATGAATTAATTATTCATAACATTGCCCCACCCTTAAAAATTGCTTTGTCCTCAAAGCATGGGTAACGAGGGGAACTGCTGTCGGAACTTCTTAGTTTCCCATGATGAGTCTTCTTCTGGAAGTTTTTTCCACTCGATCAAGTATTCTCTAATAGTTTTGGAATGTAGTACATTTTCTCTGGTTGCAAGGATACCTTCAGGTTCTAAGACAATCCTTCCCTCTTCATCGACTTCAGGTATCTCAGTTTGATCAGATTGGTTTTGACCAAGTACATTTTTGACACATGAAACGTGGAATTGCCCCACCCTTAAAAATTGCTTTGTCCTCAAAGCATGGGTAATGAGGGGAACTGCTGTCGGAACTTCTCAGTTTCCCATGATGAGTCTTCTTCTGGAAGTTTTTTCCACTCGATCAAGTATTCTCTAATAGTTTTGGAATGTAGTACCTTTTCTCTGGTTGCAAGGATACCTTCAGGTTCTAAGACAATCCTTCCCTCTTCATCGACTTCATGTATTTCAGTTTGAGCAGATTGGTTTGACCAAGTACATTTTTGAGACATGAAACATGGAATACGTTGTGGGTTTGACAGTTATCTGGTAGTTTCAATCCATAAGCTACAACATTGATTTTCCTGATTATTTGGAAAGACCCATAGAACTTCAGAGCTAACTTATTCTTACCTTGTTGTTTGAAGGATAATTGTTTGTAAGGTTGTAGTCTTACGAAGGCGCAATCTCTTTCTACGAATTCTCGTTCTGAATGGTGCTGCTCAACTTGTTGCTTCATTCAATTTCTGACAGTTGCTAGGTTTTCCTTTAATATCTGGATAATCTTTTGACCTTCTTCCAAATGGTTCTTTACTGCTTGAACCCTTAGTGTCATTTAATGCAAAATCTTTTCATCTCTGTGGTTCATAACTATACAGAGCCTGGAATGGGGTCATTTTGGCTGAGGTATGATAGGTGGTATTGTACTACCATAATGCTAAATGAAACCATTGTGACTACTTGCTTTGCTTGTCAGATATGAAGTATCGTAGGTATGTTTCTATTTGACCATCTATTTGTGGATGGTAGGATGAACTCATGTTAAGGGTTATTCTGTCTTGGTTGCAAAATTCCTTCCAGAAATTTCCTTTCGACATTATCGAGGCTCCGTCGCATTTTATCAATTTCTTTGTGAAATTTCTTTGAATTGGCGTCGTCATTATTACTTCCCATTTTGTTCTTTTTTTTCTTGGTGGAACCATTTTTTTAATTATTATATATATTTTTAATTAATATATTTTTGTTTTTAAAATTAAATAATTATAATTATTAATTGTATAACAATTATGATTATATTAATTATAATTAATGACTATTAATTATAACTATTATATAATTCATATAATTGTGTTAACCATATATGAATTGACCCGAAACAGATGGAAGTGACCATATACGAAAGGAAAAACGTGACGCTTGACTGTTTGGTGGACATAATAATGCGGAACAGGGGGACTAGATGTCAGGACTGTTTGTAGATGCTGACATAGGAGAAGGGTGAATGTTCGTGGCTAGACGATTCAGAAAAACATGTGGTCGGGGATGGAATGTTGAACTGTCGAGACAAAGAAATGGTCAGGGATGACATGGAACAAGACACAACGGGACATGAAGACACGGTATAGAAGACCAAATGGATGGAAAAGAAATGTGATTGAGGGTTACGATGGTTGAACGACAGCAAGAAGAATTGGTCATGACATGTGATAGGGGGATGATCGAGCAAGCAAAAATTGTAGTAGAGTTTGATTGGCACGAAGAGCACGCAAAGTAGTGTGGTTGCAGGGAGAATTGACTGCTCTGATACCAATGTTAGAAGGACTAGACATAAGCTTTGAAATTTGCTTGCAAGTTTACACTGTAATAATAATATTTTATCAATAATTGAATGACTAAATGATGATTTACAAACCCTCAGACGATATGGCTAAATAGGTAGTGATTGGTCACAACTTTTGACCATAACTTTTTATAACTTAAAAATAATTAAAAATACTTAAATAATTAATTAATTATCTATTTAATTATTATTCATTATTATTTATTTATGAATTAATTATTCATAACACACTGGTAGCAGCAATAGATGCAGACACTGAATCAACTTTCCCTTCAACTAAATTAACATTGAAACACTGAAGCATTGAATCAACCTTGGGTCACCAAGTTCTGCTCTTACTCTCCAAGTCTCTCTCTCACGATCTTTTTAAACTCTCTCCAACTCTCTCTCAGTTTCAAATTCTTCTTTCACAATGCACAAGTCGTTAGGGGAGAAAGAATGAGGCACATATATATAGGAGCAACGAATCCATGCCATAAAGGAGTAACTCGCATGCCAAGAGGGAGAGTAATATATGTCCATTTAGGAAACGTAACTAATACTATTAAGAAGGTACACATGCCTTTGTGACTTGTGCCGTTAAGAAGGAGAGCATAACATATGCATTAAAGAGTGCGTAAGAGGAATCTTTCATGACATGCTTTAATGAGAGCGTAAGAGAGTGTAAGAGTAATATTTTATGACGAGCTTTTATAAGTGTAAGAGAGTGTAAGAGCATTAATGAGTGTAAGAGGAATATGCCATGCCAATGATGAGTGTAAGAGAACATCATTGAGAGCCATGATTGAGTGACTTGAATTTCTTTTTAATAATAATATAATAGTATCAGTATAATAATAATAATATTAATGATAATATTGATGATTAAGTCAAAATTGAACTATTAGGATTGGTTGATGATCAGAAGGGATTTTCCATCAACAATACTTGATTACCAATTGATGCAAGGTGATTTACTATTTTGGAAAGTCATACTTGAGACTTTCTATTTTTAGAAATTCATCCCTGAGCTGCTAAATTTTCAAAACTCTTTCTTAGCTAGGGAGGAATTTCTTTTGCAACAAAAGATCTTTGCTTATTTGTCTTCATCTCTGCTCTGTATCATCTGGAACAATGATGTCTCACTCTAATGAAGAAGAATCATCATAGGAGAGATTCATCCATCACCCTATATTCACTTGGGGGGATTGCCACTTGCCAACATATGACAAGGATCTCGCACAACCAAGTCTCATCTTTGCTTAGGGGGATAACCCACTTGACAAAGATCTCACACAACGAAGTCTCATCATTTCTTGGGGGGATAACCCACTTGTCAAGGATCTCGCACATCCAAGTCAAAACTTTGCCTGGGGGGATAACCTGCTTTTCAAGGATCTCGCACAACCAAGTCACATCTCTGCTTGGGGGGATAACCTGTTGAGAAATCTAAAAGGCTGCAACTAAGATGATTTCTCTTCAACTTGATAACTACTTGAGATGTATGTTTATTTTTCTTGATTATTAGCTTCTCTTATTAGTACGTTGTTCTTATCCTCAAACAACAATCAAAACAAGAATATCAACAATACAGAAGAACACATGATGTAGACTATAAGACAGGGCCAAATCCTCTCCGCTTGAGAAGAAAACCCAAAAATCTCTTCTCTTCTTATAGATTCTTTAATCAACTTATTCCAAGACCTCTAGACCAAGACCAATACCCTTCCAAGACCAAGTCTGACCTCCTTGATGATGTGCTTCCTCTATCCAAATCAAATCCAGCCAAATCTCTTCCAGCTGCACAACTTTGAACCTCAAATACAAAATTTCGATCTCCACTGCAAGTTTGAAATTTTCAGCCCCTACAACAATTACTGCTTCCACGTGTGAACAATTTCAGGGCTTCCAAAGCTTCCTTTGACCTTTGCTTTGTTTCCTCCTTCTAGGGCTTGTAGGTGACCTAATAGGCCTTCCTTCTGTAGAAATTTCTGAATCTTAATTCTTAATTTCTGTTAATCCGGTTAAGCTTCTCCTACTTATACAAGTTATCAACTGAATAAATTCAAGTTAACATCAAAACAAAACACATAACAGATCTCTACCAATTCAGATCTAGAATAAGCACATGCACACATAGACAAAGTGACACAATTATTTTTGGACGAACTATCCTTGGGAAAACCCAATGTGGGAAAACCGGTCTCTGTCTGCTGGAGGGCTCTATTATTAAGAATATTTCTGAATACACAACTCTGGGTTCCAGATCTGGAAAACCCTATAGAGAAAACTCTAGATTTGCAGCACCTAGATGATCTAAGACCAACAATACTGACTGATCCAAACCCTCAAATGGGATTTACAGAACTCAGCCAGGTCTAGGCCTAGAAACCCCAGATCTGCCCCTGAAAGACACTGCGTCAGCCTCTGAAGGACTCCAAATGCTCAGCACTATCATTGGAAGGGACTACGTTACCCTAGACTGGGTGATGCAGTCACTACGCTGCCCCTAAGGATCTGTGTGTAACCCCTGAAGGGTTTCCTGAAAATCACGTTGTCCTTGTTGCTGCTGCTGCTGTCGTCTGCTGCTGTTGTTGTTGCTGCTGCTGCCGTCTGCTGCCTTCCTCTGCACTGTCTTTCCTGATCTCTTCTCTGCTTCTTGTGTATTCTAGACCCCGGGATCAGATCATCCCCTTGGTCTAAATTCCCCTCTGCAACTGAAACACTTGAGAATTCTTAGCAACCTCGCCCTAGAATCTCAGCTTAGCTTCAGTGCTCTGCCTCTGTGTGTCTTACAAATGACCCCAAGCCTTTCCTTTATACTTTTCTCGTTGACAAATCAACGGCCAAGATTAAATCTTTTATCAATGGCTAAGATTAAAAGAAAGCTTGATCCGTGTGACTTAAGACAATTTCATCACATGTTTAATTAAATTCACTTTAATTATTTTATTTTCCTAATTTTTAACTTAGGAAATACATTAAAATAATTAATTAATTTAATATCTCCTAAACCAGATGAAATTTCCCAAATCCATTTCTGGGTCTTGTAGATCAGGTGAACTCTAGTCCTTCCTCAAAATTTGGGACCTAGAGAACAACTGATGCTACCCCAAATACACAAAATCTCAACACTCCCTCTTAGCATCAAGGGTGTGCTCTAGCAATACATCACACTTATGCATTACATGATTTTGGGCACTGGTTCTGTGCTGCTGAAGCTTGGCCTCCTGCCACTCAATTCTGCACTACTGTTGCCATTCTGTACTGCTGCCCATGACTCTGCCACTGCCACTGCAACCACTGTACTACAGCTCTCTCTCAATATGCTGCATCTGTGCTGCTCATAGCACTGCCACTGCTGATCTACTGCACTGCAACTTCAGTTGTTGAGAGAAACAATTGAATATCCTACCCAATCTTTGACAACCAAGTCAAATGGGCTGCATCCTCATCACTGAAGCTCCATAGCCTACAGATATGTGCTGGCATCTAAAGAACGATGCACAGCTACAGCTTTGCCTGCGTAATCAGACTCCCTCTGCACGACTGAAGTCACATTAGCTCCTTGTGTTGAAATCTATCACGTTGCTGCTGCACTGCGCTGTCCCTCTGAAGCACTTTGCACTACGTAAGCAGCACTGCTCTACGCTGCTAAAGTCACATTAGCCTTTGCGCTGCTACTGCTTCTACGCTGCTACTGCTATGCTCTGCGCTGCTCCTCCCAGCCTCTACCTCTGCCTCTACCTCTGCCTCATCTGTGATCTATGCACCCACTGCTCCACTTGTCCTGCTGCTATCTTAAGGCTGCCTTAGCTCGCTTGTGATCCAAGAGATGAGTTGCTCAAGGATCCCGCCTTACTTCCATGTAGCTCCTCTACATGTCCATGTCACCCCACCTCCGTGGTTCATGATCACTCATGGCTACATCATCTCCTGACCCATCATCTGCCACCGCTGCTTTGGAAGAAGATGCTTCCTTGTCCTTCTTCTTTTTTGGACAATGGCTGGCAAAATGTCCCATTTCGCCACACTAGAAGCACTTGATCTTAGAAAGATCCTTCTTCTTCTTCGATGCCAAGGTTGCATCTTCCTCCTCTTCCTTCTTAACCTTGCTCAGCGTAGGGCTGTGCTGCTTCTTGGTGAACCTTCGTAGTTCTTCTCGCCGTAGGATTGACCACAAGCTGTCCCAATCTGGGAGGTACGCTCTACCCAAGTTACTTTGGACAAAGGTTTCCCACTCATCCGTGACTGCATTGAGGGCAGTCCTGACTATCATTGCATCATCTACGGTTGCACCCGTTGCAGTCAGCTGATCTCTGATTGACTGCAAGCTGAAGAGGGAATGCTCGATGTCTTCTCTCTTGGTCATCATGAATGACCTCATTTGGGCCTCCAACAACATCTTTCTTTGGACTGATTTTCGCTCATATAGGGAAGCCAAGGCCTTCCACATCTCATTAGTTGTCCTCTTCTTAGCGATGTGTGGCACAATATGATCCTTGACACTGTCCATTATCAGCCGCGTGGCATGCCCAGTAGCTTCTCTATGCTTCCGTAGGAGATCCGCATCTGTCAGCGTGGCTAGGGTTTGCTTTGCATGGTCTCTTAGACCGTATGTCTCAAGGACAATCAGGATCCTTGCTTTCCACACCGAAAAGTTTGAGAGGCCCTCTAGCCTATCTTGATCACGCAGTCCATGAGGAGCCATCTGCTCAGAATGTGTTGGAGCTCCTCTTCTCTATGCTAGAGATCTTGGATCTAGGGTCCTTTTCGAACTGGGAATCCTCTGCTCGCCCTGACACGTGATTTCCCTCCTTGGAAATATACCAAATCAACTATGATTCAGCTTCTTCTTTGATCCTCTGACCAAATTGCAAGTTTCCTTTGACAAGAAACTCTCTGAGAAGCTGATCTCTTCCCAAACTTTGTCACTTGTGCGAAGGTTAAAAATCTGAAAACTTCAGAAGTTTAACCCCACCAGCTCTTCTGAATTTCTGCAACTTTTCTGCAGACTTTTTCTGGATCTGACAGATTCAGATTTGAATCACATTGGCTGGCTTCAGATCTAACCAACACTGTTTCTGAGCTGCCTCTGTGTAATAATTGCGTGGGCTTGCTAGGACACAGCGCTGGACAACGTCACCCTTCCCTCTGCGTGAATCTCCTCCTGAAAATTGCGTTGTCCCTTCATATCTGCTTTTCTGTTGCCTTTCTAGCTGCTTTCTGCAGCTAGATCTTTCAGATTCTTTAGCTGGTGACTCTTCTAGATCTGCAATTGCTCTGATATGATGTAGAAATTTATGAATCTTAATTCATATGCAGAAATTATTTCTGTTAATCTGGTTAAGCTTCTCCTACTTATACAAGTTATCAATTGAATAAATTCAAGTTAACATCAAAGAAAAACACATAATAGATCTCTACCAATTCAGATCTAGAATAAGCACATGCACACATAAACAAAGTGACAGTTATTTTTGGACGAACTGTCCCCGGAAAAACCCAATGTGGGAAAACCGGTCTTTGGCTGTTGGAGGGCTCTATTATTAAGAATATTTCTGAATACACAACTCTGGGTTCCAGATCTAGAAAACCCTACAGAGAAAACTCTAGATTTGCAGCACCTGGACGATCTAAGACCAACAATACTCACTGATCCACTGATCCACACCCTCAAACGGGATTTACAGAACTCAGCTAGATCTAGGCCTAGAAACCGCAGATCTGCCCCTGAAAGACACTGTGTCAGCCTCTGAAGGCCTCCAAATACTCAACATTGTCACTGGAAGGGATTGCGTTACCCTAGACTGGGTGAGGTAGTCACTACGCTACCCCTAAGGGTCTTTGCGTAACCCCTCAAGGGTTTCTTGAAAATCTCGATGTCCTTGCTGCTGCTGTCGTTTGCTGCGTCTGTTGCTGCCGTCTGCTGTTGCTGCCTTCCTCTGCGCTGTCTTTCCTGATCTCTTCTCTGCTTCTTGTTATTCTAGACCCCAGGATCAGATCATCCCCTTGGTCTAAATTCCACTCTCTGTAATTGAAACACTCGAGAATTCTTAGCAATCCCGCCCTAGAATCTTAGCTTAGCCTCAGTGCTCTGCCTCCGTGTCTCTTACAAATGACCAGAAGCTTTTCCTTTATGCTTTTCTCGTTGAGAAATCAACGGCCAAGATTAAATTTTTAATCAATGGCTAAGATTAAAAGAAAGCTTGATCCGTGTGACTTAAGACAATTTCATCACATGTTTAATTAAATTCACTTTAATTATTTTATTTTCCTAAGTTTTAACTTCGGAAATACATTAAAATAATTAATTAATTTAATATCTCCTAAACCACATGAAATTTCCCAAATCCATTTCTAGGTCTTGTAGATCAGGTGAACTCTAGTCCTTCCTCAAAATTTGGGACCTAGAGCACAACTAGTGCTACCCCAAATACACAAAATCTCAACACCTTCGACCTTCTTTCTGCAATTTCTGCAATTTCCTCATCTTCGATCTCGTAGCATCAAAACCCTAGCCTTCCTTCTTTGCACATTAGAGAGAGAGAGAGAGAGAGAGAGAGAGAGAAATAACCCAAACCTTCGTCCTTCTTCCTTCTTCGTTTTTTCTTCTTCTGCTTCTCCTTTGCTTAGATGATGAGAAGATGAGTGAGTGTGTATAGGAGGTCGAGTTCCCTCCTATATATACGCTTCCAAGTAGGATGATATGCGTTAATGAGGCCGACTTCTTAGCTGCCAGTTCGACTTGGTCTTGATGGGTATTTCGACATGTTTAATTACAAAAATATTTCTTTTGACATGTTATAATGTGCCTGATGGGTTCTTCTTCATATGACAATGACTCTTTTGACTTCATGACCCTAGGACAAACCGTAGAAGCACTCAATGGGTGCTTGAACTCTAAATAAAAGACCTTGAGCTTGAAACCCATGCTACAAAAATAACAATAATATTTTTTCTTTCTTTTTACAATATACAAGTATCAAAAGTACATTTCATATTTATGAAGACCGAACCTAGTTACACATTTCATCATAACCCACTTGACAAGGATCTCACAAAACCAATTCTCATCTCTACCTGTGGGGATCCACTTGTCGACACATGAGAAGGATCTCCACAACCAAGTCTCATCTCATTTTGGGGGGATAACCCACTTGACAAGGATCTCACACAACCAAGTCACATCTCTGCTTGGGGGGATAACCCACTTGTCATGGATCTCACACAACCAAGTCATATCTCTACTTGGGGGGATAACCCACGCAAGGGTTTCACACAACCAAGTCTCATCTCTGCTTGGGGGGATCCACTTGTCAACACATGACAAGGATCTCGCATAACCAAGTGTCATCATCCATGCCCACCCTCTCTAGGAAGGGTCACATTCGTTAGTCCAAGTTGCTCTCTGAAAACCAAGAAATTCCCTTTCAGAAAAGGCTTGGTATGAATGTCTGTGATCTGGTCATCAGTTGCTATATGATGTAGTCTTATTGCTCCTCTCTGTGCCATATCCCAGATATAGTGATATTGATCTCAATGTGCTTGGACTTGTCATGGAACACGAGATTTTCTGCAAGTCGAATCCGACTCTTATTGTCACAGTATATCACTGTCGTATTTAGCACATGCTCTAACAAATCTCCAAAGAGCTTCCTTAGCCATGTTGCCTCACAGCTAGCCATGCTAGCAGCAATGTACTCGGATTCAGCTGTGCTAAGGGCTACAAACTTTTGTTTTTTGCTCATCAAAGATATGGCAGATCCTAAAGCTGAAGCAATATCTAGATGTGTTTTTTCTGTTAGCAGAGTTACCGCCATAATCAACATCAGAGTACCCTTGTAGTCTTACATCTCCGACAGTATATCTCAATCCAAGATTGATGGTCCCATGCAAGTATCTCAACACATGCTTTGCAACAATTCAGTGTGCATGTGATGGCTTAATCATATATTGGCTCAGAGTATTGACCCTAAAACATATCACTGGTTTAGTGTTCACCAAGAACATCAGTCCCCCAATCAATTGTCGATACTCAGAAGGATTTGCCAAATCAAGACTTGCAACTTCACCATATAGCTTTTTGAAGTTCATCTCCATTGGAGTATTCATGGAGTTATATATTGTGATACCAACTCTTTCTAACAACTTGACAACATATATTCCTTGAGAAAGGAAAATCTCATCAGGTTTTTGCCATACTTCAAGACCTAGAAAGTAATGCATCAAATGAAAGATATTTCATTTCAAATTTAGTAGCTAACTCCCTCTTACACTAGAAGATAAGAGGTTCATCATCGGTCAAAAATAAATCATCAACATATAATGCTAAAACCAAAGACATACCTTGGACTATCTTGAAGTAAAGATTTGGATCAACATTACTTCTAGTAAAACCAAGCTTCATCAAGAAACTATCAATGTGGGCATACCAAGCTCTTGGAGCTTAGTTCAAACCATAGAGGGCTCTCTTTAGTTAACACACATGAGTTTTTCAGTCATGTATTTCAAAGCCTTGTGGTTGCTCCACAAATACTTCTTCCTTGAGGAAGCCATGCAGAAAAGAAATTTCACATACATTTGGTGAACAAACCATCCTTGTCTAGCAGCGAGAGCCACAATAGATCAAATGGTTGTATAACGGGAAACATGTGCAAAGATTTCATCATAGTCTATTCCCTCTTTCTGAGAGAACCCTCTAGCCACAAATCTAGCTTTATAGTTTTCAATATTGCCTTCAACACCATGTTTAATTTTATACAACCATTTAAAAGACACAACAAATTTACCTTGGGGTCTTGGAACCACTTCCATACATCATTATGAATGGTGAACTCATATTCTTCAGCCATTGCATCTTTCCACACTTGAGCCTTCACAACTTCTTCAAAAGTGCATAGTTCAACTTGAATAATGTTGCTCATGGCTACAACATATCCCTAGAATCAACATGGTTACTTGCTTTCTCTGAAGGTTCCTCGAGGAGCAACATGTCTATCAACATCATATAAAGTGTCATGAAGCCATAATCGTCTCTTTCTAGCACATGGAGAAGGATCCAAGGAGTCCATGGGATCCACGGGTTCATCAACAAGATCAAGCTCAGGCTCGGGATCTTCTTCTGCATCCAAGGCATCATCCTGTCTTTCAACATTAGTAGGAGGAGGAGTGTCTATGGCTTTTCAAAGAGTTGCATCTTCCTCAAATGTTATATCTCGCTAAACTCTATAGTTCTTTTACCAGGCACATATATTTTGTAAGCTTTATAATTTTCATAATAACCAACAATCATACCTTTCTTAGTTGAAACTTCCAGCTTGGTACTCTTTTCCTTTGGCACATGAAAGTAGATAGGGTAGTCAAAGATCCTTAAGTGCCAATTTTGTTCTGAGTTCTATGGTACGATCGTCTCTTTCTTAATTCCAGCTTCCTTGCAGAAGTCTTGAGCTCTTGTCTACTTCATGTCCACTCAAGTCATGGGATGGCTCGTCATCTTCCTCAATCTCGATACATAGGACTTGGTTCTCACATTCATCAAATGTACTTGTTGATCCTAGAACAAGAGAAAGTATAATAGTAGCAAACTAAATAAACATAATGAAAGTATACCTAGTGATGAGACAAGTCTTTCTTTCTTCTTTAGATGTGGGAGTGGCTCCTTCATTATCCTTGCACCATCTTCCTCTTGGAGTTTACTCTTCCTGCACTAATCTACACCTTGTTGATCTTCAAGATCTGCGTTTCTTAATCACATACTCATCAAGAAGTTAGTGAAAGAATCATTCAAATACTCATGTAGGAAGAATAACCAATGATTTATAAAGATAAATCTAAACAAGAGTAGTGATACAAAGAAACAACATAAGACTTGGAAATAGTTATCCTTTTTTTAATGGAGATTGAAGGAAACTGCTAGCTCCATCTTGATCTGGCCCCTATAAGTTACCACTGCCCATCAGTGATATGTCACCTTGAACACCACTTGACAAACTCCATCATGATCCAATCTAATTTCAGGCGTTTCGGAAACCATCTTTCTCCCATTAGGTAATGCTTTATAGTGAAGATGAATGAACTTTCGGTGCCACGGTTTATATTGATGATTACTTATCATGAATCAATGCATGGATAGGTCTACCAATGATTTTACAAAGATCTTCAAATATTAATCCTAGAGTGAAGACATGTAATAATAATTTTACATATTGACTTCATTGCCTGCAATGATATTAGTTGTAATCCATCATTGATCACTGCAAAAGAGGTTAGTTTAGAAAACTATCATTCCTTCTTTTGCAAAAGTCATGATTCTTACCTACAACCATTATTGTTAGTAAACTCAAATATCAAAATTACCAAAACCCATAGGATTATGAACTTTCTCATATAATGTGTGAGAGTCAAAATCCCCCTATCTTCAATATTCAATTTCTATCAGTTATTCTTTCATAACCTTCTATGCATTATACTTATTTTTCAAGACAACACTTTCTTGCACATGCATAAACAGAGGTAAAACTACTCTTTACTTTGCATGCATCAACAACTACCAAAAACCACAACTATTAAACACATGCAACACCTTAATTACTATTTGAAAAATTACTAACATATCTTGGGTTCCTTGAAATTTTGGAAGAACGGTAGCAATAAAATTCAGCAGAAAAATTTCATTAGTAAAATTCAACAGTAAGATTTCAGCTGTAAGATTTCAACAATAAAATTTCAGCAGTAAAATTCAGCATAAAA
This sequence comes from Pinus albicaulis, assembly GCA_034641835.2. Lineage (NCBI taxonomy): Eukaryota > Viridiplantae > Streptophyta > Pinopsida > Pinales > Pinaceae > Pinus > Pinus albicaulis. Next base: position 397,163,181 of record CM076575.1, on the reverse strand, counting down.
ATTTCAGCAGTAAAATTCAATAGTAAAATTTCAGCAGTAAATTTCAGCATTAAGATTTTAGCAGGAAAATTTCAGCAGTAAAATTCAACAGTGAAATTTCAGCAGTAAAATTTAGTAGTAAGATTTCAGCCGTAAATAAGGAGTATCAAATAAGATTTCAGCAGCAAAGAAAGAGTGACAACTCTTATCTTGTTGGGCATGTCTTCACCAAAGCTCTGATACCATGTTGAAATTATGATGTTCTTATGCTGTAACAATCACTTATTACAAAACTTCTTTATGCTGCAATATTAGATAAGCAATTGTGGATAGAACATAAATCAATTGCACAATAGAAGACAACCGAGAACAAAATGAGACATAGAGAATTTAGGCCCATTAACCAGGGCAAAACCCACAAGGGGAAAACCCAACCAGATTCTTCTTTTATTAGAAATCAATTGTTCAACAAAGAAACCCAGCGAAATTCTTCTTCTATTAGAAATTCAATTGTTCAACAAAGATATAGAGTACAATGAGAGATCAAGAGAATGAGTAAGTTCACCCAAATTTAAACAAACTATAGCATGAGGATTACTGGTAGCAACAACAGATGCTGACACCGAATCAACCTTCCGTTCAACTGAATCAACACTGAAACAATAAAGCATTGAATCAACCTTGGCTCACCAAGTTCTGCGCTTACTCTCCAAGTCTCTCTATCACAATCTTCTTCAAATCCCTCCAACTCTCTCTCAAGTTCGATTTTTTCTTTCACAATGCACTAGTGAGGGGAGAAAGAATGAGGCTCGTATATATAGGAGCAATGAATCCATGCCATAAAGGAGGAGTAATCGCATGCCAAGAGGGAGAGTAACATATGCCCATTTAGGAAATGTAACTCATTCCATTAAGAAGGTACACATGCCTTTGTAACTTATGCCATTAAGGAGAGTGTAACATTTGCATTAAAGAGTACGTAAGAGTAATCTTTCGTGATATGCTTTAATGAGAGCGTAAGGGAGTGTAAGAGAAATCTTTTAATGACGAGCTTTTATTGATTGTAAGAGCATCAATGAGAGTGTAAGAGGAATATGCCATGCCAATAATGAGAGTGTAAGAGAACATTATTGAGAGCCATGATTGAGTGACTTGAATTTGTTTTTAATAATAAAACTAATGATAATGATAATTTTAATGATAATATTGATGATTAAGTCGCAATTGAACTAGTAGGATTGATTGATGATCATAATTAGTGTAGCACGACCCTTTTAAGGCCCGCGAGTACCCACGGGTCTTGACGGGTTTTATAGCAAGACGGGTCACTCGCATAGAACCCACAGTTTCTACCCATACTTGCGAAAACCCTCATAAACTCAGCTACCCGTATTGAACCCGTGAAGAACCGTATATGACCCGCATAAGACCCCTGGAGACCCTCAAAAATTGAACCCATGGAGACCCTCAAAAATTGATTTAAATTTTTTTTTTTTTTGGAGATCATGTGGAGGGAAAGGAAAAATGGAGGGAAAATTTTGCCGAGTCTTATACGGGTTGTTCCGAAATCTTATATGGGTCGTCGAGTCAGAGCCAAACGAGTCTTATACGAGTAAGAGTCGTGCAACATTGATCAGAAGAGATTTTCCATCAACAATACTTGACTACCAATTGACGCAATGTGATTTACTATTTTGGAAATTCATACTTGAGAGTTTCTAGTTTTAAACTTTCTATTTTTAGAAATTTTATTTTTAGACTTTCTATTTTTAGAAATTCTATTTTTAGACTTTCTATTTTTAGAAATTCATCACTGCGCTGCCAAATTTTCAACACACTCTTTTTGCTGCTATCACTGTTTCATGCAGTGTAATGCTTGTGTCATCTCAATCTTTCTCGGTATTTAGGACCTTGATGTCAATAACTTTTATTTATTTAAACCATTTATGAAGTTTTTAACTTTAGAAAATTAATATTTATATTTGCAAACTTCCCCTCTCAAACTATACAAATAAAGGAGAAATGTGTTTTTGAATATATGTCCACTCATATACAAATTGTTAAGGTCAGCCTCACCTCCATAAAGTCAAATTGACATGTTTTTTGACCCTCTCCAAATCCTATATATATTGGTGCTTCCAACCTCATTAGACACATCATATGGGCATTAAACTCAAAGGTATCATCTTCTGTGGCAGCGGCAACACAAGGAGGACAAGGCCGAGGTAGCTAAGGGTTGTTTGGTGGACTGTTTATGGGTTTTGATGAGGCCGAAGCAATGTTTTAGAACTCTGACTCGAGTTCAGAACCGGCTAAGGGCCGACTCCAACTCTGACTCCGACTCAATATCGACTCGGCTGGTTTGATTTCAATCACTCAGTCTTTGTAAAAAGTACATTAAATATTTTTTTTATTATTATAAAAAAACATAATTTTAAAGATTCTCATTCATGTTCCCAACACAAAACATTAGAATATAGAGAGAAGATATCGTGTGATCAAAGTAGGCTCATGAATATATCCATTATATCAAAATGGCACCCAGTGCACTGTCCAATACATGTAATATATAGAGATCATAAGAAAAACACAACCAAGGACTAGTTGAAGGAGCTGTCTGGTCTAAATCCCATAGGTAAGTCAGGCTACAGGTAGTGAGGCCATGTAACATTAAGGAGGCTAGCCGCAGTGATTGTAAGTATTGTTGGAGAAAATTGAGTGGACTAAAATGGACTACAATCAAGCCCTCACCAGGTTTATGATCTACAACAGTTACATCATCACATAGTCTGGGCTTGACTTTGCATATGGGCATCAAACTCAAAGGTATCATCTTCTGTGGCAGCCGCAACACAAGGAGGACAAGGCCGAGGTAGCTAAGGGTTGTTTGGTGGACTGTTTATGGTTTTTGATGGGTCTGAAGCAATGTTTTGAAACTCTCACTTGGGTTCAGAACCGACTAAGAGTCGGAGTTGACTCTGACTCCGACTCAATATCGACTCGGCTGGTTTGATTTCAATCACTTGGTCTTTGTAAAAAATACATTAAATATTTATTTTTTTATAAAAAAATAATTTTAAAGATTTTCATTCATGTTTCCAAACACAAAGCATTAGAATATAGAGAGAAGATAACATGTGATCAAAGTAGGCTCATGAATATATCCATTATATCAAAATGGCACCCAGTGCACTATCCAATACATGTAATATATAGAGATCAGAAAAAAAACACAACCAAGGACTAGTTGAAGGAGCTCTCTGGTCTAAATCCCATAGCTAAGTCAAGCTACAGGCAGCGAGGGCATGTAACATTAAGGAGGCTAGCCATGGTGATTGGAAGTATTGTTGGAAAAAATTGAGTGGACTAAAATGTGTAGAAATTTCCTGTTTTCCCACCCCGGTTTTTAGTTTCACCTTATTTCTCCAAATAGTTAAATGCCCTTTCCCATATCCCTACATTCAACAAACTGGGAAATAAATTTTTGCTGAAAACACAAATTCTGGAAAATTTACAGAATGCTGAAAAATGCAGAAATAAAAATCAGCAAGCTTAAAACAGTCATTCACAAATTTTAACACAGATATTTTTGGTCAACATGACCCTGGAAAAACCCCTTACAATTCTTGGGGAAAACCAATTTGAGAGCTTCTCTTTTATTTTTCTAAATATTGCTTTTTACAGTGAAACAGGAAAAACTCAGAAAAAATTCCAGCAACCAATTTTCAGACTTATCTCGATTTCCGTGCTTGCACACCGCCTCGGAAATTGTGCCAAATCAGCAACAACAGAAAACAGAAAATTTACAGCACCTTAGGATAGCATTAAATGCTGTACGACCACCTCGAGAAGTGTGCAGGAACAACCGTACTTTGTTGTACGGACTATACAGATTTTGTATAGCAACCTCTCTCGAAATCCGTGCCAAAAAGCAGAGCTGTAGCTGCTGTCCTCTTCCTCGGTTTTTTGTGCCGGAAATGACAGCCACCCTCTTCCTTGAAAAATGTGCCTGATTTTTGTGCCTTGGAGTGCGTGCTTGCTGCTGTACCCTCTTCCTCGATTTCTGTGCCTCACTTGGAAACACTGCCTCTCCTTTGTTGTACGGATTTTTTGCCTCGGTATGTGTGCCAATAAATGCTGCTGTACCTTTGTTGAAATCTCTTCACTGCTGCCCTCCTTCTTCTCACTGCTCAGAAAAATCTCCAGCTCTCCTTCTCTCCTTCTCCCAATCTGCTCATGAAAGAATGAATGAACTTTTCCTTCCTTTTCCTCCTTTAACCTAACCCTAAGTGACTTTTGGGGAATCCCTAAATCCAATGGCTGAAATAGATTGAGATCTAGGGCTGAGATTAAATGCTCATTTAAATCTCACTTTCTATATTTTAATTCACCCCACTTTAATAAAGACCCACTTAGTCATTTATTTCCAAAGTCACTTTTTCCTTTCTAATTTTACATTGACTTTATTAAAAGTCACTTTAAAATTAGACTTTAGTAACTTTCTCACTTAAAGTCACTTTTAAATTAGATTTGACTTTATAACTTTATAAAGTCACTTTAGTAACTTTATCACTTAAAGTCACTTTTAAATTAGATTTGACTTTATAACTTTATAAAGTCACTTTAGGAGAAAAATTAAATTCTTTTGGACACTTTTCCCTAGGCAAAAGATCAAAGCCTTAGGGAACCACCTGTCCTCCGGTAACCAAATTTCAACACTCCCTCTTACCGAGGAAGGTGTTCCTCACCACACCCATCTTGTCTCTGAAGTAGACATGCTTGCCCCGTGGTAAGGCTTTGGTAAGAATATCTGCAACCTGCTCATCGGTGGGAATATACTCAAGCTTCACAGCTCCCTTCTGAACATAGTCTCTGATGAAATGATATTTGATCCCGATATGCTTTGACCTGTCATGAAATAATGGATTCTCCGTGAGTTTAATGCAACTCTGATTATCACAGTAAATCACTGAAGGTCTCAACGGCTGACCAAATAAGCCAAACAACATCTTGCGAAGCCAGATAGCCTCACAACTAGCTAGACTGGCTGCCATATACTCTGCTTCCGCTGAACTCAATGCTACTGACTGCTGCTTTCGGCTGAACCATGACACTACTGCCGAACCCAACCCAAAACAGCACCCTGAAGTGCTCTTCCTATCAGAAGCACAACCTGCCCAATCAGAATCAGTGTAACCTGCCAATCTCACTCCATCCCCATGCCTGTAGTCCAGACCATAATCCACTGTCCCCTGCAAGTACCGCAAAATGTGTTTTGCAGCCACCCAGTGAACCTTCCTAGGCTCACACATAAACTGACTCATCGTGTTGACTGCAAAACAAATATCTGGCCTAGTGTTGACCAAATACATCAAAGAACCAATCAGCTGTCTGTACAATGTGGGATCCACCAACTTGGAATCCGAAGCATGAAGCTTCTTCCAGTTGGTGATCATCGGTGTCGACATGGGTCTACAATCCTCCATGTGGAATCTGCCAAGGATGTCCACAATATACTTCACCTGTCCCAGGAAGAAATGCCCCTCCTCCTGCCACACCTCCAAACCCAAAAAGTAATGCATCAAGCCGATGTCCTTCATCTCAAACTCCGCCGCAAGATCTCTCTTGCGGTGCTCTATGAGTCTCTCTGCACCTGTAATGACTAAGTCATCCACATACAGCACCAGAATGAGAGGCTCCTCACCTATCACAATATAGTAAAGGTTCGGATCTGCCTCACTCTTTGTGAAACCCATCCCTTGCAAGTATGTATCTATCTTGGAGTACCAAGCTCTGGGAGCTTGCTTCAGGCCATAAAGGGCCTTCTTCAGTCTGCACACATGGGACTCCTTCCCATGCACCTCAAAGCCCTGTGGCTGCTCAATGTACACCTCCTCCTGTATGAAGCCATTGAGAAATGCGGTCTTCACATCCATCTGGTGGATATTCCAACCCATCTCTGCTGCTATCGATATAATGGAGCGGATCGAAGTATATCGAGCCACGGGAGCGAAGGTCTCCTCATAATCAACTCCCTCTACCTGGGAGAACCCTCTAGCCACAAACCTCGCTTTGAATTTCTCAATGCTGCCATCTGTAGCATGCTTTACCTTGTAAAGCCATATGGAAGTAACCACGGATTTGCCCTCAGGCCTAGGCCCCACCTCCCAAACATCATTCTTCATGATAGGAGAATACTCCTCCTGCATGGCCTCTCTCCAGACCTGTTGGCTAGCTGCCTCCTCATAGCTAGAAGGCTCAGAGTCAAGGATGCTGGTAGCCATTACCATATAGCTACAAAACCTCTCAGGTGGTCTGCTCTCTCTGACCGGCTTCTTAGGCCCAGCAACAGATGTCGCATCTCTCAAGGTGTCCTGAAGCCACTTGGGCTTCCTCTTGAGCATACTTCCCCATTGGAGAATGAAATTCCTCCTCCTCATCATCATCAGGAGCCTGAACTCCTGACTGTCTGTCTGCTGTCCTCCTACCTGCACCTGAACCTGTAGAAGCTGAGGTACCGTGTGAACTGTCCATCAGTGGACTCCTTAGTGAATTGCTCTGCATGCTACCCGAAGCACCACCCCTCTGACTCTGTGAGCCACTGCTCACTGACGGACCTGACATCGTCATAGATGTACCTCCGGATCCTCACGATCCACCTTGCCCCCAGATCCTTGTGGTGACTCGATTCATGCGAGGTGCGGGCGATCCGGTCTCTAACTCTCGTGACCTCCTAAAGGCCCTATCCTCCTCGAACTTCACATCCCGCCTGACAACAACTTTCCTCTGTGCGGGAATGTAAATCCGAAAGGCCTTTGAGGTCTCACTGTAGCCCACAAAGATACCCTTCTCTGCGGTGGGCTCTAGTTTGGTCCTCTTCTCCTTGGGTATGTAGGAGTATGTGATGCACCCAAAGATATGAAGATGACCAATATCAGGCTTCTTCCCAGAAAAAGCCTCCTCCGGAGTCATGTGCCCCAAGGCACGATGCGAACTCCTGTTCTGCAAATAAACAGCTGTGTTGCAGGCCTCAGCCCACAAAAACAATGGCAACCCCTGATCATGCAACATGGCTTTGGCAGCCCCTCCGATGGATCTGTTCTTCCTCTCCGCAACCCCGTTCTGCTGGGGGTTGTAAGAAACAGTGAGCTCCCTCCTAATGCCTGCCTCCGCACAATAGTCAACAAACTCTCCAAGGGTGTACTCTCCCCCATTGTCCGACCTCAGGGACTTGATCTTCTGACGTGTTTGTGTCTCCACAAGAGCTCTGAACTCCTGAAACCGCTTGAAGACCTCACTCTTGGTCTTCAAGAAATAAATCCAGGTCCTCCTGGAGTGATCATCAATGAATAAAACATAGTACTCATATCCACTCAAGGAAGCATGAGACATCCGACCGCTCACATCGGAATGAATCAAATCAAGTATCCCAGTCGCTCTGCTGTCACTGCTGGGAAAAGGGGATTTGGCAAACTTGCCCATCGCACATCCTCTGCAAGTATCAAAGTGATCAGTACTGAAATCTGGCACACCTGTAGTGATCTCCCGCAAAGTCCTCAAGGCTCCATGATACATGTGCCCCATTCTGCGGTGCCAAATCTCACACAGCTCAGAACTGCTAGCTCTGCTGTCGGTACTACTGCTCAATGCCAAAAGGGGCTGAAATGCAAACTTGTACACCTTTGCATGGCGTACACCTATCACTCTAGTTGAATCAGCTGGAGCGCCCCTGGGATACATCAGCACCTATCCACCCCTGAACAGTATCTCATATCCTCTATCCTCCAAAGCTGAGACGAATATGAGGTTCTTCCTCATCCCTGGCACATAAAGAACATCTGACACCTTCAAGGGAGGTTTAGACTCCCTCTGAAATGTCAGTGTTCCCACACCGACTGCTCTAACAACTCTGTCATCACCGAGTACTACCTCTATATCAGTGCCACTCTCTGAAAGCTGTGAGAAGTACTCACAGACTCCTGTCATATGACGTGAAGCCCCACTGACCACATAGCAGATACCCGAAGATGCTCCGCTAGTCGAGGGAAATGCATGCTCCCTCTGAACCTCTGTGGCAGGTAATCTTGCACTAGAGGACTCACACGCAATGAACCCAAACTCCCGGTCAAAGCGATTTGCAAAGTCCTCAACCTTTGCTGATGCTGCCATGCTCTGGTTCTTCCCCTTCTTCTTCTTCTTCTCCGAACACACAACTGCATAGTGTCCCATCTTCTGACAATTCCAACACTTCACCTTGGAATAGTCCTTCTGTGTGTTACCCTGTTTACCTTTACCTTTACCTTTGCCCCCACCATTACTTGTGGAAGTTTGTTTCTTCCCTTTGCCTTTCTTGCCTCCTGCCAACAGTGCTACATCCTCATCCTGCTCAACTGGCTTGGCTGCCCCAAGCTGACCTTTCCTGATCTCTGTCTGAATGCAATCATCCCAAAACCTCTCCCATGTGGGAAGGGTCTCACGTGCACAAACCCCATCAGCAAAGTTCATCCATGAACTGGGGAGGCCATTCACTGCAATCCGCACCAAATCGGTGGGTGGAATGACCTCTCCAATTGTTGCCAACTCATCTCTCACATTAATAATCTTTGTGAGATATCCAGCTGCACTATCATTCTTACCCATCTTAATGGTTTTCAGCTTCTCCTTCAGGACCATTTTCCGGTTCTCATTGGTACTCTGGTAGAGATTGGACAATGCTGTCCACATCTCATGAGCATTTCTCTTTCCTCTCACATGAGGAACGCAATGGTCTTTGATTCCGTCTAGAATCAGTCTGTTACCCTTGTTGTTCTTTCTATTATATGCTGCCAACTGAGTAGCATCAGTAGGCACATTAACAGGCTGCTATTGGGTATGAACCATGATATCCCAGACTTCTGCCTCCTCAAAGATACTCTACATTCTCTCCTTCCAAACGCTGTAATTGGTATGCCCATCCAACCTATCCTCCACCCTCAATCCCAATGACATCCTGCTGTCCTAAAACTGAAAAATAGCACTGCTGTAGTAAAGATAAAAATTCTGTTTGTGAAAAATCAGCTTGCTGGAATTTTTTGAGTGAAAAATCAACAAGCTGTATTTTTCTTCGTGCTGTCCCAAACTGCACTTTCAACACTCAAGCTCCGATACCATGTAGAAATTTCCTGTTTTCCCACCCCGGTTTTCAGTTTCACCTTATTTCTCCAAATAGTTAAATGCCCTTTCCCATATCCTTGCATTCAACAAACTGGAAAATAAATTTTTGCTGAAAACACAAATTTTGGAAAATTTACAGAATGCTGAAAAATGCAGAAATAAAAATCAGCAAGCTTAAAACAGTCATTCACACATTTTAACACAGATATTTTTGGTCAACATGACCCTGGAAAAGCCCCCTACAATTCTTGGGGAAAACCAGTTTGAGAGCTTCTCTTTTATTTTTTTGAATATTGCTTTTTATAGTGAAACAGGAAAAACTCAGAAAAAATTCCAGCAACCAATTTACAGACTTATCTCGATTTCCGTGCTTGCACACCGCCTCGGAAATTGTGCCAAGTCAGCAACAACAGAAAACAGAAAATTTACAGCACCTTAGGACAACATTAAATGCTGTACGACCACCTCGGGAAGCGTGCCGGAACAGTTGTACTTTGCTGTACGGATTGTACAGATTTTGTACAGCAATCTCTCTCGAAATCCGTGCCAAAAAACAGAGCTGTAGCTGCTGTCCTCTTCTTCGGTTTTTGTGCCGGAAATGACAGCAACCCTCTTGAAAAACGTGCCTGATTTTTGTGCCTTGGAGTGCGTGCTTGCTGCTGTACCCTCTTCCTCGATTTCTGTGCCTCCTCACTTGGAAACATTGCCTCTCCTTTACTGTACGGATTTTCTGCCTCGGTATGTGTGCCAATAAATGCTGCTGTACCTTTGCTGAAATCTCTTCGCTACTGCCCTCCTCGTTCTCACTGCTCAGAAAAATCTCCAGCTCTCCTTCTCTCCTTCTCCCAATCTGCTCATGAAAAAATGAATGACTTTTTTCCTCATTTTCCTCCTTTAACCTAACCCTAAGTGACTTTTGGGGAATCCCTAAATCCAGTGGCTGAAATAGATTGAGATCTAGGGCTGAGATTAAATGCTCATTTAAATCTCACTTCCTATTTTTTAATTCACCCCACTTTAATAAAGACCCACTTAGTCATTTATTTCCAAAGTCACTTTTCCTTTCTAATTTTACATTTGACTTTATTAAAGTCACTTTAAAATTAGACTTTAGTAACTTTATCACTTAAAGTCACTTTTAAATTAGACTTTAGTAACTTTATCACAAAGTCACTTTTAAATTAGATTTGACTTTATAAAAATTATAAAGTCACTTTAGGAGAAAAATTAAATTTTTTTGGACACTTTTCCCTAGGCCAAAGATCAAAGCCTTAGAGAACCACCTATCCTCCGGTAACCAAATTTCAACAAAATGGACTACAATCAAGCGCTCACCAAGTCCCTGATCTACAGCAGTTACATCATCACATAGTCCAGGCTTGACTTCCCAGTATAGAACTGTTTTGGGTCCATTATATACAGCAAAGAAGGCCACTCTATCTAGACTAGGACTGAGCTCCTTTTGAAGACTTCTTTGTAGCTGCTGTGACTGCTGTTGATCTCTTGTTAGAGCAGAGTTTGGCTGCCATTGCTTGAAGGAAGGAAGACTCGCCTGGGCTACTTCTTTGTTATTAATTGTACTCTCTCCCTCTCTTTCTCTACTGAACATTTGATATTAATAATAAGAAGATTTGATCAAGGGTTTTCCCCATCTTGGAGTTTTTCCCTGGCTTGAGCCAATTCCTGTGTTCTCTTTTCTTGGCTTGTCTTCTGCATATGTTATTTATGTTCTTTCTTCAATTACTGTCAATGAGATAATAGTCTATGTGATTGCTAATGAAAGAAATGTAATTAATCTTGGGCTGTTGCGGATCACTGAAATAATTGACCTAAGCAAAGAACATGTTAACTAAAATTAACAATATTATACTCTTATTCTCCATTGATTGGATAATATATGGCAATTGAATAAATACTTAGGTGCATAGAATATTATTCTGTCTAGGAGAACTAGGATTATTATACTGTTGTGTATCATTGCTTACCCCATTAAATGTTTTGTATTTTGGTAAACCAAATATATGCGTGGTATAATTTACATTGCTTGTTGGATTTCAGGTATGCTGATTTGAAGAATAATCGGTTAACTAACTACACATTTAATTTTGATCAAATGTTAGACGTTCGGGTAAGTAGTCTTTGTTTCTTCAAGAATTTCATTTGAAAGTTGTTGATTATATTTTAGATATAATTGAAGATATTTTTTGCATTGAAAATGATGGAATCTGTATAATGTCTGGGTTACCAACCAGTGTATGAACACTTGATCATAAGGATTTTCATCCATGCTTTTGTTCGTAATACTATAATCCTGTCATTTTTCCCATTATCTTGTTTGTATTACCTTTTCCTTGAATTACTACCTTTAGAATCCATACCTAGGTTGCATGTTTCTGTGACCAAATATGAAAGTCTACATAGATTCATTTTTTTTCTTTTGGTTTCAAAGGCACCTTAAGTACAGTAAATACACCAACATGGACAACATTCTCTGTTAGACTGCTGATAACGTGCCAAGGAGCACCCCTATTCATAGACTTTACAATTCATTTAGTTGCCTGTTAGATTGCTGAGAAGAACTTGCCAGGGAGCATCCCCATTCACAGCCTTTACAGTGCTTTGAAGTTTTATTTGTCAACAATGCATCTTGAGTTTGTATCCACGGACTCCCTAAGCAATTTGTAAACATCCCCTCACCACCAAGGGGCATTCCCAATAACCTGTATATTGTTGCAGAGAGAAAAGACAGGAAGATTATTAAATGCTAGGAAGCTTATCAAGCTTGTTAAACTTTTCTTTGCTGAAGAAACACATATGAGAGAGAGAGCTGTGAGTACTTGTAAATTTTATCAAGATGGAGTCTTTGATAAGATATACCCGACATGCTTCTATTCCTATGCTTGGTGATTTAGAGTACGAACTCCAGCATCTAATAAAATATTGCAGTAACATTGATGTTGGTTACTTAACATCTAATATACCCTCAAACTCTAACACCTATTTATTTTGTATTGCTCTAACACTGTTCCTTAGTGCGATAATCTATTCAGACTCCATATATTTAACCTTCCTTAATACAAAATCTCAAGAATTTTACAAAAGTTTACATGGAAGAACAACTACAAATACTATTTGTCACTTTTTTCGTCTAACAGATTTGGAAACACTCATCAAGTTGCCATCACACATGTATCTTCACATTGAAGGTAGATTTCACCTAAACTGTTGAAGTTTTGTAGCTATGGTCAGTCTTCACATGAAAGAAATGATAAATACAAATGTATGCTTCAAGTCGGCTTCAAAAGAAGGAAAATTTGAAATTTGAATTATGAATTTTGCCTCCTAGTTGTAAGGTCGGCTCAAATTGATTAAGTCAGCCCAGCCCAAGGAACGTGCCCATTGGGGCACTCTAATCGTCTATAGATACTCTATTCGTCCACCTCCATTTGCATCATTTCGGATCACCATATGAGGCAGAATCAGAACAAATCTGAGCCAGACCAGAAGGACGAATCTGATGCAGAATAAGAGGACAAATTGAGGCATGAAGGGCGATTTCTGAGGCAGCAGAACGAAATTGCAGGAGTCCGAAATTTCAGGAGGTTGAAATTTCAGGAAGTCGAATTTGTCTGTTTGACCAGGTTTGACCTCAGTTTGGTTACTGGTTAGTTTGAATTTGTTTTTTGACTGGGAAATCTGATTGTATCTCTTAATGAATTGGACAATTTCTCTGAAAATAGATTGTTGGGCTTTTCCCTGGTTAGGGTTTTCCCAGGATAAATTTTGTGTCTCTTCTGTTTTGCTGTCTCTTCATAATCCTATTGTCTTTATTGTTTTACTGTTGGAGATTTTCTATGTATAATTCTTAATGATGAGTGTAACACAAGTTAAACTGATGAAGAAATCATTGGAAGTAATTATCAGTCTAGAAAATCTTCAAAAATCAACATGGTTTTAGAGCGAGGTTGAAAGAGCAGCCTTGAAAAAGCCAGCTTATTTGAAATTATCTTCTAGGGCTTATTCTCTCATACAAATTTGAAGATCATCCTAATGAAGAGAAGCCCTAGTCCAAATCTCTGCTTGTGATTCGAAAGAAGAATGAAGTATCTTTAAGAAGGTCAAGTTTGTGAATCTAATAAAACTCTGAGGTCCTATTAGCCCTAAATTGATCCTGTGGCAGAAGCTTTTGGACTTGGTTGAGGTATTCTTTAGCAGATCTGAGATCCTTGGTTACTTGACGAAGTTCATCAAAGTCTGTTCTAGTAGGCTGTAGTCTTCCCTGAGGCCCATCCTCACTGATCTGAAGTTTTTCTCCTGAGGAAATTCTCGACCTCCTTGAGGCCTAATTTGGCCCTGATTAGGGCAGTCTTGAAGTGATTTTCGGAAGTACTCACAGAGAATAGCTCCACCAGTTTCTCATATATTTCTTTCGCAGTTTCTAGTTTTGATACATAGGGTATGAGTGAGTCCTTAATGGATTCTATGAGAATCCTCCGGGCTATGATTTCTCCTTTCATGTATTTGGCATGAGCTGGAGCATCTTCTTTTGAGGGTCGAATTGTAGATCCTTCGATGTAGCACATAACTTCGTCTTCAATTATATTCAAATCTGTCATCTTCTTCCATGCACTAAAGTTTGATGATCTAACCAATTTGTTGCTCTCTTTGCAGTAAGTCATTTTGACAGATTTAGATAAGGTCATAGATACTAACTTGAGTAGGGTGACTTCCTTCTTCTAGCAGCTTCCTTGATGAAGATGAAGTTAGGAACTCCTCCTTAGATTGAGTTAATGTAGATGTCTTCAAAGGTGATGGACATTGTTGAATGGTACTTGATGATGTATCTTCCAACAATGTCTTCAATATAAATCTTTGATGACAAAGATTATCTTCTTGATGAGTGAATCCTTTGAAAGAGATTGAAGGTCTTCTTGAAATGGCTTGGGAATCTTCCTTGCAAACTGAATTGACCTTTCAATGTAGACTTTGATTCTTGCTTCTTTGAGTGTCTCTTTGTCAAGTAGCCCTCGTCTTCAGCTCATTAGCTCTGAAACCATGCTGAGAATTAGGTATGGCAGAGTTTAATTCAAATTCTCTACTTGATAATTACTTGTGAGCTTACTTCTTTTACTTATGTCTTCTCTTCTTAACTTATTATGTCTTTCATCATGTTAATTACCAAAAACACAAGAGACACAAATTTAGGCTCTTCAGGCCTGGGCCAAAACCTCTCCCTCTTGGAGAGTAAAACCCATGAGAAATTCTTCTTATAGACTTTTAGATGACAAGTACCATGACCATTACATAGACCCTTGACTCTTGTATGCCTCCAAGACCTTGTCACTGCTTCTTCATTGACTCCTTCAGTTGATTCTTCTTTCCTACACCGTCCTGCACCGTTCTGCACCAAGACTAGAGATCTTGGCCTCTACTTGAGTCCTTACTTATGATATCAGCGCCGTGTCATACACTGTCTTACTTTGTATCTTCACTTAACCTTGCTGATTGTACATACATGTCTTATTTCCTTTTCAATGAGCAGTCCACATTATATTATACTGATACCTTTACACAACCCTGTTTCTTGCACTTAACACAACCTTGTTCTCACACTTTAACACAGTCTCTTCACGCACTTAACACAATCATATATGACCGAAGTTATTCCTGCAATCTTGTCCGCAAATCTCAGACCTTGTAAAATTTACACACACACACACACCCATATATACATGTCTCCCTCCTTCGCACTTTCTTCTTTCTGTATGACCCTGTTCCTTGTGTCTGTAATCCACAATCTCTATCACTTAAACCTTATTTGAAAAACTCAGAGGAGATTGAGATTCTGTGTGTGCTTTACTGCGCAGTATATAGGGTATATATAGTTGACCCTACCTGAAATTGAGCCGACCTATACATATGTAATGAGGCCGACTTGAGCGCTGTTTTATAGGCCGACTTGTAGAGCTTATTGAAGGCTGACTTGAAGAATATTCCAACGCTGATCTTGTGCATCATTTGAGCCATGTCTTCAAGCTTAATTGACAAGGTCTTGAGGCATACTTCTTTGACTTCTCTTCTTCATATACATGACTCTTAATTAGTACATTTATGTCAAGATGATAAATACCTAAAAGACATCAAGAAGAAGTCTTTTGACCTATAATAAAAACCTTGCTCATGAAACCCATGAAGCAAGAATAACAAAAATACATTTTATTATCTTTGTCTTCTTCGTTACATAAATACATAATTACATAGTCAATATTAGGACCGAACCTAGTCACACTTCCCTATTGAATCTTTAATTAAACTGAGAGAGGGGGGGGGGTGAATCAGTTTAATACATATTTAGGCCTTCTAATTTTCACCAAACTTATTTACAGCTTAATATGTGAACAGTCTTAAAATGTTACAGCCAGTATTAAGTTAATGTGACACCATACTTATGTTGAGAGCAGCAAACAATTAAGAAGATTGAAAGAATCACATCAACACATAAGAAACACACATAGAGACATCAGATGTAAGTGGAAACCCAAAAAGGGAGAAAACCACATCTTATTATTGTTGTGATGCAAAGGCAAGCTCCAACTCCCTCTCACCACTGTTTTCTGCAGGCACCAACCTACAGGAGGCTCTATCCTCAATTCTGCAAGCTGCAACTTCCAAGGAAGCACCAACTCCCTTCAATTTTCTGTAGGCACCAACCTACAGGAGGCTCCAACCTCAATTCTGCAAGCTACAACTTGTAGGGAAGCACCAACTCCCTTCAATTTTCTGCAGGCACCAACCTACAGGAGGCTCCAACCTCAGTCAGCTACAACTGACAGCGATCAAGCTGCAACTTGATAGGGAAGCTCCAACTTCCTCAATTTATCAAACTGAATGTTTGCTGATTTACCTCAGATATCAGCTCTGTTCTGTATCTGCTCTTCTTCTCTTAATCTTTTCTGCTTTATTCTTCTATATTCAGCATTCTCTATATTTTCTCTCTCTCTCTCTCTCTCTTCCTCTGCTTGAGCTTATCAAAATTGATATTATATATAGAAATTCTCACATGACTGTTTGTATTTCACAAGGAATCCGAAGTGAACAGTCATGACTCTTTGGCTTCTGTCTTCTTATTCCTTTTTCCAACTCCTTTTTAATATGTACAAATTTGCAAGCTACAGTGGGATTTTGTCTTTTCCTTAGGATACTTGCCTTTGCATCACAAACAATAAAAACAATTAAAATATTTACATTCGAATTACAATGTGAACTCCAGCTCAACTCATTTAGTCTTTTGAATCGCTACGCATTTGTCTTTTCTTTGGCTGTCTTTGTCTTTTCTGTGACTGTGTTTTATCTCCTTTTAGCTCTGTTTTCTTTTCTGTCCTCTGTGGGGGTGTAATTGCTGCATACGTGTAACTGAGCCTTTTAAATAAATAAAATGTAATTGCTGACTTTTAAATCAGGGCAATTCCAACCCTTTTCATGCCACGAGTGTCTTGTTGATGTGGCGAGTTCCGCAAGCGGAACATACGTTCATCACAATGGTTTTATATTAATAATCGCCCTCCCATTAACCCGAGGCATATATATATAACCCACGGACCACGCGGCACTTTTTAATATAATCACAACAATTTTACGTTAACAATTGCCCTCCACCTTAAGCCTTTGGTCTTATATTACAATCCAATAAATCGGATCACATCCTCTAATATATGAAAGGGTCGGGCCCCACATCCGACGACGGACAACACGTCGCAACGGCGATCGGCGGATCAATAAAAAAAAAAAAAAAAAAAAGGCGCAATGTAACATTTGCGATGTGCGATGTTGCGATGGTGCGATATTGCGATTTCGCGATGGTGCGATGGCGCGATGTTGTGATTGCGCGATGTTGCGATGGTGCGATGACGCGATGTTGCGATGGCGCGATGTTGCGATGTTGCGATGGTGCTATGGCGCGATGAGGAAAGGATCCCACCATATAAGGCTTTGTTACGTTTGTTTCTTTGTTTACAAAGCGCTCCATATAAATATATATGTATGCTTTGGACCTCTATGCATAAGGCGCAATATATGTAATGCGCTGCATATATACTCCAGCGTGGGTAACGATTCCCGGAATGAGATTTATATATATGTATACTTTGCTGCTCCAATCGTTAGTGTATCTTCCAGCGGGGGAAGTGATTCTTGGAATTTGTTTGTATATATATATATATATACTTGCCGCTTGGGGTTACGATTCCCGGAATATATTTATGGATATATACTTTGTCGGAATAGCGATTCTCGAAATTTTCTGCTCCGCCTCTGCCTCTGCCTTTTGTGATAACGGCTGTCTCTGCCTCTGCCTCTGATAACAGCTCTGCCTCTATATTTGCTACCTCTGCCTTTACTGCTATGATAATGGCTCTGCCTTTGCCTCTGCTTCTGATAACAGTTCTGCCTCTATTATATTCGCTTCCTCTGCCTCTGCCTGTCTCCTTTACTTCCTTCATTTGCTTCTTTGCTCCTCTTCTTTAAATGACCCTGTCTCTGCTGCTCGACCCTCTCTACATCTTGCTGCTATGCTGCTCTCTTTGCCTGTCTATGTCTTTGCTGCCTCCTTTGCCATCAATGACAATATTTCCAACAGTCTCCCCCTTTGGAATTGACGGCAATACACTTCCTCTGTTTGCCTGATAGGATCCTTTCTCCTGTTGCTTCCTCTTCTTACTGTTGCTTTCTCTTCCTCCCCCTTTGACATCAATGGCAAGGGGTTCGAATGTTTTGTGAAGCTTCTATTCTCTGATGCTGCGATTTTATTCCTTTTTCAATATTTCATGCATTTCGTGAAATTTCCTGACTTTGTACACTGCTGCTCCAAACTTTGGATTAGATACACGTCGGGTTCACTATTCTTCTGTTGCACGACAGACCCTTTTGCCTTTTTGTTGATTCTTTTATGCTGAATGTATTATTGCCATAATCCCTTTGATCCCGAGGACCTATTTTCATGCTTCCCTTGCTGGCTGATCTCCCCCTGAGAATGATATTTTCGTTTCTGTTCTCCCCCTGAAATTGTGCTTTCTCTTCATATCAGAGAGTAGCATCTACAGATACTACCCCTAATCTGTCTCTCAAATATTCAAATGGCTCTTTAGCAAGTGGTTTGGTAAATATATCTGTTGTTTGTTCTTTTGTTGGTACATACGTTTGACTATCTTTTGAGCTACTTGTTCTCGGAGAAAATGATACTTGATTGGAATATGTTTTGTTTTTGAGTGAAGCACAGGATTTTTAGATATACTTATAGCACTTGTATTATCACATTTGATTGAAATAGGTTCATCAATGCTTACCTTCATGTCTTGAAGAGTTTGCTTCATCCACATGACTTGTGTACAACATGCTGCTGCTGGTATATATTCTACTTCAGCTGTAGACAGAGAGATGGATGTTTGTTTCTTGCTTAACCATGCCACCAGAATTTCTCCTAGATAGAAAGCACCTCCACTTGTACTTTTCCTGTCATCCACACAGCTGGCCCAATCAGCATCTGTGTATGCTGTCAAAGTGAAGCTTTTTCCTTTAGGATACCAAAGCCCATACTGTGTTGTTCCTTGTAGATATCTGAAAATTCTTTTTACCGCTAGAAGATGGTTTTGTTTAGGTGCTTCTTGATATCTAGCCACTAGACCTACTGCTAGCATGATGTCTGGTCTTGATGCAGTCAGTTACAATAGACTTCCTATCATGGATCTGTAGAGTTTTTGATCTATATCAGCAGATCCATCATCAACACATAGCTTGCATCCTGTGGTCATGGGAGTTGACACAGGCTTGCAATCCTCCATTTTGAACTTTTTCAGCATTTCCTTTAAGTATTTTTCCTGTGAGATGAAAGTACCTGTGTTATTTTGCTGAATTTGTAGTCCCAAGTAGAAACTGAGCTCTCCAATCATGGACATTTCAAACTCTGTTTTCATCTCATCAGCAAACCCTTTTGCTAGCTCTTCTCTGTTGCTTCCAAACATAATGTCATCAACATACACTACCACAATCAGGAGTTCATTTTCATGGGCTTTTACATATAGATTGATGTCTAATCCACCTCTCTTAAAGCCTTGTTTTTGCAAATATTTGTCCAGTCTTGAGTACCAAGCACGGGGAGCCTGTTTCAGTCCATATAGAGCCTTTTTCAGTCTGCACACATAGTCTTCTTTGTCTGTTAAAGAGAAACCTTCTGGTTGTTCCATGTAGACTTCTTCTTCTAGGTCTCCATTCAGAAATGCAGATTTAACATCCATTTGATATACTTTGAAGTTTTGGTAGCATGCAAATGCCAGGAACATTCTGATAGCTTCCATTCTGGCTACAGGGGAAAATGTTTCATCATAATCAAGTCCTTCGATTTGTGAATATCCTTTGCAGACCAGTCTGGCCTTATTCCTGATTACCTGTCCTTCATCATTCATTTTATTTTTGAATACCCATTTTGATCCTATGACATTTTTCTCAGTGGGTCTAGGAACTAGTTCCTAGGTATTGTTTTTCTCAATTTGATCCAATTCTTCATTCATTGCATTCACCCAAGACTTGTCCTTGCTGGCTTCTTCAAATTTCTTTGGCTCTATTTGTGACAACATCGCTATGTATACCTCTTCAGTTTGTTCTGTTAGCTGCCTTCTTTTCTGGACCCATGCTTTCTTGTCTCCTATGATTTGATCTTCGGGATGATTCTTCTGAGTGTATCTTGAGGGGGTTTTTGAGTTCAGTTCAGCATTTTATGATGTTTTTCTTGTTTCTTCATCATCTTGGTCCTCTTCTTCATGGTTTTCAGGATGGCTGCTGCAATCTATATCTCTTGTCTTGTTTGGAAGTTCTTCATCAAATCTTACATCAATACTTTCTACAATTTTCCGAAGAGTCTTGTTGTAGCATCTGTATCCTTTACTTTTGGATGCATATCTTAGAAATATCCCTTCATCTGCTCTTGCATCAAACTTCCCCAGATTTTCATCATTATTCTTTATGTATCACTTGCTACCAAAGACTCTAAAGTGCTTGATTGATGCAGGTTTACCATGCCATAGCTCATAAGGTGTCTTGTCACTGTTAGGTCTTAAATGAGCTTTGTTTAGAATATGTACTGCTGTGTGTACAACTTCTGCCCAAAAGGTTTGAGCAATATTATTCTCTTGCATCATGGCTCTAGCAATTTGTTGAAAAGATCTGTTTTGTCTTTCTACTACTCCATTCTGCTGAGGTGTCCCTGCAATAGTAAATTGTTGTTTTATGCCATGTTCATTGCATAGGTCTGCAAAGTCATAATCAGTGAATTCTCCTCCTCTATCTGATCTGATACATTTTAGCTTGCATCCAGTTTGATTTTCTACTAATGCTTTGAATGTCTTAAACTTTTCTAGTGCTTCTGATTTGTTCTTGAGAAAAGCAACCCATGTCATTCTAGAGAAATCATCTATTATCAGCATGAAATAGGATTCTCCACTTGGTGTCTTAGTTCTAGCAGGTCCACACAGGTCTATGTGCACAAGCTGGAGTGGTCTTCTTGTTGATAGCTCATCTTTAGATTTAAAGGATGTGCGAGTCTGTTTCCCAAATTGACAAGATTTGCATATGATATTTGAAGGCCTTTTTATTTCTGGCATATCTCTGACTGCTTTCTTCTTGCTCAGTCTGATGATATGGTCGAAGCTGAGATGTCCCAATCTCCTATGCCATATCCATGACTCCTCAAGTTTGCTAAGGTGGCAGGCTTCATCTTCCTCTTTCACAATGTACACATTACTCTCTATGCGAATACCTTTGAGCAGAGTCTTTCCAGTTGTGCTTGACCTGACTACACAATCTTGTGTTCTAAAAAGAACTTCACACCCTTTGTCACACATCTGACTCACACTCAGTAAGTTTTCTTTCAGTCCATCCACAAATAGTACATCTTGGGCCTTTCCTCTGCCATTGTCTATGCTGACTGAGCCTTTTCCCTTGATCTTTCCTGATTTATCATTGCCAAAAGTAACATTGCCAGATTTCCTTTCATCAAGAGTTATAAATTTGCTTTTGTCTCCAGTCATGTGTTTAGAGCAGCCACTGTCCAAATACCACTGGCTTTTCAGGTCTTGAGCAGTTAGAGCTAGGTCACACTTATTCTCCTTCTTTTTCCATTGGAGGCATCCTTTTGTTTTATATCTTTTGTGAGATGATGAATCACTCTCTTTCAAAGGACATTTGAAAGGCATATTTCCAGCTTGATTGCATATAAAGCATTTGATCATAGTTTTTGCAGAATTGTGAGTATGAACAAAATTTCTTTGATTCATAAACCTCCTTGAAGTGTTGAAAATCAATCTTTGTCCATACTTTCTACATTCAATGATTTTATGGCCAAATTCTTTACAATAAAAACAATAACCATAGAAACTGTTTGCATACCTGATGTGAGGTTGTCTTCTCCAGTTTCTTGTTTGAGGCAGTCTCTTCATTGTTTGAATCTTGTGCAGGTTTGAATTACTCCTCCTTGTATGACAATATGCAGCAATGTGTCCCAGCTTGTGGCAGACATAACATGTGGCATTCTTCATTGGAGGGAAGAATCTCCTTTGATGGTTTCCAAATTTTACATATTCAGGGGTCTTAGTATTTATTACATTCTTTGCTCCCAGAGGTTTCTTCTGATCTTTGTCTTCCTTATTGCAGATTTCTTCTTTTGTAGGAATTATTTGAGCTGCTTCATTAGCCTTCTTTGCTTTCACAAAATTTATATTTTTGTGTTCCTTTTCTTTGCCTTTACTTGATTCTCCTTCATAGCCTATCCCAGTTTTTATTAGAGGTGATCTTTGAGCATCCAATATTTCATTCAACTTACCAGAGCTTGTCATTTGAGAAGGGTATATAGACACTTTCTGTTGAGCACTTTCTAATTGCTTTCTCAGACATACGATTTCTTCTTCCAGTTTCTCTTGTTCTTGAGTTTTATCCTTGATTTGCTGAAGTAACATATCTTCTATCTTCTTGGCTTCTTCAAGCTTTACCTTCAGCTGCATGAGGACTTCTGAATTTTGTTCTTCTTTCACACATTTGAGGAGAATCTCTTTTTGTTTTCTGCATTTTAATTTGAGTCTGTCAATCTCCTCTAGTGCACTTCTTAGCTCCCCCTCAAGGTCGACTTCCCCTTCTTCTTATTCTTTTAGCAAGAGTCCTTCAAGATCTTCTATGGCCATCAGTAAAAATTCAGAGGTTCCATCTTCTCCTGAGGATTCATCTGAATCTTCAGATGTACTGTTGTCTTGTTGAGCATAGAAGGATTTCCTGCTGAATTTCTTTCCTTTCTGCCAGTTTTTTGATGTGTTTTTCTCTGAGTCTTGAGCTAGATTTCTTACTTTCTTGTGGGTACACTTAGCAGCATAATGTCCAACTCTTCCACAATTAAAGCACTTGAAAGGAAGTTTACCTTTGTATTTACCTGAGCCTCTATCCAATTTCTTGACAAATTTTGCCTCTTCTTCATCCGAGCAAGAGCATATGTCTTCCTCTTCTTCTTTCTTCTTTTCAGTTTTAAAGGCTGCCTCCCTCGTACTTGGCTTCTTCTGTGGGAGTCTCATCTCATAAGCTGTTAGATTTCCAAGTAGCTGGTTCATGTTCAAGGTCTCCCAATCAGCTGTTTCTTCTATTGCAGACACCTTGGGATTAAATCTGGATGGAAGAGATCTTAGAATCTTTTGCACAATTATACTTTCTGGCATGGTTTCTCCAAGAGCTTTCATATTGTTAACAATTTCTGCAACTTTTAAGAAGAAGTTGCCAACATCTTCATCATCATTCATTTTTGAATTTTCAAACTGGGCTCTATATATTTGAAGTTTGGCAGTCTTTACCTTTTTATTTCCCTCATGGATATTCTCTAGAGTATCCCACATATCTTTGGCAGTCTTAATGTGCATTACTTTGATAAACTCAGCTTCACATAGTCCATTCAAGATTGCATTCATTGCTTTTGCATTAGCTACAAAGTTTTGTTTAGCTTCTTTCTCTGACTCAGTTGACTTTGTGGAGTATCCAAATTCCACAGCATCCCAAACTTCTAATCCTAAGGACATTATGTATGCTCTCATCCTGATTTTCCAGAAGGAATAATTAGCAACAGCGAAGAAAGGCGCTTTATTGGTTGAGCTTCCTTCTTGACTAGCCATCTTGGGAACCTAGGATCTCCTTTCAGTTGTTAGAATTGAACAAAGGAACCTACTCTGATACCAATTTTTGAATCTTTAATTAAACTGAGAGGGGGGGGTGAATTCGTTTAATACATATTTAGGCCTTCTAAATTTTCACCAACCTTATTTACAGCTTAATATGTGAACAGTCTTAAAATATTATAGCCAGTATTAAATTAATGTGACACCATACTTATGTTGAGAGCAGCAAACAATTAAGCAGATTGAAAGAATCACATCAACACATAAGAAACACACATAGAGACAACAGATGTAAGTGGAAACCCAAAAAGGGAGAAAACCACATCTTATTATTGTTGTGATGCAAAGGCAAGCTCCAACTCTCTCTCACCACTGTTTTCTACAGGCACCAACCTACAGGAGGCTCTATTCTCAATTCTGCAAGCTACAACTTGTAAGGAAGCACCAACTCCCTTCAATTTTCTGCAGGCACCAACCTATAGGAGGCTCCAACCTCAGTCAGCTACAACTGATAGCTATCAAGCTGCAACTTGATAGGGAGGCTCCAAATTCCTCAATTTATCAAACTGAATGTTTGTTGATTTACCTCAGATATCAGCTCTGTTCTGTATCTGCTCTTCTTCTCTTAATATTTTCTGCTTTATTCTTCTATATTCTGCATTCTGTATTTTTTCTCCCTCTCTCTCTCTCTCTTACTCTTCTTGAGCTTATCAAAATTGATATTATATATAGAAATTCTCACATGACTGTTTGTATTTCACAAGGAATCCAAAGTGAACAGTCATGACTCTTTGGCTTCTGTCTTCTTATTCCTTTTTCCAACTCCTTTTTAGAATTACTACAATATGTACAAATTTCCAAGCTACAGTGGGATTTTGTCTTTTCCTTAGGATACTTGCCTTTGCATCACAAACAATAAAAACAATTAAAATATTTACATTCGAATTACAATGTGAACTCCAGCTCAACTCATTTAGTCTTTTGAATCGCTACGCATTTGTCTTTTCTTTGGCTGTCTTTGTCTTTTCTGTGACTGTGTTTTATCTCCTTTTAGCTCTGTTTTCTTTTCTGTCCTCTGTGGGGGTGTAATTGCTGCATACGTGTAACTGAGCCTTTTAAATAAATAAAATGTAATTGCTGACTTTTAAATCAGGGCAATTCCAACCCTTTTCATGCCACGAGTGTCTTGTTGATGTGGCGAGTTCCGCAAGCGGAACATATGTTCATCACAATGGTTTTATATTAATAATCACCCTCCCATTAACCCGAGGCATATATATATAACCCACGGACCACGTGGCACTTTTTAATATAATCGCAACAACTTTACGTTAACAATTGCCCTCCACCTTAAGCCTTTGGTCTTATATTACAATCCAATAAATCGGATCACATCCTCTAATATATGAAAGGGTCGGGCCCCACATCCGACGACGGACAACACGTCGCAACGGCGATCGGCGGATCCAAAAAAAAAAGAAAAAAAAAAGAAAAAAAAAGAAAAAAAAAGGCGCAATGTAACATTTGCGATGTGCGATGTTGCGATGGTGCGATATTGCGATTTCGCAATGTTGCGATGGCGCGATGGTGCGATGGCGCGATGTTGCGATGGCGCGATGAGGAAAGGATCCCACCATATAAGGCTTTGTTACGTTTGTTTCTTTGTTTACAAAGCGCTCCATATAAATATATATGTATGCTTTGGACCTCTATGCATAAGGCACAATATATGTAATGTGCTGCATATATACTTTGGACATTATATTTATATGTAATGTGCTCCATATAAATATATATGTATGCTTTGGACCTCTATGCATAAGGCGCAATATATGTAATGTGCTGCATATATACTCCAGCGTGGGTAACGATTCTCGGAATGAGATTTATATATATGTATACTTTGCTGCTCCAATCGTTAGTGTATCTTCCAGCGGGGGAGGTGATTCTCGGAATTTGTTTGTATATATATATATATATATATATATATATATATATATATATATATATATATATATATATATATATATACTTGTCGCTTGGGGTTACGATTTCCGGAATATTGTTTATGGATATATACTTTGTCGGAATAGCGATTCTCGAAATTTTCTGCTCCGCCTCTGCCTCTGCCTTTTGTGATAACGGCTATGTCTCTGCCTCTGCCTCTGATAACAGCTCTGCCTCTATATTTGTTACCTTTGCCTTTACTGCTGTGATAACGGCTCTGCCTCTGCCTCTGCTTCTGATAACAGTTCTGCCTCTATTATATCTGCTTCCTCTGCCTCTGCCTGTCTCCTTTACTTCCTTCATTTGCTTCTTTGCTCCTCTTCTTTAAATGACCCTGTCTCTGCTGCTCAACCCTCTCTACATCTTGTTGCTATGCTGCTCTCTTTGCCTGTCTCTGTCTTTGCTGCCTCCTTTGCCATCAATGACAATATTTCCACATTTCCAACATTGTGTTTACCACCACTATCCTCAACAATGATAGGATTCCAGGTTTTGATGAATTGTTGACTAGATGTACTCAAGAAGAGACAAGGATGATGGAGAGAGACACGCCTTCAAATGGGAATGATCCCACTACATTCTTCACTCATGCTAAGAGGAAGAACAATGTTGGTCCAAAGAGACAAGGTCAAGGAAGACACAGATTCAAAGAAGGAAGACAGGGAAGATGCTTCAATTGTAACAGGTTTGGCCACTATGCTAGAGAGTGTCCTCATAAGAAGGATACACCACGGGGTGATGACAATAACAACAACCACAACAATTTCAAGTGTAATGGAAATCAAAGGAATAACAGGTTCAACAAGAAAGGAAAGAGGAATGCTTTCGCTGCACGATATGGAAATGGTCAACCTCACAAAAGGTTGAAAAACTCCATGTATGAGGAAACTAATGTTGTAGATAAACAAAAAGAATTTTATCTTATTTCTGCCCTCACTACTACCTCTCCTCATGACACTTTGGATAATTGGTTGATTGATAGTGGTGCCTCAAGGCACTTAGCTGGGTACAAAGAGGCCCTCTCAAATTTTATTGAAAAGAAGACTAATTTGGAGATCATACTTGGGGACAATGCCACCTACCCCGTGAAAGGGATAGGGATTGTAACTCTTCATTTGAATCAAGGTCAAATCCTTCATCTACAAGATGTATTGTATGTACTTGACTTGAAAAGAACCTGGTATCTATTTCTGCGATGGAAGACAAAGGCTTCAAGGTAGCATTTGTTGATGGGAAGGTATGTATTTACTATTTGGCAAAGGAACCCGAAAGATGCATTTACACTTGGGTTTAGGGTTGAAGTCTCTATCATGTTGGAGGAAGTCCTTTGGGCGCTATGACTTGCGACACTTCTCTTAAATTTGAATTAAAGCGCTACCTGATGCAAGGAAGATAGTCACAGGTATGCCCGAATTCAAAGTAGATCATGAAGGTGTTTGTCAGGGTTGTGCAGCTGGGAAACATACAAGGGGACCATTCCCCTCAAGTGGAAGTAAAACTACCGACATTCTTCAATTGCTCTATTTTGATTTATCTGGTATGTTGCTCGTAACATCTTTGGGAGGAAGATAGTCACAGGTATGCCCGAATTCAAAGTAGATCATGAAGGTGTTTGTCAGGGTTGTGCAGCTGGGAAACATACAAGGGGACCATTCCCCTCAAGTGGAAGTAAAACTACCGACATTCTTCAATTGCTCTATTCTGATTTATCTGGTATGTTGCTCGTAACATCTTTGGGAGGATATTTGTACTATGCTATTTTTGTGGATGACTTATCTCACAAAACATGGATCTATTTCTTGAAGAAGAAGGACGAAGTGTTCAAATGGTTCCAGTCTTTCAAAGCCGTGGTTGAGAATCAAACAAGGAAGAAGATTAAAATATTGAGGATTGATAATGGAACCGAATATGAATCAAATGAATTCAATGACTACTGTAGAGAAGCTGTCATTAAGAGGGAGACCACTACTGCATATAATCCTGAGCAAAATGTAGTTGTCGAAAGGAAGAGTCGAACCATCATAGAAGCTACTCGTGCCATGCTTCATGACCAAGGCCTACCAAAGTTCTTATGGGGAGAAGCTGCCAACACTGTCGTGTACGTTCAAAATAGATGCCCACATCAAGCATTGGACTTCAAGACACCCGAAGAAGTTTTCACCAGTAAGAAACTTGATGTTTCTCATTTTAGAATTTTTGGTTTTCTCGTATATTGTCATGTGCCGAAAAAGAAGAGAAGCAAGCTAGATGCATTTGGGAAGAAAGGAACATTTGTCGGCTACAGTGAAACTTCAAAGGCATATAGAATCTATGTGCCTAGTCAAAGGGAAGTGGAAGGTTAGAGATCTTCCTATTCCAAGGAAAGACAATGATGATGATATAGGAAAGCATGATGAACCTCCAACGGATGAATCGATGCTCAATGTTGAAGGCTTGATGGATCCCATTGATCCACCTCCTGGCGAGCCCTCTTCCTCAAGAAACATACCCTTGTGGCTCAAAGACACTCTCGAAGATGCTGCAAGACATGTTGCACCAAGGGTACTTAGTTGCCATGAGCACCATTGTTCATTCTGAGCCTTGTATGCTCAAAGAAGTCGTGAAGCACCAAGTATGGAAGGATGCTATGAATGAGGAATATGAATTGATCATGAAGAATGATGTCTGGGATGTGGTTCCTAGACCCAAGGACAAGTCTGTGGTCACTTCAAAATGGATTCAAAAAAACAAACATGGAGCTGATGGGAGTGCTGAAAAGTTCAAGGCCAAGTTCGTTGCTTAAGGTTTCTCTCAAAAGGAAGGAGTGGAATATGATGAGATATTTGCACCAGTTGCTTGATACACCACTATCTAATCTATCATCGCTCTTGCTGCCTCTCAAGGATGGAGCCTACACGAAATGGATGTCAAAATTGCCTTCTTGCATGATTCACTTAAGGAGGAAGTCTAGGTAGAACAACCCGAGCGGTTTGAAGTTCAAGATCGAAAGACACATGTGCGCAGGTTGAAGAAAGCCCTCTATGGGTTGAAGCAAGCCCCCAGGGCTTGGTATGAGAGGATTGATAACTATCTTATGAAGCAGGGTTTTACAAGAAGCGAAGCTGACCCAAACCTATACTTCAAGGTTTAAAAGGACAGGTCTCTCATTCTGGTACTTTATGTGGATGATCTCTTTCTAACAGGTGCAACCCCTCTCATTTATCAATGCAAGAGGGAGTTGGCTTCCGAATTCGAGATGAAGGACCTAGGGTTGATGCACTACTTCCTAGGCTTGAAGACCTGGCAAAAGCTAGGAGATAGTTTTCTTTCTCAAGGAAAATACATTGTGAAGCTACTCGAAAGATGTGGGATGGTGGATTGCAAGTCTGCGACTACTCCGATGGAACTCAACTCAAGACACTGTGGACATGTTGCTGGGCTCGATTTGGCAAATCCTTCCAAGTATCGATTACTTGTGGGGGCCCTGATGTTCTTGGTGAACTCTCGTCCGGGCATGTGCTACGCTGTGAACAAATTGATTCAATTTATGGTCGAGCCTCATCATATACATTGGATTGCTGCGAAGAATCTCTTGAGATATCTTTGGGGCACAATCAATTATGGACTGAGATACATTGCCAGAAATTTGAGGTTACATGGATATACTGATGCTGACTGGGTTGGCAATGTGGTGGATCATAAGAGCACATTTGGTTGTTGCTTCTCATTGGGACCTGCTTTGATATCATGGATGAGCAGGAAGCAGAAATCGGTTGTTTTAAGCACTGCTGAGGTCGAATGCATTGCTGCTAGTATGGCTTGTTGTGAAGCTGTTTGGTTGAGGAAGCTCTTTAATGAGCTATTTGAGCATGTGTTGGATAACATCGTCATATACCGCGACAACCAAAGTAGGATTCGCCTTTTAGAGAATCCCATGTTCCACGATCACTCCAAACATATTGATATCAAGTACCACTTTATTTAGGATATGGTACAACGGGGAGCAATAAGGCTCCATCACATCAGGACTTATGAGCAGGTCGCAGATGTTCTCACAAAGCCCTTGGGGAAGGTCAAATTCTTAGCCTTCTGCGAGAGACTTGGAGTCGTGGAAAGACCCTCCTATGAAGGTCCCGCATAAGTTGGACACTTAGCTCTTGGAGCTCCTAGGGGCTTGGGGTACTTCTTGGAGCTATGAGCGACCATAGGGTGAGTGGTTCACCTTCCCCTAGTGGTGCGTTGTGTATAGGGTGGGTGGTTCACCTTCCCCTGTGATACCCCATGATGGATGACATGTGTGTAGGGTGAGTGGTTCACCTTTGCCTACGATTGCGGACACGTGTATGTAGGGTGAGTGGTTCACCTTCTCCTACGATTGATATATGCATAGGATGAGTGGTTCACCTTCTCCTATGGCATATGAGCAGGATGAGTGGTTCACCTTCTCTTGCTGATGCCCATGCATACATCCTACCCGTGTAGTCTGGGACTCATTGGAAGTACTTCTCATCTGGCCAATGAGTTGGGTAATGAGGATAGGGACCATAACACTACCGATGGACGTATCATGTACTTTCGTACTCCCTATGCTAGAATGCATGGTGTTCAACAACTTGATCTGGGATCAATTGAGGTTCTACGCCTGGACTGACTTGTGTCTGTAGAGAGTGGCAAGGTCTTGTGACAAACTCTCGATCAATTCTTCTTCATTATTACTTCATGATTTAGCAAAGCAGAGCAAGGATGATAGAGATGGTACATGATGGCATGATGATCAGTGACAACAGAAGGATTGGCAGGTGGAATTTTCCCTAGTTGAGAGGGAATGTTAAAATTGGCAACTAGGGCCAAATTCCACCTTGGGACAAAAAATATGATGGAGACGATATTTTTATTGGATTCCTCTTTTTCGAGAGGTCCAAGATTGATCTAAATGTCATCTCATTTAGACACACAAAAGTGGAATTTTGAATTTATTCTCTCTCATACACAAATTGTCAAGGTCGGCCTTAGTCAAATAAAGCCCAAGAGATATGTCTCCACACCCTCAACGATTTCTATAAACAGGAGTGACCTTCTCATTTGGACATCACTCATCGCATCACACATCTCTCTCTCTCCTCTCTTGATTGGTTTGTACAGCTTGGAGGTAGCCTCTCTCTTGTTCGCACATGTGGCAGAAGGTCGAATTCTTTTGGGGCAGAATAGGTCGAATTTCAGGAAAATAGACCAGCGTTGACCAACGTTGACCAAGGCTCATTTGATCTCCATTGATTTCGATTTTGATGGTAGAATTTCGATCTTTGGAGGCCACATTTATTTGCACAAAAATCGATGTGATTGGGACAATTTGACCAATGTTGACTTCATATTTGACGACAGAAATTACAACAATGTTTGACTGGGTTAGACTGAACAGTTTTGGCTAACTTTGATTCTCCTGGAAGGTCGAATTGGACTCCTATAGACCGAGCTGCATGGTGGACATTTTGGTGCTACTTTGACTAGCATTGACTTTCTGGTTATGGCTGCAGTTGATTGTTGATTTTGACACGATTGTTTTGGGCAAGTAAATTTGATATCTGTACTCTTTCTCTGCTGAACTATTGAATGATAATAAGAAGAATTGATGAAAGGGTTTTTCCCACATTGGGGTTTTTCCCTAGCATTTGCCAAATATTGTGTCCTTTTGTCTTGGCTTGTCTTCTGCATTTTGTTTATGTTCTATCTGCATTTACTATTAATATGATAAAGTTAATGTGATTGCTATTAGATATAATTGGAAATTGATATTGGGCTATTTAAGAACATTGAAGTAAATTGTGCTAAGCATAGAACATACCATTGTTAAAAAAAATTAACAAATTGTCCATTGGGGCACTCTAATCTACTATATCTACTCTATTCGTTTTCCTCCATTTGCACCAATTTAGATCATCATTCGAGGTAGAATAAGAACGAATATGAGTAGGACTAGAAGGATGAATCTGAGGTAGAAGAAGAGGATGAATCTGAGGCATGAA
This sequence comes from Pinus albicaulis, assembly GCA_034641835.2. Lineage (NCBI taxonomy): Eukaryota > Viridiplantae > Streptophyta > Pinopsida > Pinales > Pinaceae > Pinus > Pinus albicaulis. The sequence continues at coordinate 397,131,845 of CM076575.1, read as the reverse complement.
GGACTATTTCTGAGGCAACAAACTAAAATTGTAGGAGGCCAAAATTTCAAGAAGTTGAATTTGTCTTTATTTGGTTGTTGTTAGTTTGACTTCGTTTTTTGACTCGGAAATCATATTGCATCTCATGTTGAATTGGACAATTTCTATAAGAATAGGTTGCTGGGTTTTTCCTTGGTTAGGGTTTTCCCAGGATAAATTTTGTGTGTCTTGTGTTCGGCTGTCTCTTCATGATCCTATTGTCTTTATTATTTTATTGTTGAATATTTTCTATTTATAATTGCTTAATGATGAATGTGACACAATTTAAACTAATGAAGAAATCATTGGAAGTAATTCTCAGTCTAGAAAATCTTGAAAAATCAATATAAACAACTATCCATATTGTTGCATCATGTTACTGCCATATTGAAAGTTGAAATGGTAGTCTCGTAATGCAACTATGAACTCACATAGGCCACTATCCATCCAAGCAACTATTGAAATTCTATGGCTTGTGCAGTAGAATACAATTTTCTAATCTGATAATTACTTCCTAATTATTTTCAAACAATATTTCTTATGCCATTGATACTTATTGAATAATTATACACAAAAAATCTCAACAATAAATGTAGTGGAAACAACAAAGATCCTAAAAATACAACCATGCACAATAGATGCAATATTTTTACCTTGGGAGAAAACTCTACAATCTTTTCTGGAGGAGGAATTTTCTCTTCAACAAGGCTTATATATCATAAATTTGTCTAGAAATTTATGCCAACATTACAAGTCAAAGTACCAGTCAAACCTGGTCCAATTGTTGTTAATGAATGTTGGTCAAAACTAGTCAAACATCAACTCAATTTGTGGTTAGTAGTCCACTCAGAATTTGTGGTCAATGTTGGTTTGCGGTCAAACTTGTATGTGCGAATTGGGGTCAAACTTGGTCAAGCTTTGATGCGGTCAAATTGCGGTTGTATAGATCAAATAATGCTGGTCAAAACCCTCACATGTGTGTCTTTTCAGATTGGTCAATTCCCTGGTCAAACTTGGTTAACGCCACATGCGCGTGACCTCCAAGAGAGTGAATGATGAAGAAAAGATAAAAGATGATCTCCAACAACAGATTTCTATTGGCCGAATTTGTTCTCCACTAGAAAAGATTCAATGAGCTTGCTATGTTGATGATTTGTCTCCTCACATGCTTGTCTATTTATATAGAGCTGTAATGTTGAGTGGAGACCCATAAAGAGGCACCTCATCACAAGAAACCCCTTCACTTATGGATCCTACATTACAACTCAACATTAGACTAGAATTGTTTATTCCACTAATGGGTGAAATGTTGATGTGAGTAGCATCAGAGGGTCTTCTACAATTGCTTGGTGTCTTAGCATGTGGAAGACATTAATTGCCTCGTCTAGTGATTTGTGTCTTCTTTCCTAAGTTTAATTTAGGTAAAGTTCAATAATTAAAGTCAATTAATTATTGTGGACTATTGGGTTATTTTCTAAGGATAAATAATTTAATTATTTAAGTGACTTAGAAATAATCTCAATCGTTGATCTTCAAGATGTTTCTAAAAGGGAGATTTAAGCTCCTCCTAGAGAGGAGACTGGGGTTTTTGGGATGTGGACTCAATGAAGTTTATAAATGGAGGTTGGAGATAGAGGTGAAGACACAACAAAGAGCACAAGTGTGTGAGCGAGTCATCACGAGAGAGAGCGATTTTCTTTGCAGTGCGAGTGGATCAGTGAACTGTGTGCAGAGAAGGAATAAGTGTGAGTGGGCTTGAGCAAATCCAAGACGGCCGAGTTGGAGGGGATTGCAAGGTTGAATTGCTAGAAAGAGATTGTGTTTCTCTAGAGGAGGCCGAGTTGCTAGAGTGCTAGGGTTTTTCCAATGCGCATTAGTGGCAAGGTGCATATTGAGTTGTTGGAGGCTGATTTCTTCAGAGTGATTTCTAGAGGTAGAGTTCCTTGAGGCTGATTTACTCAGGCTGAATTTATTTCGAGGGAGTTGAGCTACAGGTTCTAGATTGTATTTTTCCTTGTATCTCTGTGGGCCGAAAAAACCCCATATTTTCCAGATAATGAAATGACGAAGAATTGTTTGTGGGTTAATTAATTTTGCAATCTGTGATTGATCTCTTTGGTTTATTTCCACTGCATATTTTTAATTCTTCAAGTTAAAGTTTCCAATGATTTTTTTTTTCGGTGATTCAATTGTTATTTGGGTAAATAAATAATAAACTGGGGATAAATTAAATTGCCGTGAGAAAATAAGTATGGCTGGTATTAGAAATTCAACATGGTTTAAGAGCAGTCTAGAAGACAAGAAAGAGAGATCTGAGATCACGAGGGTTTGTGGCAATCAGTATTTCGTTTTGTAGTAGTAGAATTAGTTTCTAAAATTTTTGTAGCTGGGTTTTGTGGCCATGGGTGATTTGTGAAGATGGCATCATTAAATAGTTTGAGATATGATGACAGTTTGTATGGGGTATCAAATTTCAGCCCCTGAAGGAGTGACTTACCTGGATTCTGAAGATAAATGATCTCTGGAATTTAGTAATCAGAGATGTGCATGTTTCTTCAAATTTGATACAAGCAACAAAACATAGACCCAAGGATATGAAAGTGAGCTGCACAATTCTAGATGGTGTGAGGGATCATATAATTCCTCACATATTAGGGAAGGATACTAGTAGACAAATGTGGGTAGCTATAACTGGTCTTTATCATAGTACAAACTAGAACAAAAAAATGGTGCTGCAGAAAAGCTAAACTATATTAAAATGGGTCCAACAAGCTCGTGATGAGCTTGCAACTGTAGGGGAAATTGTGCATGATTCAAAGCTTGTCAAAGTTGCTTTGAAGGGATGCGTAAAGTAGTGGTCCACTTTTGTGGACATGATTCTTTCTCGTCAAAAGCTTCCTGATTAGATCTACCTATGGGATGATTTCACCTAGAAAGAGATTTGGGGAAATTCATTAACCAGAGGCCAGGGTAAGGGTGGTGAGGAGAAGGATGAAGTTGCTCTTGGTACACAAGTGAAAAAGGGCAAAGCAAAGGCCAAGTGGAACTGAAGTGGAGAATCATTTTCACAGAGCAAGAAGGAAAAAAGACATGACAAAATTTAAATGCTTAGCTTGTCATAAGTTCGAGCATTCTGCCAGTCAGTGTCCTAACAAAAAGAATGGCAATGGTAATACTGCTACGATAACTATTGCACAGATGGAGGAAATGGCGAAGAAGTTCGATAAAAACTTTTCCCTAGTAACTTGCCTCTCTGGAATCGTCACTAGAGGTCTCTGGTTTGTGGACAATTGAGCATCTTGCCATATGATGAGATTGTGGGACTTCATCTACATGACTAGGGGGCCTAGAGATGTAACTGTGGAGCTTGGTAACAAGGCCAAGTATGCGGTCGAGGGCACTAGGATTATCGAGTTCCAGATGGACTCAGGTGGCATCATGGAGGTGAACGAAGTGTTATATGTGAATCTCCTTTCAGTTTCGACCATGGAAGACAGAGGACTGGAGGTCATCTTTACAGGAGGTGAAGTGGCTGTGGATTGAAGGAAACCGGTTTCAGCAAGAAGCAGGTGATCGATAGGAGGGACAAAGATCTCTATTTGTCACAAGGACAACCGGTGAAGGCTCTCATCCATGAGAGGGACAACCAGAGCGAGATTTAGCATAGGAGGACGGGACTCCAGTGTAGATCTCTTCTGATGGTGTAGAGGATGGTTACATGTTTTCCAGAGATCCAGGTGGAGTGGGATGGAGTGTGTAAAGGGTGTGTGCTTGGAAAGCAGGTCAAGAATGTGTATCCTCTTAGTGAGAGTAGGTCTAAGGGTGTGCTAGACTTGGTGCCTTCTGATATTTGTGGTCCTATGTCTATGATGTCGATCACAGGGTTCTTACATTTTGCGACATTCATAAATGATTATTCCAGGAAGACTTGGATCCACTTCCTGAAGACCAAGGATGAGGTCTTCAATCGTTTTCAGGAGTTCAAGGTTCTTGTGGAAAACCAGATAGGAAGGAAGATTAAGGTGCTGAGATTTGGGGCAAGTACACCTCCAATGAGTTCATGTTCTTTTGCAAACAAGCACGAATCAAGGAGCTCATAATACCTTACAACCCTTAGAAGAATGGGGTTGCTGAGAGGAAAAATACGACCATCATGAAGGCAGCGAGGGCAATGATCTATGATCAGAAGTTTCCTATGTTTTTGTGGGCAGAGGCCTGCAATAGAGCTATGTATGTGCAAAACAGGAATCCTTGCAGAGTGTTGGAGGACGTGAGTCTCGAGGAGCTGTTTACACGAGTGAAACCGAATGTGAGTCACTTGCGCATATTCGGTAGTTTGGTTTATGTCCATGTGCCTACAAAGAAGAGGACTAAGTTGGAGCCCTTAATTGAGACGTTCATGCTTTTTGCCTACAATGAGGTCTCAAAGGCCTACCGAGTCTACATTCTAGGACAGATAAAGGCGATCTCGAGTTGAGATGTCATATTTGATGAGGATAGGTGTTAGTTTTTGTAGCATCAGATGGTGTTCTAGTCCAGATGGAGAGGCTAAAACAAATGAGTTATCCAAAATCTAGAAATCTTTTTTGGAAATTCCACCTAGGGATGGCTTAATTAAATTAATTGACCATCATTTAAATTTTTCCGAAGTCTAACTTAGGAAAATTGGTTAATTAATAGTAATTAATTGAGAAAGGTGAGAATTCTTTAGAAACTCACACAGAGAGGGGACGCAGAGCCCAAGAGGGGTAAAGACAATGATTAAGAGGAAGTTTCTAGTTCCATAGAGGCATAGAGACGAGGCCAAATTTATTACTCCAGGAGGCTACGTAGAGCCTGAGTAGATCCTCAAAGAGGCAATTCAATTTAGTTGAGTTGGAGGTGGATCCAGTTGACAAAGGCCGAAAATATTTCTTGAATGCGAGGAGGATCACTGTCCAGAGTAGCAGCGGGCAGGACAATGTCTGATAGGCTGCGTAGAGGTGACACAGAAGCCTGCGCAGAGGGTTTGGACGACTTGCTTGGAGTTGTTAGTTTGATCCGGGATTGCTTGGAGAAGAGGGTAATTTCCCTCAGTTGATTTTGCCAGTATTTCTCCCAGATTAGATAGCTAATTGGGCATCCATATTTATTGTACTAAGAATTTCACTGCTGCATAAAAATAAAATTGTCTGCTATTGCATTTGTTTTCCCACATAGGGTTTTTCTGGAAACAGTTGTCCAAAAATAATTGTCATTTTTATGTGCGTGTGCTAGCATTTCTCAGTTCCTTTTTTTGCTTCTGTATTTTTTTTTTATGGTAAAGAAATTGCAGTGTGAATAATTCATTATTTAGTCGTAAACAAAATAAACTACATAATTAATCTATCAGTTAGAAGAATTTTTTCCAGGTGCTGCATTTCATAGAATTTTTACATGGTATCAGAGCATATTTGATGGACAGGAGGCTCAAAGTCGAAGAAGGGAACAATTTATTGTTTAGAGGGAGTAGTAGGATGAAATTTTCAGAGGCTGCGCAGTGCCTAGCCAAGCAGTGCGAATTACTGGATAGGGGGTTGATTTTCCAGTTGCAGGTGGAAGGAAAGTTCTAATTGTCCAGGTAAGCGATTCCAACAGGAAGAGGGAGCAACAATTGAGTACTTTCGCAAAGCAAATTTCTTGTCTGGGCACATATAGTTTGTAGCAGTTTGCTAAGTAGATTCAGTAGCCAATGGGAAACCAAGGACAAGAATCAATCTACGATCTAGGGCTTGAAATATCCCACGATCCCACTGTCGAAATTTCGTGAAATTTGGAGAGCCTCTAAAGGACACACCATCGCAGTTGTGGGCAAGAGATCGAATTCCTTTGATGGCTAAATTGTGAGAAAAGTGATGTCTTGGGTGACCTATGGAGGCTAGGGCTAGAAAAAGAGAGGATGATGAGAGAGATAAGATTTGAAAGTGATCACCAATGGAGGATTAGTGCCTTGTCCTTTGGGAGAGATGGAGTCAAGGAGAATTTATGTTTTGGAAAGAGTTCACCCAATCAAGGAGGCCTTCAAACAACTTCACATGGCATTAGGGCATGAGAGCAACTGCTTCAAGGATTTTATACTTCGATTTGCAATAATTGATGACTTGTCGAGATGCATTTAACATAAAATATCACTCGGAATATTCACCCATTCAGACATGGCCCATGACATGATGCAATGCTATAAGAGATCACAATTTCCACTAATTTGTATAGAAAAGTAGTAAATTTCAGACTTGTATAGAAAAATTCCCAACGACATTCACTTGACAAAAGTAAATAACAAGAATAAGCATGAAAATAACACTTACCTGTACAAAAGAGTATATCGAATCATCAAATTATGCCAATAGAGAAGCTCCAAGACAAGAGAGAGATGTCCAAACATCAAAATTCATCCATATCATCCAAACTCGTCCTCCAAAAGGTATAGTGAAAATCTCACGAGAGATAATAACCCAATCCAAGTGATGATGAATGAGAGAGAATGCCTATCTTCTATTTATACAATCCTCTAAGGGATTCGAATGACCTAATTTGGACTAAAATTGCCCCTAGAATAAAACAATGAGCATAATTACAATACTTTTGGTGACAAGCCCACCAAATAGCTCAATAACATAAGAATAGGCCTCTCAAGAGGGTCGAATGATCAATAAAGTGAGTTGTTGGGCCTTTGAGGAGGCCTAATGAAGTCCAAGGGGTGCCATGATGAAGAAATGGACTGGAAACATAGTAGACAAGGGGTTGGCCCTTGGTTTTCCAAGCAAGAACCTATGGTGCTCCTAAGTGGGTGTGGGGGCACAAAGACATTCTCATGGGTCTCCAAGTGAATCGAAAATGCCTGTAGAGCATTTGTAAGGGCTAGGACGATGATATAAGCCCTCCCTTTGCAACGAGAGACATTTTCTGGATCCTGGAACATCTACCAAGTGTATGATGCAAGTGTGGAGTCGACTGGGCATGGTGAACCAGGTGCATCATCCTCTTCCAAAAGGTGGAACACGAGCAATCAATCACTGGTGTTGGGGATCTATGAAGTACTCTTTGCTATGTTGGAGGCCCATGGCTCTCAATGCTCACCCTACAAGTGCCAATGTTGCCCTCTAGAGGGCTAGGACCCTGTATAGGTAGACCAAGCCCCAAATGGAGCCCACCTACAATCTTGCATAAGATCTAATGCATCCCCTTGCCCTCCAATACAATAAATCATTAGAATAATCAAGTAAAAGAGATTACAAGTCATGGAATGAATGAGGCACTTCATGGTGGCATGCCCTTCCATAGTGGCTTTGGCATGTACAAGTGTCTCCAAGCTCAATAAGGGGGTTAATCAAGGACCCTATTAGGTGGCTTCTATTGAAAAGTGTAGCTAGGTTCGGCCTTCATAATAAATTGTAACTATTAATTTATGTAATGAAGAAGACAAATAATAAAATGTATTTTGTAATGCTTGCCTCATGGTTTTCATGAGAAAGAAGTTTTTATTATAGGTCAAAGACTTCTTCTTGATGTCTTTAGGAGTTTGTCATCTTGTCATAAATATAATTTAGAGTCATGTATGTGAAGTGATGTTACACTTGTGTAAAAGACAATTTATTGATGTAAAAGTATACTCCAAACCCTTGTCACTATACTCCAAGAAGTCTGCTAAATATATATGTTGAAGATACTCCTTGACAAGTTGACTTACCTTAAGTCAGTCATGCCGACCTAGAGATGGGAGACAGTCTCTATAAATAGAGAGAATGCGGCCTCAGTTGGACACCATCACTTCGGATCACCTGTCTGCGTTTTAGTCCGAGAAAAGGAGAAGATAGTATCAACAAGGATAACTATGTGTTTGGGTCAAGAAAAGAAGTATCATCTGTGATAAGGGTCTCGCATATCTTAGGAAAGCTGAGGCTACCTCAGCCGAGAAAAGGTCTCCATTACAGTGCGGAAAAAGGGTGACTATACAGTGCATATAATGAAGACAAGACAACGAAGATAGAGAAGACTACGAGGTGTGCAAGAGGAGGCAATACAAGCCTAAGTCTTGGGTAACTACATCTTAGATACCTCAGAAAGGGTCTGAAGATATACACAACGTGAAGGAGGGTCTCTACAGCATGGAAGAGATCTCCGCCTTGGTGCAGAAAGAAGGATCGGGAAAGAGTTCCTAGAAGGCCGAGCCTAGATCTAAGGAGAGCTGGAAAGAAGCATATTGTCAAGGGCTAATAGACTAGGGACCGAGCTTCTTTAGTGTTGGTGCAAAAGAGTGCAGAAAGGAAGATCATCCTAAGCAGCCTAGAAGAAGCAAGTGACAAGGGTCTTGGAGATATACAAGTGTCAAGGGTTTTGGTCATGGTTATGGTACTCGTCAATTGAAGATCTATAAGAAGAATTTTGATTGGGTTTTCCTCCCCAAGAGGGAGAGGTTTTGGCCCTGGCTTGAAGAGCCTAAACATTGTGTCTTTTGTGTTTTGATAATTGACTTGATGAAAGACATAATAATCTAACAAAGATAAGATCTAAGTGAAAGAAGTATAACAAAATCACACGTAATTATCAAGAAGAGAAATATTAATAAAAACCCTTAATTTCTTAACATGGAATCAGAGCAAAGGCACTGAAGACAAGAAAGGGCAGTTTAGCAAGAAGACACAAGGATCAAACTTCAAAGAAGAGCATGATATGTAAGATATAGCATTGATTACCCCTTTTTAGGTAGGGTGGTTCATTGCCCTCCAGGGGTTGGGACAATCATGGGTTCCTGAATGATAAAGGAGGCTCATCTAGGGCCCTATGAAACTAGGGTGATGACCATGGATTGGGGTAGAGCTCATGTATTGGCTTTTTTCCACATGCTAATTATTTTTGACCCGACCAACTTTTGCATTTTGTGGTATAATTTTCTGTTAAATGTGTCCAATTATGTTTTTTTCTTTCTTTTAGCTACTTCAACCTTCGGGGCATCATTCTAGCCCTGACCCAAGGTGGGGGCAAAGGGGATAGGGACGCTGACCCTATGTGGACCCAGAGTGACAATGTGGACCCAGGTGGGAGAAATGATGAATGGGGGTATAGTGAGTGGAAAGGGAGTAATATATGTCGATAAAGGAGCTGGACCATGCACCCAAAGTCGAGGTTTCCCAAGTAGTACCAACCTAGAACCAAATGGTCAATAAAGGAGACCCCATGAGACTAAGATCCAAGGGTAACATCCAAAAGAGATCAAGGGGACATGAGCACAAACTAAGCCCACTCTTTCTGCCAAATCCCCCCATCAATCCATGCCCATAAGTATCCATGATAAGTAAACACAATACTCAATTACCAAATGACAAAACATACCTTTAGATTCTGGGGGCCCACCTTGAAACATATGATCAATACAAGTGGGTGAGGGACTACATGGTTGGCTCAGGTGGCAGAGAAATGGCACAACAAGATAGAAGAAGGCTGCAAGGGGTTGTTGGTTGTCGATTGAGGTCCATCATGGAGAAAATATCTCCTAGGGATATCACCCATGAAGTGGTGGGTAGCATTTGGCTCCAACTGGGACGTGATCCCTCGAAGAAGTGGTCAAGCCTACTCGACTGAGAGGTCATGAGAACTCCAACAATCTCTTGGTCACAGTAGACCTATTATCTGCACATGTCAATGATGAAAGCCACGGGGCATCATGCTTTTCACGGTGTCTTATTATCACCCATGCTTAATGTCTGCCCATAAAATCAACAAGTAATAAAAATATGCAAATCTAAATAAATATCATATGACCTTATTTCTAATGCAGAAACATCAACATGCAATGCATCCTACTCTACCATGCGTAATATACAATATCAAGTGCTAGGTATAATTATAGATCCAATGCAACCAACATATCAATTGATGAATACAAGAATGCATGTTTCCATGATTATCTTTGCAATGGAACCAAAAATACAAACGGAATAATGATATGAGGGGTGACAAGGGAGGGAGGTAGGAAACCAAGAGACCCATATGCCATAAAAAGGAACCCTGGAAGAAGGAAAAGACACCAACAAAGAGGATTGAATTTGGTTCTCTAACCAGGAGGTGGAAATGTCAATGATCAGGTACATGAATATTTGATGAAAAACAATCTTGGGCTTATCATCCTCAGGGCGAGAAGGAGTAAATGACTTAGACATATTTAGGATGATATTATTTGGTCATTGGGAAAACAAGAAGTGGACTCATCATTGTATTTGGGGAAGAACCATTACTCTTGTTTTTCCGAAGGGGAAACCAACTCTTCATCAAAACTATGGGATTAAAATTGATAACAAACATCCATTTCCAGGGCAGGGACATGACAAGTGGAGGAATGCTCAAACATGAAGAAAAACCCTTTATCGGTGGCATGGCTAAAAGGGCCCCTTCCTCAGTTTTTGTTACATTAGAGTCATCAAAATTACACACAATTTTGGGAGGCTCTTCTTTGATTGAATCATCTTGGAACATAAAGAAGAGACCCTTCCGATTATCAAGAAGGGCTTCATAAGGGCCAATATTGTTATTCAGAAGGAGCGGAGTATCTTCTTCTTTCTTGAGCTCAGTCTTACGGATTTGAGAGACCATGGGGTCTTCACCTTTGCAATCATACCCAATTCCCTAATCAACAGCCGAAAAATCACTCAGATACTCTTCATTTATTTGACTATCATGATCCTCCTTAACATCCCGCCCATTCTTCACTGTACACTTCGTGTTGGCTAGGATGCCATTCACTCCCTTAACTAGATAAGGAGGCCTTTTCCTCCATTTGTTCTCGAAGAATGATGTCCAAGGTATTTACTAAATGATTTTGATGGAATGCTTCAAGAATAAGGTCATCGGTAGGACTCTTTTATAAAAAGAGAATCCATACAGGTAAGATTAGTTTGAAGATAGAGGGATAACCTATTCCAAATATTTTCATAACCCAACGTTTCAGACTACATAGGTGAGTCCATCTCACCTTGCCTTTGCCGCAACCCTAATTGAGGTTTTGATGAGGGCAGCAGGTCTGAAGATATCTATAAATTTGTTTATTGGGTACGCTGATATCGTGGAGGAATGGCAGCGTATGTTGCTGTAGGTGGGCCACAATCCCTACCTCATCTTTGAAGGACGCTGCAGCCCTGAAAGCTTGGAAGACCTGTTTGGTGTGCCTTGTCACTAGGTTTGGATACGTTTTTGCTACAAATTGGAGTCGCTGTCTCAGAGGTAAGTTTGGGGTCTGTTGTTTTAGTGCATGTTTGGTATTCTGCTTGGACGCAGGGGCAGCTGAAGTTACAACAATAGGCATAAATGTTTGAACAGGCCGAGAAGGCTAGGTAGGCTTCTCTACCCTAGCCGCAGTCACTACAAGGAACAACACAGTGATCAGAGGTGTTTTTTCTTCTGTTGGCGCATTTGTTGTCCATGGAGAAGAGGTCGACTTTATCTAATTGTTGTACGAGTTTCTTTTAGAGAAGGATTGAATCTACAGTGATTTAAAGACTGGGATTTTCTCTACGTTATTTGGATGAATTGCCTGGAGAAATTGGAAACAAATTTCTTTGTTCTTGTGTGTAATTGGGAACAATATATTTGTTGGCTGGCTTCACTTTCTCTCAGTTGGAAGGTCGATCTTCGGGCTGCGTTGTTGGTATTTACTAGAGGAACTTCAGCTAAGAAAACGGCACGAAGAGCATGCATTCATCCATTTATGGCTTAATCAATTTCCAGGAAGAAATCACTATCACCATCGGCAGAGATCCAAATCTTTTCTAACCTGGGTTGTGTATCATTTATAGTTCAATGTGGGTTCTGATGGGAGGAGTTTTATCCCTGTGGGGGACGAGTTACTACCAGAAGTGAGGTTTAAAAGGCCCAAATATGTCAGTCTAGAGCCCCACGAAATAATTTTGTTAGTTGTGCGTGTAACAAGTGTTCATTGGGACGCTGTAACAATGAACTAATATACACTGTACAGTAGCACGGGAATAATCACTAGAAATTGCACTACTGAAAATCACATTGGAGAGGATAGATAAATTTTCTAGCAAGAGGATTCAAGCTTGAAGTACCAAGGTTGATAAGTTCTTCAGAGTCTAGCGCCAGCTGAATTTCTCTTTCATAAGCAAAGACAGGTTGTTCTGAAGACTGAATATCAAATCACTCCACTATATTAATTTCAACAGATCGTGTGTCAATCTGAGAATGCAAAAGAATTCTGGGCACTTCATTGTACGTGGGGAAGATTATCATGCACTAGTTAATCCAACGCATCAATCCCAGGTCCTTATATACAGTAATCCCAGGTCAGATTGTTGACAAGATGGGCAAATCTGTAAGCCCTAAGGAAAGTGACAAGAAGAAGTTGATTTGTCATAGAGTTAGGCCAGTTTTGGTAGCCTTAGGAGCAGTCTTTTGAAATGACCAGAAGAATGCAAAATGGGTAGATCTAGAAGATAAGAAGTAGTGCAGATGCAATGCGAGATGTAGTAGATGAAGACCTCAAGTGCAGAATCATGAGAGAAGGAATCAAGATATGTTAGAAGGCAGATTGGGATCCCTAGTTCAGTGAGTTGCAGTAAAGAAAATCTTGTGAGCGCTGCTTGAGGAAGCTACAACAGATCTCCTCAGAATAACAGGTAGTTGCTGTAAGGTAAGTATGAGTACTTCTGACACAAGATGAGGCTTGTAGATATATTCTCCCTGTTTGACAGTGACATATGGCAGAATATGTATGACCATGAAGTTCGAGATCTTCAGTACTTTATGGTATTATGTCAATGATGAAGAAGACAGTGATGACAGTTCATAAGGTATTTTTGTAATCACAAATTTGAGGAACTAAGAAAGTAATCTGTGATTCTATGTCACTGTCATTATGACAGTGACATAGACGGACACCTATGTTTACGAAATTCATAGTAGCGTAATGATAAACTTGAAAGTGGGAACTGAGAAGTTTTTGCAGCCTTCAGTCATGTTGTTGGAGTCTTGAACCGTGGTCAGCAAAGCCTGCGAAGTTTTGAACAAATGATGTATATGATAATATGACAACAACATTGAAATCCATGATTTGACAGCATATGATACGTGTCAAGATACATGACAGCTATATGACAGTGTATGGCTGTGATTCTTAGATGGCTTTGACAGTGGGAGAATAAGATTCAGGCCCTTGAGTACAAAACTCCTTTCCAAGTTGGTGTCTGGGATGCCCTCATTTAAAATAGATGTTTTCTCTCACAAGAGAAGCTGGCATTAAGAGGGAGAATACAACTGTATATGCTTCTGATCTAAAGAAAGAAGACCCTCATGGCTCAAAGACATATGGCTTCAAAGGGGGAAGTTCCGGAAGAAAACCAAGAAGCCATATAAATACCAGACTGCCATGAGTACAATATGAGCCGGAATTATTTGGGAAAGCTGTAAAGCATCAAGTCTGGAAGGATGTGATGCACGAAGAGTATGAGTCCATAATGAAGAATGGTGTCTGGAATGTGGTTCCAATACCAGAAGACAAAGCAGTTGTCACCTCGAAATGGCTCTACAAGATCAAGCATGGATCTGATGGAAGTGCTGAAAAGTTCAAGGCAAGATTCGTTGCTCGTGGCCTCTCTCAAAAGGAAGGCATAGACTATGATGACATATTTTCACTTGTGGCCCGATATACCACCATTCGATCTATCATAGCCCTTGCTGCTATGCAAGGATGGAGTCTTCATTAGATGGATGTGAAGACCACATTTCTGCATGGTGCGATAAAGGAAGAGGTGCATGTAGAGAAACCTTTGGGGTTTGAAGTCCAGGATCAGGACACCCATGTCTGCAGGTTGAAGAAAGCCCTCTATGGGCTGAAGCAAAGCACCCAGAGCTTGGTACGAGAGGATAGATAGCTACCTGATGAAGCTGGGCTTCACTTGTAGTAATACTGATCCGAACCGTTACTTCAAGGTTGATAGAGAGAAGCCTCTCATTCTAGTGTTGTATGTGGACGATCTCTTCCTGACAGATGCTGACCGTCTCACTCATCAGTGTAAGAGGGAGCTCACTTCTGAGTTCGAGATGAAGGACCTAGGATTGATGCAATTACTTCTTAGGTTTGGAGGTTTGACAGAGACATGGCGAGATTTTCCTTTCTCAAGGAAAATACATTGTGAAGCTTCTGGAAAGATTTGGTATAGTGGACTGTAAGTCCGTGTCGAAATCGATGGAGCTCAACTTTAAGAAGTTGAGTGGCAGCGCTGCTGGGCCTGTGTTAGCTAATCCTACTGAGTATCGTCAACTCGTAGGGGCCCTGTTGTTCTTAGTGAACACCCATCCAGACGTATGTTGTGCAGTGAAGACTTTGAGTCAACACATGGTTGATCCTCATAACATTCACTGGGTTGGTGCCATGAAACTCTTGAGATATCTCTGAGGCACGATAGACCATGGGTTGAGATACACTGTCGGGAATATGACACTCCATGGATATACCAATGCCGATTGGATTGGTAGTGTGGTGGATTCCAAGAGCACATCTGGATGCTGCTTCACACTTGGGACTGCTTCGTGCAGGAAGCAGAAGTCGGTAGCTTTGAGCACTGCTAAGGCCGAATACATTGCAGCATGTATGGCCTGTTGTGAAGCCACTTGGGTGCAAGAGCTCTTCAGTGAGCTGGTCGAGCATGTGTTAGATGCCACCGTTATCCTTTGTGATAACCAGAGGGGGATTCGTTTGTCATAGAATCCTGGGTTCCACGATTGATCCAAGCATGTTGATGGCTGGTACCACTTTATTCGGGATATGGTATAGCGAGGCGCCGTAAGGCTCGATCATATAGGAATTGATGAGCAGGTCGCGGATATTCTCACAATGCCCTGGGGGAAGGTCATGTTCCTAACCTTCCGTGAGAATCTTGGAATCATGGAACGACCCTATTTGGAGGGTCCTGTTGGACGATGAGCTCTGGGAGCTCCAACGGGGTTTTGGGGATAGCTTTTGTGCTATAAGCAACCATAGGGCTAGGCTTGCCGAACCTAGTTGGTGTGCTTCCCCCCCACCGTGATGATATTGAGTTGGTTTACCTCTCTTTGATCTGTGCCCCGTATACATCCTACCAATGGAGTCTCGGACTGATGGGAAGTACCTCTCATTTGGACAATGAGGTGGGAAATGAGAATATAAACCATAAGAAGCTCGATGGATGCATCGGAGATTGCTGTACTCTCTATGTCTAGGATGGCATGTGTCCAACCACTTGATCTGGGATCAAGTTTAGTGAGGTTTCAGACCTCCAATTGATTTCGAATCAGTGAAACTAACTTTGGGTTAGTATATGACTCTATTGAGTCCTAGTGAGGTTTTGGACCTCCAACTGACTTCGGGTCAAGTAAACCAACTTCGAGTTGGTATGAGACTCTTTGTGAGTCCTCTAGAGGTCTCGGACCTCTGGGCTGAATCTGTCAGCCGGGAATGATGTCTTGGTGACTGACCCACTTCTGTTCTGAAATAAAGAAGCCAACGAAGCAAGTTACGGCAGGATGACGCACGATGTTTGGATTGCACTAGTGGACGGAGTTCTCCCTAATTGAGAGGGAGTGTTAAATTTGGACAACTAGGTCCAAACTCCGGGTTGTGCTGCTCAGATGACGATCCCAATATTTTTATTGGATTCCTCTTTCAGAGAGGTATAAGATTGATCTAAAGATCATCTCGATCGGATGAGCAGCACATGTACTTTGAATTTATTCCACTTATGTGCTAGGTCAGCCTGGAATATAATATAGACTTAAATGTCTTAAAGAACGTGTCACACACCCCCAAAGATGCCTATATATTGGAGAGACTTGGTTTTCATTATACACACAATGTGTGGAGGATTTTCTTCTCTCTTGATGGCGATGGAGCTGTGTTCTTGGTGCTGCGTCTCTGTGGAGTATTCTTTGTCCGAGTTGTGCTGCTCAGATGACTATCCCAATATTTTTATTGGATTCCTCTTTCGGAGAGGTATAAGATTGATCTAAAGATCATCTCGATCGGATGAGCAGCACATGTACTTTGAATTTATTCCACTTATGTGCTAGGTCAGCCTGGAATATAATATAGACTTAAATGTCTTAACAAACGTGTCACACACCCCCAAAGATGCCTATATATTGGAGAGACTTGGAGTTCATTATACACACAATGTGTGGAGGATTTTCTTCTCTCTTGATGGTGATGGAGCTGCGTTCTTGGTGCTGCGTCTCTGTGGAGTATTCTTTGTCTGGGTTGTCTTGGGGTTGTGTGTGACATGCTTGGCTGAATGACCTATTGGAGACTTTGCTGATCGTTGTAACACCATCATTCTTCTTCTTAGTTGGCTTGTTTTCCATTGATCGATATATCTGTTCTATCTGCTTCAGTGTTTTGTGCCCTAATCTAAAATGGCATAGAACATGTTCTCAAATTAACAACCCAGCCTAGGTTCGGGGATGTAATATAGCAACCAATGATGCTCCTATCCTGGACAAGGTGAGGGGAAAGGACCAAACAAGAATCTTTACTTCATTAGGTCAAATTGTTCCTACTAGGTTCTAGCCTTGGGGATACCTAGGCAAAACTTGGTCCTAGAGCTAGCGCTTGAGGTTCCCGCAGATTTCACCTTCGGAATTGGCTCAAATTTGGAGGAGAGGGAGGGGGCCCACCATCGTAGTAGCCTCTAGGAGATCGAAGTTTTCCCGTGGGTAGATTCCCGAGAAATTGATGCCCTAGGTGACCTATTAGGTCTAGACCTAGGAAAAAGGGGAAAAAGGTGGAAAAGAAGGTGAAAATGATCACCCTTTTGAGGGACTAGTGCTTGATTCACTTGGGGATATGGAGTCAAGGATGATAATGATTAAGAATTTGGTTTCTTGATCAAGGAGGCTCGGAAAGTCAACTTCGTCCAATGTTAAGGGAAAGAGAAGAAAAGTGACCTTCAACAAATGGTGCAAGTTTATCGAGACAAACAATCTTCAGGACATTTCATTCATCTAACAATGGTCCATACATTAAACGAACTAAAAAGACAATTCCACATTTCAATCATGCAACAATTAACCCTAATTATAGCGAAGTTCAACAGTCTGCAGTGTGAAAATTTCAATTCTGAAATTCTTCTCCATTGATGGATTTATTTCTCCTACTTATTTCACGATAAGTTATATATAGAATTCTTCTAGTAAATTTTGAAATAAACACTACTGCAGTGATCACTCAAGTACATATAGAGAACAGAACAATAAAATGCAAGCACAAGAATCAATCACAATGACACAATTATTTTTGGACAATTGTCCCCGGAAAAACCCAATGTGGGAAAACCGGTGCAACTGATGAGGGTTTATATATTAATCTCCAACAACAAATTCTTTACAAGGAAAGACTGGCAGAATAACTGAGAGGTTTCTTAAGAAAACACCTGAGATAAATTCTCATCAACCCTCTGGAGAATTTCCGACACTTGGGGGATTCACTACCCTTCTCTGCGTAACCTCTGCATGTCTCTCTGCGCAGAACCTGTGTGAGACTGCGTCACCCTACATGAGCTCTTTGTGTTGCCCTCTCTGCTCCTCTGCGTCCTTCCCTCGAGCCCTGACACTACTGATGCCCTCTGCTTCCTCTACCCCGCAACTCTCCCTCTGAAATCGAATTCTATTCCTTCAGAATCGACTTCCTTCGGGTTACTGAGCATTTGCCCGACTTCACTTCCAAATGGCCCTGAAGCCTTCATTTATTATCTTTTCATTGACAAATCAACGACCTAGATTAGAGGTCCAATCAATGGCTAATATTAAATCTTGACTTGATCTTCGTTCTCTAGAAGATTCACATTGTTTTATTAATACCCATTAATTATTTAATTTCCCTAAGTTTAGACTTAGGGTCCTCATTAAAATAATTAATTATTTCAATAAAACATAAAGTGTGGAATTTCCACAAACGATTTCTGGGTTCTTTAGAATGCTGGTGACCAAGCCTCCTCACAAATTTTGAGACTTGGATCACTTTTTGATGCTACAAAAATCAACACTCCCTCTTAGCAAAGAAAGTGTTCTAGCAATTTTCCTGTTGCATATTGTTCTGATTTTGAAGCAGCCTTTGCGCTGCTGATGCCTGGTTACTGTTGCCCCTCATCTGCTGCGCTACTGCCTTATGTACTACTGCCCATGACACTGCCACTGTCACTACCTCATCTGTACTGCAGCTCCCTCTCAATTCTGCATCTGTCCATTTCTGCTACTAGAATGGATTCTTGATCATCCCCATCTTCTCTCTGAAGTAGATAAATTTTGTCTTTCCCAGAGCTTTAGTGAGGATGTTTGCCACCTGTTCTCCTGTCGGAGTGTACAACAACTGTACAACTCCCCGCTGGATACAGTCTCTGATGAAATGACACCTGATGTCAATGTGCTTCGACCGATCATGAAACACAGGATTTTAAGAGAGCTTGATGCAACTCTGATTATCACATAGAATGTTGGTCGCTTCCATCTTTTCCTTGTGTAGATTCACAAGCAGCTTCCTAAGCCATATGGTCTCACACAAAGCAGTGCTTGCTGCCATATATTCCGCCTCAGCTGAGCTCAAAGCCACGAATTTTTGTTTCCTACTGCACCAGCATGTCATTCCTGATCCAACATTGAAACAATACCGTACTTTTCCGATCTACTGAGCTTCCAACCCAATCTGCGTTAGTGAACCCACTCAATCTGATGTCATTGCCTCGGGTGTATCTCAATCCAAGCTCGACAGTTCCTTACAAATATCTGAGAACATGCTTAGCTGCTGTCCAATGTGCCCTCCTTGGTTCCACCATGAAATGACTGAGGGTGTTGACAACATAACAGATGTATGGCCTAGTGTTGACCAGATACATCAGGGACCCTATGAGCTGCCTATACAAGGTAGGATCAAACTCATCATCTTCGGACGTATCAATCTTCTTCTAGTTGGTGATCATTGGAGTAGCCATGAGTCTACAGTCCTGCATCTTGAATCTCTTCAAGATTTCTATAGCATATCTCCCTTGACCAAGGAAGATCTCACCCTTTTGTTGCCAAACTTCCAACCCCAAAAAATAATGCATCAGCCCCAGATCCTTCATGTCAAATTCTGCAGCGAAATTCTCCTTGCAGTCCTTGATGAGCCTAGATGATCTTGTTAGGAATAGATCATCTACGTACAACACCAATATCAGAGGCTCATCCCTTACTCTTAGATAGCAGAGATTGGGATCCGCATCACCCTTGACGAATCCCATCTTTTGCAAGTGGCCATCAATTCGACCATTCCAAGCTCTAGGTGCTTGCTTAAGTCCATCCAAGGCTTTCTTAAGCCTACTTACATGAGTCTTCTGCTCATGTGTCTCAAAGCTCTCTGGTTGTTCGATATATACTTCATCTTCTATCACTTCATTCAAGAATGCAGTCTTAACGTCCATCTGGTGAATCTCCCACCCCATCTGCGAAGCAAGGGATATCACGGATCTAATAGAAGTATATTTGGCTACTGGGGCGAAGGTCTTTTCATAGTCTATCCCTTCCTTCTAAGCATACCCCTTTGCCACAAACCTGGCTTTATATTTTTCTACGCTGCCATCTATAGCATATTTGATCTTGTAGATCCATCTCGAACCCACAACTGATCTGTCCTAAAGCCTAGGAACCACTTCCCAGACATCATTTGTCATGATGGAATTGTACTCTTCCACCATTGCATCTACCCACACCTGATGCTGAGCTGCCTCTTGAAAACTAGAGGGTTCCCCAACCTGGGCTACCAAGGCTTGGTATCTGTCCGGTTGCCTGCGTTGCCTCTTCTCATGTCTAGGTGCTTCGTCAAACTCCTCTGCGTCCCTCAGAATTTGTTGTAATTCCCTACTCGTCCTACCATTGGTAGTGGGTGGATCTACCTGCTCCCCCTCCTGCAAATCTTCGGGAGATGAATCCCTTGGATCCATGTGCCTTGGATAAGCACTCGTGCTAGCCTCTCCTGGTCATAATGGCTGGACTAGCAGATCCTCTTCAGACTGTGTTGAGGAAGGCATCTCCCGGGATTGTTTGAAAGCTCTTTCGTCCATGAACTTTATTTCCCATCGCACTACAATCTTCCTGCTCTCAGGAATGTAGATTCTGTAAGCCTTCGCATTCTTACTATATCCCACCAGATATCCCTTTTTCGCAGTCTTATCTTATTTCTTCCTCTTCTCTTCGGGTACATGACAATATGCCACACTGCCAAAGATCTTGAAGTAGCTTCGGGTACAATACAAAATGCCACATTGCCAAAGATCCTTAAGTGGCTTACTTCTGGCTTCCTGCCAGTGAAGGCACTTTCTGTAGCTTACCCAATGCGCTGTGAGGAATCCTGTTCTGAACATATACAACTGTATTACAAGCTTCAGCGCACAAAAATTTGGGCATGTCTTGATCTTACAACATTGCCCTTGCAGCCTCGACAATAGATCTGTTCTTTCTTTTTGCGATTCCATTCTGCTCCGGATTATATGGAGTGGTCCACTCCCTTCTGATGCCTTCCCTTGCGCAGAACTTTGTGAAGTCTTTATCAATGTATTCTCCACCATTGTCTGATTACAATATCTTTATTCGCTTTCCTGTCAGATTCTCAACCAGAGCCTTAAACTCCTTTAATCGATCAAAGACGTCATCCTTGGTCTTCAAAAGGTAGATCCAAGTCTTCCTGGAATGGTCATCAATAAAAGTGACGAAATATTCGGCACCACTAAGAGCTCTAGTGGACATTGGTCCATAGATGTTCGAGTGTATTAATCCCAACACACTCTTACCCCTATTGCTGTTCTTGGGCTAGGCTGCCTTAGCGTACTTTCCTAGTACGCACCCTCTACAAACGTCATCTCGCTTGGTACTCAGTTCTGGAACTCCTGTGACGGTCTTCTTGAGAATTCTCAAAGCGCCATGGTGTAAGTGCTCCATTCTTCTGTGCCATAGTTCATTCAAATCCTTCTCATCATTGCCGCCTATCAGTGCCATTGGAGATTCGAGTTGTAACTTATACAGTTTATTGCCCCTAACTCTGATTTGTGCCTTCTTATTCCAACTCGGGTGTTTGACATATACTCTTTTGCCAATAAAGTAAACGTCACAGCCCTTGTTTTGTAGCTGAGACACCGAGAGTAAGTTCATCCCCAAACCAGGCACATTAATCACATTGTTGACTCGAAGCTTATTGCTAGCTGCGGTTTGAAACACTACGGTGCCTCTTCCAAGAGGGGTACACTTCGCCTTATTTCCCATGGTGATTTGAAAGTTCATCTGCTCTTTTGGGTAGCTTGAGAAACATTCTCGTACTCTCGTCATATGTGTAGAAGCTCCACTATCAATATACCAAACCTAAGGAGAAGCAGAGCTTGAGACGCAAGTAAACTTTCTTGCATTCTGAAAGCCAATACAGAGATGTCGCGATCCATTTGTTCTTACATGCTTTCCCTTTTCTCTGGAGAGCTGCGTGAACCCCTTCGAGTTGCTGCTGTAGCAACTTCTGGTCTTTGTTCCATCGCAGGGTCTCTACTCCTGTTACTCAATCTCAGCTCGGATACCATGTGAAAATTTCAATCCTGAAATTCTACTACAGTGATGGATTTATTTCTCCTACTTATTTCACGATAAGTTATTTACAGAATTCTTCCAGTAAATTTTGAAATTAACACTACTGCAATAATCACTCGAGTACAGATAGAGAACAAAATAGTGAAATGCAAGCACAAGAATCAATCACATTGACACGATTATTTTTGGACAATTGTCCCTGGAAAAACCCAACGTGGGAAAACTGGTGCAACAAATGAGGGTATATATATTAATCTTCAGCAGTAAATTCTTTACAAGGAAAGACTGGCACAATAACTGAGAAGCTTCTTAAGAAAACACCTGAGATAAATTCTCATCAACCCTCTGGAGAATTCCCGACACTTGGGGGACTCACTGCCCCTCTCTGCGTCAACTTTGCGTCTCTCTGCGCAGAGCCTACATGAGATTGCATCACTCTGCGTGAGCTCTTTGCGTTGCTGCGCTGTGCTTCCCTCTTTGCCCCTCTACGTCCTTCTTCCCTCGAGCCCTGACACTGTTGATGCCCTCTGCTTCCTCTGCCCTGCAACTCTCCCTCTGAAATCAAATTCTATTCCTTCATAATCGACTTCCTTCGGGTTATTGAATGTATACCCGACTTCACTTCCAAATGGCTCTCAAGCCTTCTTTTATAATCTTTTCATTATCAAATCAATGACCCAGAGTACAAGCCTAATCAATGGCTAAGATTAAATCTTGACATGATCTTCGTTCTCTAGAAGATTCACACTCTATTTTATTAACACCATTTATTATTTAATTTCCCAAGTTTAGACTTAGGAACCTCATTAAAATAATTAATTATTTCAATCAAACATAAACTGTGTGGAATTTCCACAAACGATTTTTGGGTTCTTTATAATGCTGGTGTCCAAGCCTCCTCACAAATTTTGAGACTTAGATCACTTTTCGATGCTTCAAAAATCAACATGCAACAACAAGGAAATAACATCACATTTGCAAAAACGAAGCTCTAAGATAAAAAATGGCCCAAATCCATACATCAAAATTCATACATTATCCAAAATAGTCCTCCAAGGAAAAATGCGAAGTTCTCTAAAGATAAAGAAATCCCAAGTCAAATGATGATATAAATGAATTCAACTAACATCAATTTATACCCTTTTTAGGAGTTCGAATTAGCTTATGAGCCTACATTAGCCACTACTAATAAAATAATGTGTAGATAAGACCCCTTT
This sequence comes from Pinus albicaulis, assembly GCA_034641835.2. Taxonomy (NCBI): domain Eukaryota; kingdom Viridiplantae; phylum Streptophyta; class Pinopsida; order Pinales; family Pinaceae; genus Pinus; species Pinus albicaulis. Next base: position 397,109,010 of record CM076575.1, on the reverse strand, counting down.
TGGCGACAAGCCCACCAAACTAGCTCATAAATGGAAAAATAAGCCTCTCAGGAGGTCAAATAATAATATGTACATGTCGTGGGGCCCTCCAAAGGTCTAGTAATATCCAAAAGTTCCATAATGATGAATAAAATCCTCAAAATATGATGGACAAGGGGGTGGCGCCTTGTTCTCCAAGTAGTAGACCTGTGGGGCTCCTAGTGGATGTGGGGGCGTATAAATGACCCCATTGGTATCCATATGAGTCGAAGATGTCTGTAGATCCTCTGCAAGGGCTCGAGTGATGGAATGACTGCTGTCATGACATCGTACAAGTCTTGGGACACCTGCCAAGAGTGTGGGGCTCCTGTGGGGCCTGTTGGGCATAGTGTACCAAACACATCATCATCATTCCAAAAGTGGATCGGTAGTAATATTTGAACATCATAGGGGATTCGTGGAGTGTTGTCTGTTGTTGTGGAGGCTCATGGCTCTCTACGCACACCCTATATATGCCAATGTAGCCCTCTGGGGGTTAGGAACCCATACAGGGAGACCAAACCCAAATGGAAACCACCTGCAGTCCTGCATAAGATCCAATGTGTCCCCTAGGCTTCCGGTACAACCAGTCATTAGAATAATCGTGTAAAAGAGTTTACAAACCATAAATAACAAAGTGGGCCCTTCAGAATGGCATACCCTTCCGTAGTGTGCTCTAGCATGTGCTAGTGTCTCCAAGCTCCAAAGGGGGTTAACCAAGTACCTTATTGGGTGGTTTCAGCCCTTAAAGGGGATAGTATGTCCAAGGTGCATCCCGCTAATGGGGTTGGCAAGTGATAAATAAGTGAAATGGAGTAGGGAGTGACAACGACAATCTTGGGCCACATATTGGGGCATAGGGGCAGCTAGATAAGGGGAAGCCCACACCTGGGTATATAATGTGTAGGAGGGAGAAATTGTGGTACATGAGGTGCCCTGGCCTTGATTTTTCCACCCTTCTTTATATGCCATTTACCTTCCTTTGAATTTTCTTCAATAAATTGCTTGGGGCTCAAAGGGCAAGAGCATGATATGTAAGATATAGCAGTGATTACTCCTTTTTAGGTAGGGTGGAACCCTGTGGACAATCATGGGTTCTTGAATGATAAAGGATGCTCATCTAGGGCCTATGGAACTAGGGTGACGACCATGGATTGGGATAGAGCTCATGTAATGACTTTTGCCCACGTGCTAATTATTTTTGTCTCGGCCATCTTTTGCATTTTGTGGTACAATTTCCTGTTAAATGTGGACAATTATGCTTTTTCTTTTTCTTTTAGCTGCTTCAACCTTTGGGACATCATTCTAGGCCTGACCCAAGGTGGGGGCAAAGGGGATAGGGAGGCTAGCCCTATGTGGAACCAGAGTGACAATGTGGACCCAGGTGAGAGAAATGATGAATGGGGGTATATTGAGTGGAAAGGGAGTAATGTATGTGGATAAAGGAGTAGGACCACACACCTAAAGTCGGCGTTTCCAAATTAGTATTACCTGTTAGTCTCCTGTATTCTACAGTATCACTAGATGACTATGGATTTTCTATAGTCAGCTAAAAATAACATTCCTTGACTATCATTTATTTTCAGAAATCTCATTGCCTTCATTATTTTCGTTTTACCTATCCACTATTTCTCATTTTGTCTCTCTCAAATACCCACTTGCTCTGAAAAAACTCATGTTTTACCATAATCCCTCATATTTTTTTTTACGTTTTCCCCTACTTAAAACCCCATTTTCCTCATCAAAATGCTCCCCTTCATTCATTCCCCTTCTTCCCTCAAAACAATGTAAAAATCCTTTTATACATTGTTTTAAAAATAAATTTTATTTATTTTACCTTTCGGGTCCCACTATTTAAATAAAACTCTGTTTTATTTTTAAATACCCAACCCCTTTATATTTATAAACCCGCTCTAAGCTTAAAATCCTCGTCCTCATATAACCCTAGCCCCAACGTTTATCAAAGCACCCTGCTTAAAAACCCCCAGCCCCACCTCATACTCTAACCCGTCGTTCCGTCAAACCCCAACCACCGTTGGATCAACGCCTCTCGATCCAACGATCCACGATCATTGTCGCAAATCCAAAAGCTCGAAGGTTAATAACCTTTGAGCCTTGCGAAATGGGTGGTTTGTGAACCGTCCCATCCGCCATGCATCACTCCCTCTGTGGTGTCGCATGCCCTCGGCCAAATACCGTTTATCACCCATGCACCATGCAAAAACTGCCGACCACCCTCGCGCCGTAAGCCCAAAACTGCTGGCCCATTCAAATATTTCGAAAGCCCTGTGTTAATGCGATAAGCCCCGAGCTGCCATGAAACCTCTGCGAACACCTCTGAAGACCCCAAAAAGCCCCAAATAAGTGCAAAAGACCAAAAGCCTCCTCATCCTCCTCTGTTCACAACGCATATTTTAATTAACGAATTGTTTTTATTGTGTAGGTGATGTACGTGGCGCAAAATGCATAAATTGCGTTTCTAGCATCCAAGAATTATCAAATAAGGTTTCTCTGTGTGACGATCCAGAAAACCTTACTCATTAAAGGATCAGGAGCGCTGGATCAATCAGAGACAGTAAGTTTTCTTCAAGCGACAGGGTAAGGAAAGAAGGAAAATTTCACAGTGATCTCATAGGCAAAGGAAAAGAAAATGAAGAACACAGTCAAAGAATTCACCGTGACAACGAAAAGAAAAATCGATTAAAGGATTAATCAAAGGGTTAAAGTCAAAAACAAAGTTAAGACAGAGGAAAGGCAAATCACTGGAAAATCAAAGATAAAACAGTCAAAGATAAGAGATAAAGAAAGAGATGACAGTACAGATAGAAGAGCAGAATGAGAAAGCAGAGTTTTAAGAGACAAATCAAAGTTTAAAGGATTAATCAAAGGTTAAAGGACTGATTAGAGGATAAACTAACGAAGAAAACAACGCCAGATGACTAAGGCACTCAGCCTTTACTTCTTCGAAATCACATTAGCCACCTACAACCTAGTTTCACTTAAAGATAAGCTACCTACAGTTAATAAAGCAGTCAAAGATATTTTTAGCAGCTCAGAAGTTATTGTAAAGTTAATGTTAAAGCCAAATAGTCAAAAATATCTTAAAGTTAGCTCAATAGTTAAGTTAAAAGTTATTATTACAGCAAGTTAGTCAGTGATATTTTGCCTTAGGCCTTGCATGGTCTCAAAAGTCAAGATGACATTTACTTTGTAATAACTACGGTATGAAACCCTAGACCAGGATCACCTCCTCATCTGCAGTTAAATATTACATGCATTGTTCATTGCTATTGTTGGTTGTTTGATTGGAGGATTGGCTGCTAGGTTGGATTTTGATCAGACTTTGAGCTGCAAAGATTGTTGCACTGGAGTATTGTAACTGTTTTGGACATAAGTAATACAAGCACGTTCACAGTGTTCTTGAGCTATGTTAATGGTGATGTTATTCCTCTTTGTCATTGTTTCTCCTTTGTTTTCCATATTGTCCATCAATTTCTCTGATAAAAGAACATAAATTTTAGATTGAGATATGCTGTTTTGGCACCTTAATTCTGTCTGCTTTTTTCATCCTAATGTTTTCTTCTGCAAGGTCTGATTAGAGAATTCAGGGGTGTCCTGCTCTTTAGTTCCACCTAGCTTGTTGTCTTGAAGTTTACTTAGTAGAGTTTAGCCAAAGAAATTTATGGTTTGCCCTGCTCTTTGGTTTTTTTAAACTGTTACTTTAAAGGCCTTCTTTGAAGTTTGATTAAAGAATTTAGGGGTGTCCTGCTCTTTAGTTTCATTGAATTGTTATCTTGAATGTTTTCTTTGTGTGAAAGTAATAGTTAGAGAATTCAGGGGTGTCCTGCTCTCTAGGATTGCTGGATTGTTGTCTTAAGGTTTACTTAGTAGAGTTTAGCTAAAGAAATTTGTGGTTTGCCCTACTCTTTAGTTCCTCTTAAACAGTTATCTTAAAGGCTTTTCTTGTTGAAGTATAGTTAAAGGATTCTTAAATTTCCCTTTAGTTTTACAGAATTCACAACTTGCGGTCATTTCATATTTCATCTAATCTAAATCCACTTGATATAGTTAGCTTGCCCTATGAAGACCCTTGCAGAGTTGATGTACAATTAAAACCTTTTATGACTCCATAGCCCAATGGATTAATGCTTCTCACAGTCTATCTATTCAACTGAAACAATCGATCAATTAATCAAACAATTAACCAAAACAAAACAAACAACCCAAACTTCATAACTAGCCTAAAAATCATAAAACATAAGCACAAAGATAAAATCATTTACAAACACAAACATAGAGAGAGCCCTCTCTGAGTCCAGGAAGGCTAGGTCCTTGGACTCCAAAGTGGTTTGATGTGGTTCTCTGCAGATTTGTTTTTGCCAATCTTGCAAATCATTGGGAGCCAACGCCACCCTAGAACCAAATGGTCAATAAAGGAAATCCCACGGGACTAAGATCCAAGGGTAACATCCAAAAGAGATCAAGGGGATAGGAGCACAAACTAAGCCCACTCTTTGTGCCAAATTGCCCCATTAATCCATGCCCATAAGTATCCATGATAAGTAAACCCAATACTCAATTACCAAATGAGAAGACATACCTTTAGATTCAGGAGGCCCACCTTCAAACATACGATCAATACAGCTGGCTCATGTGGCAGAGAAATGGCACAATGACCTAGAAGAAGGCTGTAAGGGGTTGTTGGTTGCTGACTGACGTCTAGCATGGAGAAAATCTCCTAAGAATATCAACCACAAAGTGGTGGGTAAGAGATCTGACAACGTATAGACAATTGGTTGGCTCTCTGATGTATTTAGTGAATACTTGACCAAACATTTGTTTTGTAGTGAATATTCTTAGTCAGTTACAGGTAGAGCCCAAGCATGACCATTGGATAGCAACCAAGCTTATACTGAGATATCTGCGAGAAACAATCTACTAATGCCTGAAGTATGATAGAAAGAATGATGTCCACTTGATTGGATATATAGATTCTGATTGGGGAGGCAGTGAGATGGATGGGAGAAGCACTACTGGAGGATGTTTTAGTTTGGGATCCGTTATGATATCTTGGATGAGTAGAAAGCAACAATCAGTTGCTTTGAGTAGTGCTGAGGCTGAATACACTGCAACATGCGAAGTAAGTAGAGAAGTTGTCTGGTTGAGGAAGCCATTGTTCGACTTGTTTGAAGGACTGATGGACAATGATGATGGTGTCTATTAGTCATTGGTCTCGCTAGCATTGTGCTTTGATCTTGTGGAGAGATAGAGCTATTAGTCAAGGCCTTGTTATGTGATAATGTTGGTTGGTATGATGCAAAGAGATAAGCTGAAATGATGGCTTATGAGATGGATTACCAATTCGACTCATCTTATGAGATCTCTTCAGTTTGAGAATGTCCATGTACCATTATGAATACCTCCCTAGTTAAGAGGGAGCGTTGAAATGTATGACCAGGTTCGGTCTTCATAGATATGAAATGTACTTTTGATTCTTGTATATTGTAAAATGAAAGAAAATTATTATTGTTATTTTTGTAGCATGGGTTTCATGTTCAAGGTCATTTTGTTTACAGTTTAAGCACCCATTGAGTGCTTCTAGGGTTTTTCTTAGTGTCAAGAAGTCAATAGAGTGATTGTCATATGAAGAAGACCCCATTGGGCACATTGTAACATCTCAAAAGAATTATTTTTGTATTTAAAATTGTGAAAATACCCTCCAAGACCAAGACGACTTGGTAGCTACGATGTCAGCAGGGCATGTCATCCTCGTTGGAAGCCTGTATATAGGAGGGAACTCGACCTCCTATGGACACTCACTCACTTCTCATCATCCAAGCGAAGAAGAAGCAGAAGAAAGGCAAGCGACGAAGGACGAAGGAAAAAGGTTTGGGTTATTTCTCTCTCTCTCTGTCTCTCTCTCTCTCTCACACACACACACACACATTTGCGAAGGAGGCTAGGGTTTTGCGGTTGTAAGGTCAAAGTTGGGAAAGTTGCAGAAAGTAGGTTAAAGAAAGCACTGCTAGGTCACCTACAAACCCTAGAAAGAGAAGCAACCCAAGCGAAGGTCAAAGGAAGCTTTGGAAGCCCTAGAATTGCTCACACATGCGGAAGCAATAACTGTGGCAGGGGCCAAAAATTTCAGACCTGCAGTAGAGGCCGAAATTTTGTAGCTGGGGGTCGAAGTTGTGCAGCTGCAAGAGATTTGACTGGGTTTGACTTGTATAGAAGAAACACATCATGAAGAAGGTTTGGCTTGGTCTTGGAGGTCCTGGAGTTCATCATTTGAAGAACCTACAAGGAGAGAAGAGATTTGTGGGTTTTCCTCAAGTTGAGAGGTTTTTGCCCTGGCTTGCAGCCTACATCCTGTGTTCTTGTCTATTGTTGATCTTCTTGTTTTGGTAGCTGTTTGATGATAAGAAAAACATAATAATAAGAGAAGAAGCTAATAATTAACAAAAGTAAAAATACATCACAAGCAGTTATCAAGTTTAAGAGAAATCATCCTAATTGCAGCCCTATAGATTTCTCAACATTTGCAAGTGCAGATTAAGCAGTTATTATTATTAAAACTGCTTCACAGAGATTTTACAATTCATTTTTCACAGTAAGGTACAAATATGGGTCGACAGGCACCCTTTCTTAACAGACCTTTGAAGTATAGTTGGATTTGATAATTTCCATTAGTAAAAACTTTGGTTGAGGCATTTGAAAAAGGTGTGCCTATGACCTGAAGAAACTCCCAAACTCCAACCATCACAACACATACAACATTGTCTGATTTCATAGCACTCATGCATAAGACAGAACACGAGAAGATTTTTCACATTAAACTTATTTCAAGTTCACTTCAGTTTGTATTGCATAATAGCTTGTAGCACAATAGTTGTTTCTAATATGGATGCTGAAGATAAAGTCAAACCTTCAGCCAAAATTAGCTCAAACCATAATATATAAATCTCTTGCCACAGTTGTTTTTCTTATCCTATATTAACATGTGTATTACTCTTACATGCATTTTCAGGGAAATACAGCGGTTTATCTTTTGTATGCTCATGCACGCATATGTTCTATCATTAGAAAGTCTGGGAAAGACATAGAAGAACTGAAAAAGGCAAGTAGTTTCCATAACACTGGGTATCACTAAGGCAGCTATAATTGCTTATGTCATGCATATTGAAACTTGTCATAAAGCAATGACCTCTCATTCTTTATGATTGTATATTTTGGAGCATAGAAATATATTTGATGGTTTGAAGAATTGATTTTTTTCCAGACAGAAAGTATTCATTTGAATCATGAAAGTGAACGACAGCTGGGTCTGCACCTCATTCAGTTTTCAGAGGTATTGAACTTGCCATTATACCAAAATCCTAATTCAATCATGTGTTTATTATTATAAATGATGGCAGTGGAATTCTTTTTTTTCCAAGGAAAAATGTCTAACTTTATATATAATAAACAAAGTTACATTATCCTATACATCAAGGCATTCAGAAAAGTGGTCTGTAGCCTGATTCTGGTTGAGAATAGAAGCTCTGAAATTATACATGTCTTACATATCGGAGATAAGCCAAAAAGGAAACTGTTCGCAGAATTTGAGAATTGTCCATTATTACGAAATTGTGAGCTGTATTTATAATAAAAATGACTGCTCATAGCTTTAAAAGAAAAAATACATCTTGGCAAAGATCACAATCAGGAATCTGTCTACTGTAATAATTTTATAGCCAAGGTGCATGAGAGAAACATTTATATGCCATCGTTGAAAGATGGAGATGCTCCAAGTACCCCGCTCCATCCCCATTGCCTCTTTTGAAAGGCCATCAGCTATCTTGTTCCTGTCCATGTATATGAGACAAATAAATGTGTGAAAAGATTGTCATTGCTGTTGGATATCATCAAAAGGTGGCTGTAAAGTGAAATTTTGGAGTGATGCTTTCTTTCATAACCATTGAATAACCAGTAGAGAGTTCCTGAAAATTTGTAACTGTGTAACACTATATTCTCGAGGCAACTGTAGGGTTAATTTGAGAGGCATCAGTTCTCAATAGGTGTTAGTTTTCTGCCGAATGCCAGCTTTGAATGCTGTACTGTGATTTGAGGAGAGACACATGATCTCTCTTGAACGTCCTTTTGGGGGATTCCATTGAGAGGATTCATCAAAGTATGCCCAGGGAATGGCTTTATTGATAACTTCTTCTTTTGTCCCTTTATTTGTTTGTTTTTTCTCTACCGATGGATATGCCTTTTGTAAATTTAGAGACTGGATTGCACATTTGAGAGGAAGTGTATCTTGACCTTCAGATAGCGTCATATTTCTGGCAAGTCATATTCTCCAAAGCTATAATTAATGCTACAGCTTTGATCTTCTTTGTATCCTTGTTTATAAACCAAATCCTTAAGGCTTCTTCAGTACTTCCTCATTCCTATGCATTTCTTAACCCTATCATGCAGCCAACTTCTTTTGAGACCTCTTTAGAGAAAAGACAAGTCACAAGTAAGTGGCTAATTGTTTCTTCTGCTTGTCGGCATTAGCTACACCAATGTGGGCTAATAAAATTATTTTCTTTTAGAACCTCCCATGTTGGAGCCTTGTTATTTAAAACCAGCAACATAAAATTTTTATTTTTGGAGAGGCACCTTAGCTTCCAGATGATTTTTCCACCACCAAACTGGTTGTCCCTCCAAGGGATTTTTCCACCACCTTAGCAAGGGATTTGTATCATCATTTGGGCATGTAAGCCCCTAAGGGATTGAGAGACCATAACAGTAGGTCTTCTTCTTCCTCTATTTTGACATTACCATTTGTCTATGATTTACATGATTTTGCTAGTTCTTCTCCCAATCCTACTTCATCCAAGGTGAGCCATTTTTGTTGTCAATTTGTAGATCTCTCTTGATTCATAATCTATCTATATGAAAAGAACCCTTTGTTTCTTAACTCTTGTTTCACCTGAGGGGGTAATCTCCGGAGACCTTTACTTCCTATCTAGTGATCAAGCCCAATCTGGACTTTATCCCCTCTACCTACCTTCCAGATCAGGGAGTGACCAACCAGCTTGAAAGCTGAGTTCACATCTTTCCAGATGATACATTATGCACCTGTTTAGGGAATTCCTAATCCATTCCTGAACTGTGTATGGGTAGAAGTACTTCACTGTAATTACCTTGACCCACAAACCTTCTCGTTGTACCATCCAACATTCATATTTGTAGCAAGGTCTTGGAGAAGAGGAATATGGTTTTTAGGTGCCATCCTCCACTTGCATTTGGAGCTGTCAATTATTTTCAGGAAGACAACACAAAACCTCTCTTTTTGTTATCTCTGAACGAGATGAATTTAGAGAATGATCTCCTAATTTTCTCCAATTTTCCTTTTGGAGCCCAAGCCTTTGAAATCCAGTATACTAGTATGGCTTCCAGTACCACTTTAACAAGTACTAGCCTGTATCCTCTTGATAGTCACCGATTGAACTAGTGCTTTATCTTCTTTTCTACTTTGGAAACCAACCATTGCTAATCACCTTTATTGTACAAATTTGGTTTTAAGTGGAACCCCAAATACTTTAGTTCTTCATCCATATCAATCACCTAGTAAGGAAATAAGTGGGAGAAATATCTCTACTCATGCTTTGGAATGTCTCACATGGAAAATGTGTGTTTGTCTAGATCTATTATCATACTTGTAGCTTTGTAGAATAAGTCTAGAATATTTTTAAACTTCTCAACCATCCTCCTAGAACTTTGATTGAAAATCAGGATATCATCCATGAACAGAAGATATGTGATATTTTAAGTTGGACCTATACAGACCCCTTTGAAATTTCCATTCTCTGATGCCTCTTTTAATAATTTTCCCAATCATTCCACTATCATTAGGAGTAGGACAGGGGAGAGGGGGCATCCTTGCTTGAGACCCCTATTTGGTTTGAAGAACTGGGATGCTGCCCCATGATTAGGACTGTAACAGCAAAATCTGGCAGGCTTAGTGCGAAGCCTCACTAGGCAACCTAGGTCTTATGTCAACAAGATATTAGCCACCATTGGCACTATTATTGCAAAATCTAGCATGCCTAGTGCAAAGCCCCACTAGGTAACCTAGGTCTTATAGTAATAGGAGATCGGCCATCATTGTCATTTTCGTGGCTTCTCTCCAATTGTTTAATGGTGGAATTTATCTCCATAAGGGAGGCTTCCCTACAGAAGATCACCATAAAGGTATTCAACAAAGGGCTTAATGGTTATGCAAGGTCTAATGATTGAAGGAAAGGGTATCGAAAAAGCCTTGAAAGGTTGAGATAAGAGTTGCCTTAAGTTCTACACCTAAGACCTTCAAAATTTATAAGAGAGATGTTATAAGTTAGGGTTTGTAAGATATGCAGATTTAGGGCACATGATAGCATATAGCAACTCTAGAAGATAGCCTATCAAGCATGAATCGGCAAAGGAGCAAGGCTATAAAGGAGATAGACTAGGTTTATGGCAAACAATGTAGTTTTTATGGCTGAAACATACATAAAACACAATAAGATGACATCATCCCTAGTTTAAGGTTTTAACATGCAAATAACGCTAGATTTTTCCTCTTTCAAGCTTATTTAATGCAATTCCTTTACTAGGGAAATAACACATAATTACAAAATTGCTGAAAATGCAAATTTAACCTAACCCTAACCCTAGTTACCAAGAAAAGAGAGAAAAATAGAGAAATTAGGGTTTTGATCAACACCTACTAGACTATTGCCTTGATCTAATTGGGAAATGGAGTCATTTAGGGCAAGATTTATGAAGAGGGCCTTGATGAAGAGTGTGAGAGAGTGAAGATATCTACTTATAAATCCTAGTGACTTCCTTATATGGGAGCTTTTAAGTTCAAGAGATGCATATATCAAGGCTCTCTTGCAGGATTCATGCAAATAAATTTTACATACCATGAAAAATTAAGATTTCAAGGAAAGATATTGCAATTTTTAATATGGCACACTTAGAAACCCTAATTCACATAATATAGCATGCAAAAATGGAAGAAAATCAACATGGATCTTACAACATTCCACAAGAATCACTTCAATCAGTCCCAAAGAAGTGTAAGTAGAAGAAGAAAAATAGCTAGTGCACACTTCTTGAAGAAGAGAAGTGTGATGAATGATGATGATGATAATGGAAAGTGACTCCCCTCTATTTATACGAGGGAAATAAGTCACTTTTCCATAGTTTTGCAAGAAAATCCATAAAAATTTCGCTTGAAGCATCCAACTAGGTCAAAGGTTACAAGTCAACCTTGAGATAACTCAAAACCATAATAATAATGTCAAAATAACCCACATGTGTGGGAATAAAGTACCTCCACCATGACGTCATGTTCCAAGAATGATCAGTCTCCATCAAGCAAGTGATGAAATGGTCTATTGAGTTCTCCTCGATATACGAAATAATCAAAGTGTATGGCTACATCTCCAAAGGGCATCTCCTCCACCATGACATCATCCACAAAAGGGCTGATGTCACTCTCCTAAGCAATGTAGGGATGATGTGGCATCACCTATGGCAAGCATTGGCATCAAGGCATGATGTGTTGGCCCTCCCAAGTTTCCTCTTTCCTCAAATTTCTTTTTCCACCTCTTTGGTGCCCCTTTGGCTTTAATGATTTGTCTTTCCTTGGTGCATAGCTTAGGAGACCAAAATTGATTTGTGCTTTTCCATTATCCCTTAAGGATGTAGCAATTTCTTGCTCATCGTGGTTGGAACATTCAAGAGTTCATTTATTTTACATGAAGCATTAAATGCTTGAGGAACTAGGTGATGGCTAATGAGGGGGGTAGAGCTCATGCTAGGCTTTAGTCCAAGTGCTAAATAAATTCAAGACATCTTTTGCATTTTACATTTTCTTTCTATTGTGGCTTTATATGATTTTATGTTTCTTTCATCTGCATCAACATTTGGGGCAAAGCTTTCAGGCCTTGACTTAAGGATGTGGATAAAGGGTTCCGATCCCAATGGCCAATGTCAATGAACCAAAAGGATGGAGATGAATAACAATGTAGGATGGAAAGTGAGTATTGGTTATCATGGACATGCTATATCAATCAATGCACCCTGTTAGTGCCCTTCCTAAACCATAAGGCCTTAGAGGGGCTCCCATTGGATTAGAGTCAAAGGCTAACCTCTCATGTGAAGTGTGAGAACAAGGATAGAATCAAAAGTGGTCAATCATCCAGTTTGCCCTGTGATTCATATTAATATATGCCCATAACATTAAATGAAAGCACATGATCGCTAAAATGGTTAGAGTACGTGTTGATAGATGGCCCACATTTCTTCAAGAAGAATGCTAGATGGGCGAGAACATTGATTGGAGCAATAGGTGGAGAACTTTGGCGTAATGCTATTTGAAGACTATCATAGGGTTGCTGGTTGGTTTACCATCAAATAAGGAGAAATTTTTTTTTGCATGGGTTACCCACTTTTGGTGGGTAACAATCATCTTAGTGGCTTTTCTTTAACTATTTAGTGGTGGTATTATCCCCACAAGAACGACTTCCATACAATAGATCACCAATAGGATATTCTATTAAGGAGGGCTCAATAGTGATGCAATGCCCAATAATTGAAGGAAAAGGTATTGGCCAAGCCTTGAAAGGCTGAGATGAGAATTGCATAAAGTTCAAGCACACTTACCTAAGACCTCTGTAATTTAAAAGAAGGTTGCTATAAGTTAGGGTTTGTATGATATGCAGATTTAGGGCATGCAATGGAATATAACATCTTGAGAAATAACATGTAAGTGATAAGATCAACAAAGGAGTAAAGGATATTAAAGAGGCGAGCTAGGGTTAAGTAAACAATGGTTTTGAATGGATCAAATTGCATATGAAAATAATTAAAATCGTCAACCCTAATTTATCTTTTTTTTTGTGCATTGCTTAGGAGACCAAGCTTGATTTATGCTTTTCTAGTACCCCTTAAAAATGTAGAAGTTTATCGCTTGTCGGGATTGGGACATTCAAGAATTCCCTTTTAGATGTAGCATGAATGTCGAGGAACTGGGTGATGGCTAATGAGGGGAGTGGAGCTCATTCTAGGCTTTTTCCCACACGCTTATTATGCCCCAACCATCTTTTGCATTTTTCTTTTCTTTGGTTGTGGTTTTATATGCCTTTATCATTCTTTCAGTTGCATCAATCTTTGAGGGAAAATTTATGGGCCTCGACTCAAAGGTGAAGATATAAGGTTCCTGTCCCAATGACAAATGACAATAAACCAAAAGAATGGATGTGAATAATAAGGGAAATATGGAATGTGGTAAGTATGGAGTACCTTAGGTATGCTACTTCAATCATCGCCTCTTTTATTAATGCCCCTCATGAAAGGAGCACGTCAGGGGAGGTCACACTGGTCTAGGGGCAAAGGATAACCTCCCAAGTGAAGCATCTGAACAAGGGTAGAATCAAGAGTGGTCAATCTTCCATCCTAACCTTTGATCCATATTGGTGTGTCCAAAACATTAAATAAAATCACATGATTATGAGAATGGTTAATGTACCTTCCGATAGATGAGCCACCTTCCTTCAAGAAGCATGTTAGATGGGAGAGAGCATTGACTCTAGAGCATAAGTGGAGAGTTCTTATGTAAAGCTATCCGTGGTCCATAATAGGGTTGCTCCTTGGCTGGTTGCCAATTGAGGCGAAAAAAGGACAATAAAAGATACAAAGGTAATGCAGCTCATCACCCATACCACAAAGTTATGACAAAAACCTAGGTGAGTAAGGATCAATCTTAGGTAAAGCCAGCTTACCTTGTCATAGGCAGTGGAGAGGTCCATATGTTTGATTTTTGGTCTTGATCAAGTGTAGGATTTCTTGTGCTATCCCCACTACCTCATGGATTTGTCATCCTTCTAAAGATCCAAATTTCTCTCTTGAAATTTGCTATGAAAGAACATTTTTCAGCCTTCTTGCTTATGTCTTTTGAATTGATTTGTAGATACAATTGCATAAGCATATTGGTTGAAACTTTTCAAAAGTAGTTGGATTATCCTCTTTTAGGATTAGAGAAATGAAGGTGGTACTATAAGCCCCAAGCATTTTTCTTGTGTTTCTAGTAGGCTTCACCACCCTTGTTAGGTCTCCTTCAATGAGTGCATAACATACTAGAAAGAATTCCACAAGTAGGACCTCTGGCTTTAGGCTTTTGTCCCTTTGGAAGCTTTGTAATGTTTGGAGCAATTCATCTTTGCCAACTTCTTTCATCAGTTCCAAATCTTCATTGTTTACAAAATTGGGAAAGGAGTTTGAGAGCCTTTTCACTAGTGTTCCACAGGGACACGCTCCCTAGGGTGGGGGATGCGCTTCCTCGCTCCCCCACTTTCTCGGGATGGGGAAACTCCTGGGGAAATGTTTCCCCGCATCCCCTTTTTTGGGGAAACTCACGGGGTACTTTTTTCAAGGGACAAAAAACATCCCCCCGCGTCTATTGAGAATTAGGTAGGGCTAGGTTTAATTCAAATTCTCTTCTTGATAATTACTTGTGAGATTACTTCTTTTACTTATGTCTTCTCTTCTTAGCTTATTATGTCTTTTATCAAGTCAATTACCAAAAACATGAGAGACACAAATTTAGGCTCTTCGAGCCAGGGCCAAAACCTCTCCCTTTTGGAGAGGAAAACCCACAATAAATTCTTCTTATAGACTTTTAGATGACAAGTACCATGACCATGACACCGACCCTTGACCCTTTGTATGCCTCCAAGACCTTGTCATTGCTTTTTCATTGACTTCTTGAGCTGATCCTTCTTTCCTGCACTGTCTTGCACCATTCTGCACCTTTCTCCACTAAGACTAGAGAGCTCGGTCTCTACTTGTATTCTCCGTTCTTTGGCTGTATGAGATCCTTGCTTGTGATATTAGCACCATGTCATAGACTATCTTACCTTGTGCCTTCACTTAACCTTACTAACTGTACATACTTTGTCTTATTTCCTTTCGTTGGGCAGTCCACACTATACTGTAGTGATGCCCTTACACAATCCTGTTATTGTACTTCACATAGTCCTGTAACTTCGTATTTGTCACAGCGCTGCAACTTCGTACGTATTACAGTGCTACAACTTCGCACTTTATCACAACCATTTCTTTGCTCTGAAAGTAGTCCTTACTTCACTCTAAAACAAAACCTGTTCTCGCACTTTAGTACAACCTCCTCTTCGCTTTTCTATCTCCCTTTAACACAACCCTAAACTCATACTTATTGCAGACATAAATCACCGAAACTTACTCAGACTTATTCGCAAATCTCAGACCTAAAACCAAATTCTGTGTTTTTTGTTTATGCGCAGTCCAGTGGGCTATTTATAGTGGTCAACCCTTATAATTAGCCAACTTGACAGTGAATGGATGTGATTGTTCATTGAGCCGACTTGACTCCAGATTGTAGGCCGACTTGTAGAGGATGTCTTCCAGCGTTTTGTAGGCTGTCTTGAAGAGTATTCCAACGCTGATCTTGAGCATCATTTGAGCCATGTCTTCAAGGCTTATATGACAAGGTCTTGAGGCATACATGACTGATATTACATGAGCAACACTTCATATACATGACTCTAATTAATACATTTACGACAAGATGACAAATCCCTAAAAGACATCAAGAAGAAGTCTTTTGACCTATAATAAAAATCTTTCTCATGAAGCCCATGAAGCAAGCTTAAAAAAAATACATTTTATTATTTGTCTTCTTCATTACATAAATACATAATTGCATAGTCAATATGAAGACCAGACCTTGTTACACTTTCCAGCACTCCCTCTTAACTAGGGAGGTATTCATAATGGTACATGGTCACTTTCAATCTGAAGAATCTCATAAGAAGAATTGGATTGGTAATTGCATCTGTGTAGCATCATATCAACCAACATTGTCCTAGTGCAAGGCCTTGACTAACAACCCCATCTCTCAACGAGACAATGGGCTACAATGTTGACGAGACACATGACTTATAGCTACCATAGTCATTATCTCTCCAAGGTACATACTCCACCTGAGTGTTCACAGAGTATGACCTTCTTGGACTATTCTTCTCTTGGGTAGCCAACCCTCAAAGAATATCAGTCCCCGACTACTCTTTTCTTGAATGCCCTATCTCATTCTCAAAGAGTATCAGATGCCAAATGATTATCCAATCCTCCATTCTGTCTTCCAGGTGAAGACAAGAATGATGTGTCTATCCATTCTCTCCTCATGGCCTTCACTAAGACTTACAACTATTAGTCCTGGTCTAGTGCATGACACATGAATTTAGAGAATCATATTCGTCACTTCCTTTTAATTCAGGAAGGACATACTTCAAGTTTCTTCCAAGTAAGAAACTTACCACCAAGCTCCCTTTTAACCAGGGACCTGTAGCAACAATGGTGAGACACCCAACTGCTCATGAAGAATTCCTCCCCTCGATGTCATGGATTTCGATATTGAGGAATCTTCAAAATTGGATTTATAGGGCATAGATCGCCCATCACTTTCATCCATGAGTCATGTCATCCACCAGAAAGTGATTCATTAGTCTTTCTCATCCGGTCCATCTTTATGCCATGCTTCTTTCCTTCGAACCATCTATCAAGGATCTTTGTTAAAATTGGACAACTAGGTCCAAACTCCATGTTGTGATGCTCAGATGAATATACCAATATTTTTATTGGGTTCCTCTTTGGGAGAGGTGTAAGATCCATATAAAATTGATCTTAATATGACGACTGGAACATTTATTTTGAATTTATTTTTAATAATTTCAAATATGTGCAGGTCGGCCTTAAGGTTTTACACCCCCAGCAGATGTGTCACACACCTCAATGATGGATATATATACAGTCAACATTGGAGATCATTTCACTCATCTCAACACACATCTTCTCCTCTTCTGATTTAGTACGAGCTTCTTGGAGGCAATTTTGATTCACACGTGGGAAAGAGGACGAATTACTGTAGCTAGGGTTTGACCGAATTTACTGCAGCTCACTGCAGCGAGGGTTTCCACGCTAGTTTGACCAGCATTGACTTTGGTCAACGCATGGTCCAAAAGGGCTGAAAATTGGTGGAGACTTCGATTTTGGAAGGCCGTACACATTGGCACAATAACCGAGGTCAAAAGGTTGATCAACGACTGAGTTGCGTTGACTTTATTGCTGTTGCCCTGCGTTGACTTTTCTGGACACCGTTGACTTTTCTGGGATTGACTTTGGGTTGACCGGGTGATTGTTTTGAGCGCTGTTGTGACACATGCTGGGTTGGTTGACCACGGAGACTTTGTTGGTTGAAGCATCCTGCTGACCGCCGTAACACACCACCACATTTTTTCTGTTTCTGGTTTGTCTTGTATAGATCCACTGGTATGTTCTATCAGTGTTTTACTTGACTTTTTATGTGATTGCTATAGTAAAAATTAAAGTTGCATCAAGCATAGAACATGTACATAAATTTACATGGTTTCAGAGCTGAGGTGAAGACAAGCCCTATTTGTAGCAATCACCAGAGAGGATAATGGGTTCCACGAGCTATGGCTTGAAGGAGGATGACAAATTGAATGGGAAGGATGACTTCAATGCTTGGAAAATGATATTGGATCTCAAATTGGAAGATCAAGAAGTCATGGACTATGTGTAGGGTAAAATCCAAGAACCTCCATCCACTGCTATTGCTGCTGCCAAAACAAAGTACAAGAAGGGGGAGATCAAAGCGAAGCTGATGATCAGGGAATCCATTCATAAAAGCCTGGTGGCCTACATCTCTGAGTTGGGCACATCCAAAGAGATGCATGATAAATTGATCCTCATGTTCAAGGCCAACAATGCGAATCAAGTACTATTCTTCAAGAATCAATTGAAGAATCTGAAGAAAGTTAGGGATGAGTCTGTCCAATCATACTTTTTGAAGCTGATTGAAACCAAGAACAATCTGCTAGCTATTGGGGAGACAGTAGTTGATCGAGAGATGGTACTCACCGCACTTGGAGGGCTCTCATCTGAATGGCATGTGTTCAACACTACCATTCTAAATAATAATGTGATACCTGACTTTGACGAAGTACTGTCAAGATGCGTTCAAGAAGAATCAAGAATGAAGGAGTATGGAAATGAAGGAAATGCTGCATACGTTGCTCATTCTAGAAAGAACTCTGGTGGTCCAAAGAATAAGGGAAAAGCAGGGCCCCAAGGAAAGAAGAACAAGTATTTCACTTGTCATAGGCCTGGTCACTATGCTAGAGAATGTCCTTTCAAGAAGGACTCTCCCGATGGTGATGACAACAACAACAACTGGAGGAATGGCAATCAAAGGAACAACAGGTTCAAGGGAAAGAGGAAGGATCCCTCCGGTGGAAATGATCAACCTTTTAAAAGGTCAAGAAACTCCAGGTATGAGGAATCACATGTTGTTGATAAAAGAAATGAATACATTCTTGTATCTACCCTCTCTGTTGCATCCCCACCTGACACTATGGATGTATGGTTGATAGATAGTGGTGCCTCAAGGCATATCACTGGGTTCAAGGAAGCACTTTCTGATATGGTTGAGAAGGATACTAATCTGGAATTATCCTTGGAGATAATGCTACATATCCCGTGAAAAAGACAGGGACAGGGACTGTGACCCTCCACTTGTCTCAAGGTCAAGTCCTCCACTTGTAGGATGTACTCTATCTACCAAATTTGAAGAAGAACCTTGTGTCTATATCGGCCATGGAAGAGAAAGGTTTCAATGTGGCATTCACTGATGGAAAGGTGGTCATGTGGAAGAAGAGCTTCAAGGAAGCTATCTTGTTTGGGTTTAGAGTTGAGACACTCTACTAGGTTGAAGGAAGTCCGCTGGGAGCAATGACATGTGACACTATTCGACAGACTGAACTATGGCACCGAAGGTTTGGACACCTTCACTACAAAGCCCTTCTCGAAGCAAGGAAGGTGGTGACAGGGATGCTCGAGTTTCCAAATAATCATGAAGGTGTATGTAAGGGTTGTGCCGAAGGAAAGCATACAAGGGGACCTTTCCCCTCTAGTGTCACAAAGACATCTGATGTCTTGCAATTGATCCATTCTGATCTATCTGGTATGCTACCCGTGACATCCTTGGGAGGATGTTTATATTATATGACGTTCATAGATGACTTCTCTCGCAAAACCTGGATATAATTCTTCAAGAAGAAGGATGAGGCTTTCATGTGGTTCCGTACATTCAAAGCCTTGGTGGAAAATATGACAGGGAAGAAGATCAAGATTTTGAGAACTGATAATGGCATTGAATATGAGACAAACGAGTCCAAGGACTTTTGCAGAGAAGCTGGCATTAAGAGGGAGACCACAACTGTCTATACTCCTGATAAAAATGGTTTTGTTGAACGAAAGAACAGGACCATTGTGGAAGCTGCCCGTGCCATGCTATGTGACCAAGGTTTGCCGAAGTTTCTATGGGGAGAAGTTGCGAACACTGCCATGTACATACAAAACCGATGCCCGCATTCCGCTCTAGAATCCAAAACTCCCAAAGAGGTTTTCTAGGGTAAGAAACCTGATGTCTCACATTTTAGAGTTTTTTGGATGAAAGAAAAAAGGAGCAAGTTGGATGCTTCTGGGAAGAAAGGAATGTTTGTGGGCTATAGTGAAACTTCGAAGGCCTATAGAGTCTATGTGCCTGGTCAAAGGGAAGTGGAGATATGCCATGATGTCACCTTTGATGAAGATACTTCCCTGAGGAAAGTAGTTAATCTTCCAAGATCTGAGGAAGATAATGAAGCAAGGCTTGGAAGTCAAGAGGAACCGAAGGATGAAACGATGCTTGATGTTGAAGGACCAATGGATCCGATTGATCCACCTCCTTCACTGGGAAAGAGACCATCATGGCTCAGGGACACTCTCGAGGATGCTGAGGGACATGCTGCACCAAGGGGGACATTCCGTGAAAGCAAGAAGCCGAGTAGATACCAAGGGTATCTAGCAGCCATGAGTACTGTTGTACAATCTGAGCCTGGATCCTTTGAGGAAGCCGTAAAGCATCAAGTCTAGAAGGATGCTATGCACGAAGAGTATGAGTCCACTATGAAGAATGATGTCTGGGATGTGGTTCCAAGACCAAAGGACAAAGCAGTTGTCACTTCGAAATGGCTCTACAAGATCAAGCATGGATCTGATGGAAGTGCTGAAAAGTTCAAGGCAAGATTCGTTGCCCGTGGCTTCTCTCAAAAGGAAGGCATAGATTATGATGACATATTTGCCGCAACGTCCTGTCACCAAAATTGATCTATTATGGCCAGCAGCACGCTGCGCAAGGATAGGTCTTCTCGTAGATGGATGTGAAGACATATTCTGCATGGTGCGACCAAAGGAAGGGTATATGTGGAGCAACCTGCGAAGTTGAAGTCTGGGATCGAAACCACCCATGTTTGCGATTTGAAAAGCCTTTGTGGGGGTGCAAGACGACGACGAGCTAGTACGAGAGGATGATAGCTGTGATGAAGTTGGGCTTCACTCGAAGGTAATGTTTGATGCGACCTTCCACTTCAAGGTTGTCGAATCCTTTCATCTTGGTGTTGTATGTCGGGTGTCTTTACGGCAGTGTGGCCCTCTCATTCATCGGTGCAAGAGGGAGCTCACTGTTGAGTTCGAGATGAAGGACCTAGGACTGATGCACTACTTCCTAGGCCTGGAGGTCTGGCAGAGACCTGGCGAGATTTTCCTTTCTCAAGGAAAATACATTGTGAAGCTTCTGGAAAGATTTGGTATGGTGGACTGCAAGTTTGTGTCAACACCAGTGGAGCTCAACTTCAAAAAGTTGAGTGGCAGCGATGCTGGGCCCGTATTGTCAAATCCCACTGAGTATCGTCAACTCGTAGAAGCCTTGATGTTCTTAGTGAACACCTGTCCAAATATATGTTTTGCAGTGACCACTTTGAGTCAACAGATGGTTGAGCCTCATCACTTTCATTGGGTTGGTGCCAGGAATCTTCTGAGATACCTTCGGGGCACGATAAACCATGCGCTGAGATACACTGCCGAGAGCGTGACACTTCTTGGATATACTGACGCCGATTGGGCTGGCAGTGTGGTGGATCGTAAGAGCACATCGGGATGCTGCTTCGATCTTGGTTCTGCTTCGATCTCATGGATGAGCAGGAAGCAGAAGTCGGTGGCTTTAAGCACCGTAGTGGCCGAATACATTGCAGCAAGTATGGCCTGTTGTGAAGTAGTTTGGTTGCGAAAGCTCTTCAGTGAGCTGTTCAGACATGTGCTAGATACCACCGTGATACTCTGTGATAACCAGAGTGGGATTCGCTTTTCCGAGAATCCATTGTTCCATGATCGATCCAAGCATATTGATATCAGGTACCACTTTATCTGGGATATGGTACAGCAAGGCGCCGTAAGGCTCGATCGTATAGGAACTGATGAGCAGGTCGTGGATATTCTCACAAAGCCCCTGGGTAAGGTCAAGTTCCTAACCTTTCGTGAGAATCTTGGTATCGTGGAACGACCCTATGATGTGGGTCTTGTTGGACGATGAGCTCTGGGAGCTCTGGGGGGCTTTGGGGATAGCTTCTCGGAGCTATAAGCACTCACGGGGCTAGGTTTGCCAAACCTTGTGGTGCTTCTGCCCCACCGTTATGATGTTTTAGTTGGTTCACCTCTCATTATCTGTGCCCCGTATGCATCCTACCCATTGAGTTCAGGGCTCATGGGAAGTACCTCTCATTTGGCCAATGAGGTGGGAAAAGCTAGAGACTAGTAACGAGCGTGGACGCATTAGGGTGCCGTACTCTCTGTCTCGGATGGCGATTAACCAACGATACCGGGATCCGTCACTGGTAAAGTTCGGACCCCTCTCAAGAGAATTCGGGAAACCAACTTCCTGTTGGTATGAGACTCTTTATTGAGTACGTGGGGTTTCGGACCTTTGGTGAATGTGTGTGGGGAATGATGTCTTTGCCGTGGCGGCCCGCACGTTACGAAATAAAGAGGCCACCAAAGCAAGTTACGGCGGGATGACGCACGATGTTTGATTGTACAGGTGGATGGAGTTCTCCCTAGTTGAGAGGGAGTGTTAAAATTGGACAACTAGGTCCAAACTCCATGTTGTGATGCTCAGATGAAGATACCAATATTTTTATTGGGTTCCTCTTTTGGAGAGGTGTAAGATCGATATAAAATTGATCTTAATCTGATGAGAAAAACATGCTGGGTTGACCGGGTGACTGTTTTGAGGGCTGTTGTGAGACATGCTGGGTTGGTTGACCAAGGAGACTTTGCTGGTTGAAGCATCCTGCTGACCGCCGTAACGCACCACCACATTTTTTCTGTTTCTGGTTTGTCTTCTATAGATCCACTGGTATGTTCTATCAGCATTTTACTTGACTGTTATGTGATTGCTGTAGTAAAAAGTAAAGTTGCATCAAGCATAGAACATCTACATAAATTTACAATCTTACATCCTTCCACATGATTGGCAACCTTGAATAAACTTATCCAGATAAACATATACATAAGAAATTTTAAATCAAAAGTTACCTCAGTGATGATCTTTCACCATGACATCTTCCTGTAGGCATCAACATCCTCTATTCAGATTGACACATCTCCTAAAGATATGTATTGTCAAGGGTCTTCTTGTTTATCATACTTCTATCAGAGTCCACATATCTTCTTAGGACCAAATTTTCTGAATCTTCCTTTCTCCCTAGACATGGCTGCAAAGGCTTGATTCCCTTTACTTGATCTTGTATCAGCGTTGGCTTTCAATCTTGTTTCCTCTATTTTACATAGAGACCATAGATCCTGGAATGGTGTTGCTTCTTTCTTCCCGTATAAGCTTGAAGTGAAGTTTGCCCATTCTTTTGGTAGAGCATTCAACACCATTGTAGTCATCTCACTATCAAACATTGCTTCTCCCAGTTCCTGCAGTTGGTCTCTTATTTCAGAAATCCTCATAAAATGTGAAGTGATTTCTTCCTATCTCGACAATTTCATCCTGTATAGTTCTTCTCTCAGAGAGATTGCTTTTCCTCCAGTACTCACAGAGAATAGCTCCACCTGTTTCTCATATGTTTCTTTCGCAGTTTCTAGTTTTGATACATAGGGTATGAGTGAGTCCTTAATGGATTCTATGAGAATCCTTTGGGCTCTGATTTCTCCTTTCTTGTACTTGGCATGAACTGGAGCATCTCCTTTTGAGGGTTGAATTGTAGATCCATGTAGCCCATAACTTCATCTTCAATTAGATTCAAATCTGTCTTCTTCTTCCACGCACTAAAGTTTGATGACCCAACCAATTTGCTGCTCTCTTTGCAATAAGACATTTAGACAGATTTAGATGAGTTCATAGATACTCACTTGAATAAAGTGACTTCCTCCTAGTAGCTTCCTTGATGATGATGAAGATGGAGTTAGGAACTCCCTCTTAGATTGAATTCTCCAATGTAGATGTCTTCAAAGGTGTTGGATAATGTTGGATGGTACTTGATGATGTGTCTTCCAACAATGTCTTCAATGTCATAAATCTTTGATGGCAAAAATTATCTCCTTGATGAGTGGATCCTTTGAATGAGGTTGAAGGTCTTCTTGAAATGGCTTGAGAATATTCCTTACAAACTGATTTGACTTTTCAACGCAAACTTTGACTTTGACTATGATTCTTGCTTCTTTGAGTGTCGCCTCGCTAAGTAGCCCTTGTCTTCAACACCTTAGCTCTGAAACCATGTTCAGAATTAGGTAGGGCTAGGTTAAATTCAAATTCACTTCTTGATAATCACTTGTGAGCTTACTTCTTTTACTTATGTCTTCTCTTCTTAGCTTATTATGTCTTTCATCAAGTCAATTACCAAAAACACAAGAGACACAAATTTAGGCTCTTTGAGCCAGAGCCAAAACCTCCCCCTCTTGGAGAGGAAAAATCACAATAAATTCTTCTTATAGACTTTCAGATGACAAGTACCATGACCATGACACAGACCCTTGACCCTTGTATGCCTCCAAGGCCTTGTCACTGCTTCTTCGTTGACTTCTTGAGCTGATCCTTCTTTCCTACACCTTCTTGCACCGTTCTGCACCAAGACTAGAGAGCTCGGTCTCTACTTGTAGTCTTCCTTCTTTGGCTGTATGAGATCCTTGCTTGTGATATCAACACCGTGTTATAGACTATCTTACCTTGTGCCTTCACTTAACCTTACTGATTGTACATACTTGTCTTATCTCCTTTCGATGTGCAGTCCACACTACACTGTAGTGATGCCGTTACACAATCCTGTTATTGTACTTAACGTAGTCCTGTAACTTCGTATTTGTCACAGTGCTGCAACTTTGCACTTATTACAGTGCTGCAACTTCGCACTTTATCACAACCCTTTCTTTGCTCTGAAAGTAGTCCTTACATCACTCTAAAACCAAACCTGTTCTCGCACTTTGGTACAACCTCTTCTCTTTGCTATCTCCCTTTAACACAGCCCTAAACTCGTACTTATTGCAGACATATATCATCGTAACTTACCCAGACTTGTCCGCAAATCTCAGACCTAAAACCGAATTCTGTGTTTTCTGTTTATGCGTAGTCCAGTGGGCTATTTATAGTGGTCAGCCCTTATAATTAGCCGACCTAACAGTGAATGGATGTGACTGTTCATTGCGCCAACTTGACTGCGGATTGTAGGCCGACTTGTAGAGGATGTCTTCCAATGTTTTGTAGGTTGTCTTGAAGAGTATTCCAACGTTGAACTTGAGCATCATTTGAGCCATGTCTTCAAGGCTTATATGACAAGGTCTTGAGGCATACATGACTGATATTACATGAGTAACACTTCATATACATGACTCTAATTAATACATTTATGACAAGATGACAAATCCCTAAAAGACATCAAGAAGTCTTTTGACCTATAATAAAAATCTTGCTCATGAAACCCATGAAGCAAGCTTAACAAAAATACATTTTATTATCTGTCTTCTTCATTACATAAATACATAATTGCATAGTCAATATGAAGATCGAACCTAGTTACACTTTCCAAGAATGCCCCCCCAATTTTTTTTGCTAATAACAATTAAAAAACATAGAAATTTTAATATAATTAAAAAAAATGAAAATAAAAACTAAAGGATAAATTAAAACTTTGAAACATAATCATTCACATTTCTCATTCATTTCTCATTAACCCTACGATTTTACCTTGCCACCTGACATTTTCCTACTACTGCCGCTCGACATTTGAACTTGCCGCCCAAAATTTTCTTGCTACCATCGCTTGACATTTTCCATCTGCAATTCAATGTGATTCAAATTTACCATTGACTAGGGGGCTTGAGACATTTGGAGCTGCAATTTTCATTTTGTGACTTGGAGTTTCCGGATTGGAGCTGCGATTTTCATTTTGTGACTTGGAGCCATCTTATTGGAGCTGCAATTTATTATTTAGTACTTTTTGAGAAATTTAGTAGTATTTCATTGCTTTCTATGTTTTAGACTTCAACATAATGTCATTGTCATATGATGAATTGACTTTCGATGTGCATTGTGTAATTTCAATTGTCAAATGATTAATTTAATTTAGATGTACCTCGCATAATATTAATGCCCATTGCCAAATGATGAATTTAGATGGAACATTGCATAATTGCAAATGATGGATTCAACTTAGTAATTTACTTTTAGATTTACAATTTTACATTGATGATTGCAAAAATGTCAAATGATAATTTTGATTCAAAATAGTCTAATACGAAATGATGATCATATTTAGATGTGCATTTCATAATTATTAGGATTTACTATTTACTAACCTAGTTATTGACATATTGTTGCGATTTTATTTTTTATTTTTATATATTAAATTTTTTGATAATTTTATAATTTGTATGACTCCAACGTCACCCTGTTTCGCCGAAATTTCCCTACATTTTAGGGTTTCTTATATATGTTCCCCTTGTGCATATGCCCGCTCCCGTGTTTCCCGTCCTGGAAATTTGGTGGAACATTGCTTTTCACTTCAGTGATTGTGTCCTGGCAGTCTTCTTTGATGAGAGTGGAAAAATAGTTGACTCTTTCATTGTTATGTACAAATTATTAATTAATATTTAATGTAATTGTCTTAGGTTTTATTAGGCAAAAGGACATGATCAAAGATCGTGCCCTTTCACCAAGGGACACCATAAGGCTATATTTAAGCCTTGGTCTCTCAATTTGTAAACCATCTCATCTTTTTATCAATAATAATATATACATATTTCTGTTTATCTCTAAGTTTTTACGCTCCATTTGGTATCAGAGCGGTCGATCTTCTGCCTGCAAACACATATATATTTTTTCTCCTTCCCAGTTCGTATCCCCTTCTTCCACCTCACTGGTTCCGTACCCACTTCCACTGCATTGACACCACTCCTCGACATCTGTTTTCCTGCCCACTTTCCCCGCTGCACCAACATTGTTCCTCTGCCATCACCGTTAACTACTTCCCTCGCCGCTTCCACCCACGTTGCGTAAATAAACATTGGGTAAACTCCTGCAGACCCCACATCTGTGCATCCGCTGCCCACGTCCAACAAACTGCCACCGTGTTCTGTTGTTTCTTCGCTGCTTCACTGTACCCACTATGTTCAGTCTCCCCTTCTGTAGTCGTGACTCACGTTAATTTGCCGACAATTGTCCCACCATCACCAAACCGTCCATTTGCTTGTTTGCTTGTGTTACTCGCTCGATCCCTCGCTGCAAATAGAACCCTCGACCTCCGCTGTAATATCACGTAGACTAGCTAATACAGACGAGCCAACAACTTGTTGACTGTGGTACTCCGGTGGTGCTGCCGAGTGTTGGTCGACTGTGGTGGGTGGAGACCGTGTTGTCACACGTTCCGCATTCCCCTCATCCCTGCCGCCATTCCTCGAACCCCAGTCCATCCAACACCTTCCGTCAACGTTTTTTCGCTGCCGACACCATCCGCATAGCACGTCTCCCCAGCCGTCAAAGCTGTCCGAGCTATAACTAAGTCAGAGCCACGATTTCAACGAACGTTTTTGTTGACCCAACCACGCCATTTGGGTGATAAAAAAAAAAGGGGGCACACTCACACACACACATTGTTAGGTCCCTATATTACTAATATAGTCCCTTATTGTTGTTAGTGTAACCCCCTTATTGTTATTATTGTACCCTTGTAACCCCCATATTGTTATTATTGTGCCCTTAAATTATTATTGTTAGGTCGGCTAGGATTACATTGTGGCCCCATGGACTCCTATATATAAAAAGGAGGTTTTGTAATTTGTATCATCCAAGAATTGTTCATTCATGTAATGTATTGGAGGTTTCCCCCTCGAAGTGGCTTATTTCTAAGGCATTGATATCTCTTTTCTTCTATTTCTGGAGCTGGTTTCACAACATTTGGTATCAAAGCTTTGGATTCTAGGGTTTCGCTACTCCAAATAGGTCATCGCGGAATTTTTGTTATAAATCTGTTTCTACGAAGGTTCAGAAGCTAAAAATTTTAGGGTGCAAAGCCAAAACCATAAGGAACATCATCGCAAAATTTCAGAGCTTCGTTCGCAATATTTTCAGAGATATGATCTATGGAAGGTAGGGCTTTTTGTAGGCTCCTGAATTTCACTTAAACAGGTCATAGTGGCATTTTCCCTATAACTTTTTTTCTATGGAGGTTCAGAAGCTGAAATTTTTAGAGCGCGAAGCCAAGATCTTGAGGAACATTGTCGCAAAAGTTCAGAGCTTGGTTCGCAATAGTTTCGGAGATATGATCTGTGGAAGTTAGGTCTTTTTCAGACTCCCTAATTTCATCTCAAAGAGGTGATCGTGGGAAAATCTTCATAATTCTCTCTCTGAGCATCGGATTGGAATTCTGTAAAAAGTGGCTGGAAGTACACGGATTGTAGTTTCTTGTCTATAAATTTCAGAACCAAAGGAGCAAACAGTGACACGTGGCAAGTCGTACAAATTCGCTCTACTGAACCAGTCCATAATTAGGTCATTGTGGGACATTGGACATAACATTGTCGTGAAGAATCCAAATCAAGTCAGACTTGTGGCATTTGAAAGAAGCTTCTGAGGACTACTACAGGGCCAAATTTCAGATATTGAGGATCTTCAATTATAGAGATAATTCAATTTCAATATAGAGCTCTGCAAAAGCAAGTAAAAGGTGTGTATTTTTTTTTTCCGAATTGCACAAGTCTTGTTTGAAGAATCAAGTTGAATTGACTCCAAGGGCATATTGTAGAATAGATATCAGTATTGATTTCTAAAATGGCCCCTAAAAAGAATTCAACACCCATTAAGCCTTTAGAAGACTCTACTATGACTCATGAAGACGAACAATGGCAACATGACATATCAAAATTACAAGAGCAAGTACAACAAATTTCGCTCTCACAAAGAGCAACAAAAAATGACATGGAAGTTTTGAAGAAAGGTGTGGAAACTAAGATGGATGGTTTGAAGAAAGGCATAGATGGCATGGAAGTTGGCATGGAATCTATAAGATGTATGGCATGGAAGCTAAGATCGATGAAAAAATGGAAAACATGAAGAATGATCTAACAGCAGACATGGAAGGTTTGACAAAGTTGATACAAGAAATGTTTCCTAATGGTGAAAAGATAGTAGAGGAAACTCATGATGAGAACAAAATAAATGTTAATCGTGATTTCATAAACTCTAATGTTGGCGGGAAGAACCACCATATTCCAAAAATGGATATGAGGAAGTTTGATGGAAAGGATACTGTAACATGGATACTACAGATGAAGCAATATTTTGATCTCCATAATGTGCAAAACACACAAGGTATGTATTGCAACTTGACATTTAGAACAAAATACATTTGTATGGTATCGATGGCTTTGCTACCGTAAAAAAATTGTCACTTGGTCAATTTTTACGGAGGAAATGATAACACATTATGAGGATACAAAGAGCAACACCTTCTTTAGCCAATTGATAAATCTCAAACAAAAGGGTTTAGTGGGAGAGCACATTGAGGACTTCCAAAAATTGAATATAAGGGTAACTGATATTCCAGAGGAACACAGGATTGATCTCTTCATAGGTACTTTAAAGGATAACATCCAACATGAAGTTTGCGTTTTGGAATCTGATTCATTGGAGAAGGCATTAAGGTTGGCAAGAAAAATTGAATGTAAAATTATGGCAACAAGGAAGCCTACCACTCGCTTTTATAAAGAAGGAAGTGTTGCTACGCCTAGATTTCCACAACCTACAAGGTTGACACCACAAAGATTGGAAGAAAAAAGAGCAAAAGGGCTTTGCTATAGTTGTGATAGAAAATACACTAAAGGTCATAAGTGTGTTGAGAATAAATTATTTTACATAGATTGTGAAGAGGAGGAAAATGAACAAAAAGAGGATATACACCAGGAACCAACCCTATAAGAGGGCGAAATGAGTCCGACCATATCGTATAATGCATTGGCAGGAATTACCACTCCTCAAACTCTCAAGATAGAAGGACATATCAAGAAGAAAAAGGTAATAGTGTTGATTGATTCAGGTAGTACCCATAATTTTATTCATTGTAAGGTAGCTAAGGAATTGAATTGTTTCCTATACCCAACACTAGAATGTCAAGTGATGGTTGCAAATGGAGGGGCTATAAATTGCTCTGGAAAATACCATAATATCAAGCTAACCATGGGGGAATATGTATTGAATAGTCCAATGTTTTCCATTCCTATGGGAGGTGTTGATGTTGTAGTAGGAGTACAATGATTACAATCTCTGGGGACGGTAGCTTTTAATTTTCAAGAACTTTTCTTGAAATTTTTTTCAGAAGGAAAGGAAGTCGAATTACAGGGTATTGCAGGGAAGCCGGGAAAGATAATAAGCTCTAATGTGATGACAAAGCTTCTAAAGAAAGAACAACGAGGCGTAATTGCACAATTATGCTCATTAGAAGTTCCAACATCAAAATCATCTATTTCTGCAAATCTCCAAAAAGTCTTGGACAATCATTCCAAGGTGTTTGAAACTCCCAAAGGACTCCCACCTATTCGTGATCATGATCATGCTATTCATTTGATTTCAGGAAGTGTTCCTCCAAACATCAGGCCTTATAGATATCCTTATGTACAAAAGAGCGAAATTGAACGTATGATTGCAGAAATGTTAGAGGCGGGTATGATTCAGCCTAGTCAAAGTTCTTTCTCTGCTCCTGTAGTATTGGTAAACAAGAAGAATGGATCATGGCGCATGTGTCCGGATTATAGGGAGCTCAATAAGCTCGCCATTAAAGATAAATTTCCCATTCCTGTGATTGATGAATTATTGGATGAATAACATGGAGCAATTTATTTTACCAAGTTGGATTTTCGTTCGGGATATCATCAAATTAGAATGAAGATTGAAGATATTCCGAAAACAACATTTCGAACTCATGAGGGTCATTATGAATTTTTGGTCATGCCTTTTGGCCTTACCAATGCACCTTCTACAATTCAAGGGTTGATGAATTCCATTTTCAAACCCTTCCTGAGAAAATTTGTGTTAGTATTTTTTGATGATATACTAATCTACAGCAGGTCTTGGAAGGATCATGTTCAACATGTTGACAGGGTGCTCAAACTATTGCAGGAGAAACAATTATATGCAAAAACATCCAAATGTTTCTTTGGAGTACAAAAGGTGGAATATCTAGGTCATATTGTATCTCACGATGGTGTTAAGGTAGACCCTAACAAAATTAAAGCCATTAAGGAATGGAAAGTCCCTAAAACCATAAAGCAGTTGCGAGGATTTCTCGGGTTAACAGGGTATTATCGCAAGTTTGTTAAGAATTATGGGAGAATAGCAGCACCTCTAACAACATTATTAAAGAAAGATGCATTTTCATGGACTCTTGAAGCAACTAAGGCCTTTGAACATCTTAAAGAGGCAATGTGCCTAGCACTGGTCTTAGCTACGCTAGACTTCACAAAAACCTTTATTGTGGGATGTGATGCCTCAGGGAATGGAATTGGTGCTGTTTTAATGCAAGAAGGAAGACCCATTGCTTTTGAAAGTCGTCCAATCAAAGGAAAGTATTTACAGAAACCTATTTATGAGAAGGAAATGTTAGCAATACTGCATGCACTAAAGAAATGACGAACTTACCTAATGGGAAGGCACTTCAAGGTAAAAAGTGATTATGATAGTCTCAAACACTTTTTGGAACAAAGACTCTCTTCAGAAGAGCAACAAAAATGGGTCACAAAGATGTTGGGTTATGACTTTGAAATAATCTACAAAAAAGGGAAGCTAAATGTTGTTGCAGATGCACTCTCAAGAAAGAATGAAGAGGTGGAAGCATTGCTTTGTGCCATTTCTATTATCCAACCAGATTGGATAATCGAAGCAAGAGATGAATGGAAGGAGGACGAAGAAGTCTGGACACTCATTCAAAAGTTGCAGCAAGATCCTAGTACATCTGATACATTTAGTTGGAAAAATGATTCCTTATGGTACAAAGATCGCTTATATCTTTGTAAGAATTCCCAACTAAAACAAAAGATTCTTTTGGAATTGCACACTTCTCCTTTAGGAGGACACTCACGATTTTTAAAAACTTACCACAGGGTGAAGAAAGAATTTTTTTGGGATGGCCTTAAATCTGATATTCAAAAGTTTGTGGCGGAATGTTTGGTTTGCCGGCAGAATAAAGTGGAAACAATTAAGACCCCGGGACTTCTACAACCTTTATCCATTCCAAGTCAACGTTGGGAGGAGATTTCAATGGATTTTATCACAGGTTTACCTAAGTCCGAAGGAAAGAGTGTCATCATGGTGGTAGTTGATAGACTTACCAAGTATGCACACTTTTGTGCATTATCTCATTCATTTAAAGCAAGTACAGTTGCTACTACATTTATGGACACAATTCAAAAGCTACATGGAAACCCAAGGGTTATTTTGAGCGACAGAGATCCCATTTTTACTGGAAATTTTTGGACGGAGTTATTTTCTTGTTTGGGTACTCAATTAGCTCATCGCTCATCTTATCATCCTCAATCCGATGGTCAAACTGAGATAGTAAATAAATGTTTGGAAGGATATCGCCGTTGTTTTGTATCTGATAAACAAAAACAATGGGTTGGTATAACACTTCCTTCCATACTGCAGCAAAAATGACCCCATTTATGGCACTTTATGGATATCAGCCACCATCCATCACATCATCTTTAAGAGAAAATTCAAAGGTTCAAGCAGTGGAAGATCACATCGAGCATCAACAAGAAGTTCTCTAACTCTTAAAGGATAACCTGAATTTGGCACAAAATCGAATGAAACAACAGGCATATCAACATCGCAGCGAGAGAAGTTTTGATGTAGGGGATTGGGTATTTTTACGGCTACAACCATACAAACAAATGTCCCTCAAGCAAGCTAAGAAGGATAATAAATTATCGCCAAAGTACTATGGTCCTTACAAGGTGTTGCAAAGGATTGGTACTATGGCATACAAATTGGAGCTTCCTGCTTCTTCGCGAGTACATCCAGTTTTCCATGTTTCATGCTTAAAGAAGGTTATAGGTGAAAATCTTCTAGTTCAAACAATATTGCCAGAACTTGATGAGGAAGGAAAAATCATATTGGAACCTCAAGCGGTCACGGAAACAAGAACTCGACAGCTATGGAATCGATCAATTTCAGAGTATCTCATCAAGTGGAAGAACTTACCCACTGAAGATTCTACATGGGAGGATGAGAATTTTATACAGAAGCACCCGTAGCTACTCAAGCGTTGAGGACAACACTTTTTTGAAGGAGAGGGGCATGTTAGGTCCCTATATTACTAGTATAGTCCCTTATTGTTGTTAGTGTAACCCCTTATTGTTATTATTGTACCCTTGTAACCCCCATATTGTTATTATTGTGCCCTTAAATTATTATTGTTAGGTTGGCTAGGATTACATTGTGGCCCCACTAGGATTACATTGTGGCTCCATGGACTCCTATATATAGAAAGGAGGTTTTGTAATTTGAATCATCCAAGAATTGTTCATTTATGTAATGTATTGGAGGTTGCCCCCTCGAAGTGGCTTATTTCTAAGGCGTTGATATCTCTTTTCTTCTATTTTTGGAGCTGGTTTCACAACACACACACACACACACACACACATATATAATTCGATACTTATTAAACATTCATACATTTTAATATCAATCGAACAATCGAACACTATTTATATATAGAGTATAGAATTGCAAATTAATTAATTAATTTATATAGGTTAAATAGTCTAATTAACTTGACTATATAATTTAATTAATTACAATAAAAGGGGCCAAGTTAAAAAAAAAGGGGCTAAGTTAAAAAAATTAAAAATTAAAAATTTTTAGGATCAAATTAAGTGAAAGAGTAAGTTGGATAAGTATACTCCACCTCATACACACTCGATGGCTGCATCAATGTCGATGGCCGATTTCCGCAAAAAATTGATTGATCTTGAGAGTAAGATTACTAATCATTCTGATGACTTTACCCAAAAACTAGTCGATCTCGAGGATAAAGTTACGGGACATTCCAGCAATATCAAGAAACTTCAAGACACGACAAATCGAATAGAAAGACAAATTGGGCAAAACCATAGCGAGTCCACAGACAATCATAATAAAGCAATGCTGATGCTAACTGCTATTTGCGACAAGATAAAGCTGATGCAAGAACAAATATTCCAGAATATTGAACATGATCAACATAACAATTCAGCAGATTCAGGGAATTCAGTAGATCATCATGAAAAAACCAACTCTCCCAAAACATCATCCCCGCACCATCACAAAGATAGTAATGCAAATTTTAACAATAAGTAGCTCTGGAATGCATTCACTAATCAATACCCCTTTTTCGCTCCACCGTTAGTAGCATATCAACGAAGAGCAAAAATTGAGCTACCCAAGTTCGATGGTAACGAAAAAAGCAGTGTTGCATGGCTTAATAAAGCCGAAGAATATTTCGAGATTTACGACATTGACAGTGATGACGAAAAAATTAAGCACGCTTCCATGAAAATGGAAGGAGAAGCATATAATTGGTATATGTGGTAGAAAAAGACGACGCTCACTATTAGTAGGAGAAAATTTAAGGATGCATTTTTTAAAAGATTCCAAGGTATCAAGGAAGAAGAGTTCTTTTCAAAATTCATCAAATTGCGCCAAAAAGGAGATGTGGATGAGTACACTCGAGAATGGGAGACCTTAGCGACACAAGTACCTGGATTGTCAGAATCTCGTCTAGTCCAATCTTTCATTTTGGGACTTAAAACCCATATAAAAGTAGAGCTTAAGCTTCACGACATTACGTCGATAGAACTAGCAAGACAAAAAGAAAAAGCTGATGAAAAGAAATTCAAAAAGCTATTCTGGTCAAAGCCGGAAAGAGTGTATTCAGGATGAAGATTTCCTCAATCTGCAAATATAAATAACACAAAATATGTCCCACCACATCTTTGTGAAGGAGAAAAATCTAACGTGGAAATACAAAGGACAAGAGAGGGCAAGTGCAAGCGTTGTGGCGAAAAGTGGGACCCTAAGCAGAGGTGTGCTAAAGGAAAAGAGACAAAAAATCTGTATAACTATGAAGCAACTAATGAATCTAACAGTGATGAATCAGATGTAGAAGGAATGGAAGACACCCCAGAGTTCTCTCCAGAACTAGATGATGAAAGCATTCCGCAAGTGTCATTATCAGCTATGATGAGTATATCACAGCCTCAGACACTAAAATTAAAAGGACATGTTAAGAAGAACAACGTAATGGTTCTCATCGACACCGACAATACCCACAATTTTTTAAATTCAACCATGGCCAAAAGACTCAACATCTTTACGTTTCCCATGCCTAATATGAAGGTAATGGTGGTCGATGGTAAGAAGATTGAGAAGGTAGGGAAATGCCATAAGGTCAAATTGTAGATTCAAGACTTTAATCTAGAATCTCCATTCTACACCGTACCATTAGGAGTAGATGTGGTATTAGGAATCCAATGGCTGCAAACCTTAGGTACTTACTTTGCCAACCATCAAAAGAAGTTTATAAGCTTTAAATGGGAAGGGTAGAAGCACGAGTTATATGTATTCCAAGCACTAGAAAATCAAATCGTGTTGTCATCCCAGATGATGAAAATGATTCGAAAAGGAGCACCAGCCTATATAGTACAATGTCACCAGTTAGAAATGTTATCTGCAAAAATGATCAGTGAAGGGTCACCAGAAGTACAAGGGTTAATTCAGAAGCACGAAAAAGTATTCCAAGACCTGTCCATGAAAATGCCTCCTAATAGGGAAATTGAACATACAATAGAAGTCAAAGCAGGATCAGACCCTGTCAACATCAAACCTTATCGCTATCCGCATCACCAAAAGACTGAAATTGAGAAGATAATCCAAGACCTTTTAAAATGTGGGGTCATCTCAAAAAGCAAGAGTCCGTATCTTGCTCCAGTGATATTGGTAAGAAAGAAGGATGGATCGTTTCGACTATGCATCGACTACAGAGGATTAAATAAGATAACAATTAAAAATAAGTTTCCAATTCCCCTTATCGATGAAATGCTCGATGAACTACATGGCGCAAAATACTTCTGAAAATTAGACTTAAGGTCAGGCTATTACCAGATCAGAATTAGGTTGGAAGACATACCAAAAACTGCATTCCAAACACACGAAGTTCACTACGAGTTTAAAGTAATGCCCTTTGGGTTAACAAATGCACCAGCTACGTTCCAAGCTGCTATGAATGAATTATTTCGTCCATATCTGAGGAAATTTGTACTAGTATTTTTTGATGATATTTTAATTTACAGTAAAGCTTGGAAGGAGCACCTACAGCATTTGGATAAGTTTCTTACGCTATTGGAAGAGCATCAGTTTTATATTAAGAAATCCAAATGCACCTTTGGAAAAGAAGAAGTAGAATATCTTGGACACATAATATCTCATGAAGGAGTAAAAGTGGACCCTTCTAAAATCAAGGCTATAAATGTTGCAAATGTTGTCATTGATGGCAAAGGAGATGGCTGAGGGAGCAACAAGGCAAAGAAAGCAGCATAGCAGCAAGATGTATAGAGGGTCGAGCAGCAGAGACAGGGTCATTTAAAGAAGCAGAGACAACAAAAGGAGAATTAAGGAGTAGCATCAGTCAAGGAGCAGATGAAACAAAGAGAGAAGCAAAGTAGCAGAGAGGTAGAGGCAACAAACAAGTAGCAGAGGCAGCAAAGAAGTGAACAAAGGAAGCAAAGGAGACATGCGGAAGAGAATGTTGAAATATAACAGTCAAACAGCAGAACGGAAGCAGAGGCAGAGGCAGAGCCGTTATCGCAGAAAGGCAGAGGCAGAGGCAGAGTCGTTATCGCAGAAAGGCAGAGGCAGAGGCAGAGCAGTTATTCCGAGAATCACTACTCCAGCAGGTAGATACACTAAACATAATATTCCGAGAATCATTACCCAGCCGAAGGATACATAAACTTCCGGGAATCTTAACCCAAGCGGCAAAGTATATATATATATATATATAAAGTTTAAACCTTATTCCGGGAATCGCAACCAGGCGGAAGCGGAAGCTTATATATATGCAGCACGTTACATATATTGTGCAAGATTAAATGACTAAAGGTCCAAAGCATATATATTAATTTATATAAGTGGAGCGCTTTATGATCGAAAGAAACGAAGTAATATAAGGTGGGACCCTTATGAATCGCATCGGAGAATATAAAGGCAGTGGAACATCACAACAGAAAGTTGCGATTGCGATTGAGATCCGGACCCGATGGGCATATAAACTATGACTCATATATGTTTTGAGTTCCGGTGAACAGTGGTCAATCGCATTGGAGTTAAAGAGGAGCAGCGGATCACATGCAACTAAAAGTCGCGATTGTGATTGAAGCTCGGACCCGATGGGCTTATAAACTGTGACTTGATAGGTTTGAGTTCCGAAACATGTTAACAAAGATTTGCGATTGCGATTGAAAGACCGGACCCGATGGGTTTATAAACCACGACTGATATATGTTTGAAGTTTCGTCATAACAGTGAATAGTCGGAATCGGAGCATTGAGACATCGGTACATTCAAATGGAAATTGCGATTGTGATTAATCGCAATCGGAAGAGGTCGAGGAGTGATACATTGCATCGGAAAGATTGGCGAGTGGGCCCATAAGTACATTTTATGTATTAAAATGATTTCTCAGTAGTTAATTGCCGGAAGTTACATATGTTAATATAAAACGATTGTATTGAAATGTGCCGCGTGGTCTGTGGACCCACGGGCCTCGGCTTAAGGTGGAGGGCGATTGTTAATATAAAACGATTGCAATGTGTGCAATCGCATCGGGCCATAAAACAAAGGCCGTGGTGTATGTATGTTCCGCCTGCGGAGCTCACCACATCAACAAGACACTTGCTGTGTGTAAAGCATTGGAATTTGCCTAAATTTAAAGTCAGCAGTTGCATATATATATATATATATATATATATATATATATATATATATAAAAGGCGCTGATACAAAAAGCACAGTTACAAATGTATGGCATATGGCCGTTACCCTGCGACAGAGAATAAGCAAACAAACAGAGCCGAAAGGAACAAAGACACAGTCAGAGAAAAGACAAATGCACAACTAGCCAAGAGGCTAAATTAGTGAGCTGGAGTTTTCATTGTAATTGAATGTAAATGATTTTAATTTATATTGTTGTGATGCATTGGCAAGTCTCCGGAAGAGAGCAAATGTCCCACTGTAATATTAAAATAAGCACCTACAGTTACATTTTTCTGGGTGAGCTGAAAAGAAATGAGAAGGCTGAAGACCAAGAGGCATGACTATCCATTTCGAATTCCTAGAGGAATACAAACAGTCATCAGAAATTCTCTATAAGTAATATCATCTTGATATGCATAGAGAGGTTAGAGAGAGTAAGGATAGAGAATGAAAAGTATAGAAGACTGAGGCAGAGAAGATAAGGAAGAGAGGAGCAGAAAGAGATGCTACAGAATAGAGCTGATATCTGAGGTAAATCAGCAAACATTTCTTGTGATAAATTGAGGAAGTTGGAGCTTCTCTATCAAGTTGAAGCTTGATAGCTGTCAATTGTAGCTGATTGAGATTGGAGCCTCCTGTAGGTTGGTGCCTGCAGAAAATTGAAGGGAGTTGGAGCTTCCTTGCAAGTTGTAGCTTGCAGAATTGAGGTTGGAGCCTCCTGTAGGTTGGTGCCTGCAGAAAATTGACAAGGTTGGAGCCTGCAAGTTGTAGCTTGCTGCACTGAGGTTGGGAGCCCTCCCGTAGGTTGGTGTTCTCAAGAAGAAAACAAAGGGCAGTGAGAGGGAGTTGGAGCTTGCCTTTGCATCACAACAATAATAAGATGTGGTTTTATCCCTTTATGGGTTTCCGCTTAAATCTGCTGTCTCTATCTGTGTTGCCTATGTGCTGAGATGTTTTACCAAATCTGCTTAATGTTTGCTACTCTCATAATAAGTTTGAAGTCACATTAATTAATACTTGTTGCAACATATTAAGACTGTTCATATACTAAGATTGATTATAAAAGCAAGTTGTAAATTAGCTGATGAAAAATTTAAAAAGCTCATGTATGTGTTAAACTGATTCACCCCCCCCGCCCTCTCTCAATTTAACTAAGAATTCAACAATTGGTATCAGAGCAAGGTTCCTTTGTACCAGTCTAACAACTGAAAGGAGATCCTAGGTTCCCAAGATGGCTAGAAAAGATGGATGCCCAACCAATAAAGCCCCTTTTTTCACTGGTGAAAATTATGCCTTCTGGAAAATCAGAATGAGGACATACATAATGTCTCTAGGAATAGAAGTCTGGGCTGTTGTGGAATTAGGATATGCCCCAAAGGCAACTGACTCAGAGAAAGAAACCAAACAAGATTTTGTGGCTAATGCAAAAGCCATGAATGCCATCTTGAATGGATTGTGTGAAGCAGAGTTTATTAAAGTAATGCACAAAGACACTGCCAAAGAAATGTGGGATACTATGGAGAACAACCATGAGGGAGACAAGAAAGTAAAGACTGCCAAACTTCAAGTCTATAGAGCCTAGTTTGAGAACTTAAGAATGAATGATGATGAAGACATTGCCAGTTTCTTCCTAAAAGTTGTAGAAATTGTTAACAATATGAAAGCTCTTGGAGAAACCATGCCAGAAAGTATAATTGTGCATAAGATTCTAAGATGTCTTCCATCCAGGTTTAATCCCAAGGTGTCTGCAATAGAAGAAACAACTGTTTGGGAGACCTTGACCATGAATCAGCTACTTGGAAATTTAACAGCATATGAGATGAGGCTCCCACAGAAGAAGCCAAGTACGAGGGAGGCAACCTTTAAAACAAAAAAGAAGAAAGAAGAAGAGGGAGACATATGCTCTTGCTCGGATGAAGAAGAGGCAAAATTTGTCAAGAAATTGGATAGAGGCTCAAGTAAATACGAAGGTAAACTTCCTTTCAAATGCTTTAACTGTGGAAGAGTTGGACACTATGCTGCTAAGTGTCCTCACAAGAAAGTAAGGAATCAGGCTCAAGAGTCAGAGAAAAATAAATCAAAGAACTGGCAGAAAGGAAAGAAGTTCAGCAGAAAATCCTTCTATGCTCAACAAGACAACAGTACATCTGAAGATTCAGATGAACCCTCAAGTGAAGAAGGAACCTCTGAATTCTTATTGATGGCCATAGAAGAACTTGAAGGACTCCTGCTAGAAGATGAAGATGAAGAAGAAGAAGGGGAAATCGACCTTGAGGGGGAGCTAAGAAGTGCTCTAGAGGAGATTGACAGACTCAAACTGAAGTGCAGAAAACAAAAGGACATTCTTCTCAAGTATGTAAGAGAAGAACAAAACTCAGAAGTCCTTATGCAGCTGAAGGTAGAGCTTGAAGAAGCCAAAAAGATAGAAGACATGTTACTTCAGCAAATCAAGGATAAAACCCGAGAACAAGAGAAGCTGGAAGAAGAAGTAGTATGTCTTAGGAAGAAACTAGAAAGTGCTCAAAGGAAAGTGGTTATAAACTCTTCTCAAACAACAAGCTCTAGTAAGTTGAATGAAATTCTGGTTGCTCAAAGATCCCCTATGATAAAAACTGGAATAGGCTATGAAGGAGAATCAAGTAAAAGCAAAGAAAAGGTTGACAAAGAGATTATTTTTGTAAAAGCAAAGAAGAATGATGAAGCAGCTCAACCAATTCCTACAAAAGAAGAAACCTGTAATGAGGAAGACAGAGATCAAAAGAAACCACTAGTAGTTAAGAATGTAATAAATACTAAGACAACAGAGAAAGGGGCATATGCCTCTGAATATGTCAAATTTGGAAGCCATCAAAGGAGATTCTTCCCACCTATGAAGAATGTCACCTGTTATGTCTGCCACAAGCTGGGACACATTGCTGCATATTGCCATGCAAGGAGGAGTAATTCAAACCAGCAAAAGATGCAAACATTGAAGAGACTGCCTCAAGCAAACAAATGGACAAGACAACCTTACACCAGGTATGCAAATAGTTTCTATGGTTATTGTTTTTGTAAGGAATTTGGCCATAAAATTATTGAATGTAGAAAGTATGGACAAAGATTGATGCTCAACACCTCAAGGAGGTTTATGAATCAAAGAAATTTTGTTCATACTCACAATTCTGCAAAAACTATGATCAAATGTTGTATATGCAATCAAGTTGGACATATGCCTTCCAAATGTCCTCTGAAGGGATGTGAATCATCATCTCACAAAAGATACCAAACAAAAGGATGCCTCCAGTGGAAAAAGAAGGAGAATAAGTGTGACCTGGCTCTAACTGCTCAAGATCTGAAAAGCCAATGGTATTTGGACAGTGGCTACTCTAAACACATGACAGGAGACAAAAGCAAGTTTATAACTCTTGATGAAAAGAAATCTGGCAATGTTACTTTTGGCAATGATAAATCGGGAAAGATCAAGGGAAAAGGCTCAGTCAGCATAGAAAATGGCAGAGGAAAGGCCCAAGATGTACTATTTGTAGATGGGCTGAAAGCAAATTTACTAAGTGTCAGTCAGATGTGTGACAAAGGTTGTGAAGTTCTTTTTAGAGCACAAGATTGTGAAGTCAGATCAAGCACCACAGGTAAGACTCTGCTCAAAGGAGTTCGAACAGAGAGTAATGTTTACATTGTGAAAGAGGAAGATGAAACATGTCATCTTAGCAAACTAGAAGAGTCATGGTTATGGCATAAAAGGTTGGGACATCTCAGCTTCGATCACATAATCAGACTAAGCAAGAAGAAAGCTGTCAGAGACATGCCAGAAATAAAGAGGCCTTCTAATACCATATGCAAATCATGTCAATTAGGCAAACAGACTCGCACATCCTTCAAGGCCAAAGATGAGTTATCAACAAGAAGACCTCTACAACTTGTGCACATGGACCTGTGCAGACCTGCAAGAACTAAAACTCCAAGTGGAGAATCCTACTTCATGCTGATAATAGACGACTTCTCTAGAATGACATGGGTTGCATTTCTCAAGAATAAATCATAAGCTCTGGAAAAATTTAAGATCTTCAAAGCATTAGCAAAAAATCAAACAGGATGCAAGCTGAAATGCATCGGATCAGACAGTGGAGGTGAATTCATAGATTATGACTTTGTTGACCTATGCAATGAACATGGGATAAAGCAACAATTTACTATTGCAGGAACACCTCAGCAAAATGGAGTAGCAGAGAGACAAAACAGGTATGTACAGCAAATAGCCAGAGCCATGATGCATGAAAGTAATATTACTCAAACCTTCTGGGCAGAAGCAGTACACACAACGGTGCATATCCTTAATAAAGCTCACTTAAGGCCAAGCAGTGACAAGACTCCCTATGAACTATGGCATGGGAAACCGGCTTCAATCAAACATTTTAGAATCTTTGGAAGCAAGTGTTACATAAAGAATAATGATGAAAATCTTGGGAAATTTGATGCAAGAGCAGATGAAGGGATATTTCTAGGATATGCATCCAAAATTAAAGGGTACAGGTGCTACAACAAGACTCTTCGAAAAATAGTAGAAAGCATTGACGTGAGATTTGATGAAGAACTTCCAAACAATACAAGAGATACAGACTGCTGCAGTCCATCAGACAACCATGAAGAAGAAAACAAAGATGATGGGGAAACAAGCAAGACAACAGAAGATACAGAGCTGAGTTCTAAAGCTCCCTCAAGATATACTCAGAAGAACCATCCTAAAGATCAGATCATTGGAGACAAGAGAGTGGGGCCAAACAAGAAGGCAGCTAACAGAACAAATTGAAGAGGTATACATAGCCATGTTGTCACAAATAGAGCCAAAGAAATTTGAAGAAGCCAGCAAGGACAAGTCTTGGGTGAATGCTATGAATGAAGAATTGGACCAAATTGAGAAAAACAATACCTAGGAACTTGCTCCTAGACCCACTGAGAAAAATGTCATAGGGTCAAAATGGGTATTCAAAAATAAAATGAATGAGGAAGGACAGTTAATCAGGAACAAAGCCAGACTTGTCTGCAAAGGATATTTACAAATCGAAGGACTTGATTACGATGAAACATTTGCCCCTGTAGCCAGAATGGAAGCTATCAGAATGTTCTTGGCATTTGCATGCTACCAAAACTTCAAGGTATATCAAATGGATGTAAAATCTGCATTTCTGAATGGAGACTTAGAAGAAGAAGTCTACTTGGAACAACCAGAAGGCTTCTCATTAACAGACAAAGAAGACTATGTGTGCAAACTGAAGAAGGCTCTATATGGACTGAAACAGGCTCCTCGTGCTTGGTACTCAAGACTGGATAAATATTTGCAAAAGCAAGGCTTTAAGAGAGGTGGAGTAGACAACAATCTATATATAAAAGCCCATGAAAATGAACTCCTGATTGTTGTAGTATATGTTGATGACATTATGTTTGGAAGCAACAGAGAAGAACTAGCAAAAGGGTTTGCTGATGAGATGAAAACAGAGTTTGAGATGTCTATGATTGGAGAGCTCGGTTTCTACTTAGGACTTCAAATTTAGCAAAAGAACATAGGCACATTCATCTCACAAGAAAAATACTTAAAAGAAATGTTGAAAAAGTTCAAAATGGAGGACTGCAAACCTATGTCAACTCCCATGATCACGGGATGCAAGCTGTGTGCTGATGATGGGTCTGCAGATATAGATCAAAAACCCTACAGATCCATGATAGGAAGTCTGTTGTATCTGACAGCATCAAGACCAGACATCATGCTAGCAGTAGGACTAGTGGCTAGATATCAAGCAGCACCTAAACAAAATCACCTTCTTGCAGTCAAAAGAATATTCAGATATCTACAAGGAACAACACAATATGGGCTTTGGTATCCTAAAGGAAAAAGCTTCACTTTGACAACATACACAGATGCAGATTGGGCCAGCTGTGTGGATGACAGGAAAAGTACAAGTGGAGGTGCTTTCTATCTAGGAGAAAGTCTGGTGGCATGGTTAAGCAAGAAACAAACATCTATCTCTCTGTCTACAGCAGAAGCAGAATATATAGCAGCAGCAACATGTTGTACACAAGTCATGTGGATGAAGCAAACTCTTCAAGACATGAAGGTAAACATTGATGAACCTATCTTAATCAAATGTGATAATACAAGTGCTATAAGTATATCTAAAAACCCTGTGCTTCACTCTAAAACTAAACATATCCCAATCAAGTATCATTTTCTTCGAGAACAAGTGGCTCAAAAGATAGTAAAACTGGAGTATGTGCCAACAAAAGAACAAACAGCAGATATATTTACCAAACCGCTTGCTAGAGAACCATTTGAATATTTGAGAAATAGACTAGGGGTAGTATCTGTAGATGCTACTCTCTGATACGAAGAGAAGGCACAGTTTCAGGGGGAGAACAGAAACGAAAATATCATTCCAAGGGGAGATCAATCAGCAAGGGAAGCATGAAACAAGTCCTCAGGATCAAAAGGATTATGGCAAGAATACATCCAGCATAAAAGAATCAATAAAAAGACTAAAGAGTCAGTGGTGAACCCAACGTGAATCTAATCCAAAGGTTGGAGCAGCAGCGTACAAAGTCAGAAGATCTCAGAGAGAGAAAAGCACGAAATGTTGAAAAAGGATAAAAACACAGGATCAAAGGATAGAATCTACACTAAGAATTCAA
This sequence comes from Pinus albicaulis, assembly GCA_034641835.2. NCBI lineage: Eukaryota > Viridiplantae > Streptophyta > Pinopsida > Pinales > Pinaceae > Pinus > Pinus albicaulis. Next base: position 397,064,801 of record CM076575.1, on the reverse strand, counting down.
ACCCCTCGCCATTGATGTCAAAGGGGGAGGAAGAGCAAGCAACAGGAGAAATGATCCTAATAGGCAAACAGAGGAAGTGTATTGCCATCAATGCCAAAGGGGGAGACTATTGGAAATGTTGTTATTGATGGCAAAGGAGATGGCTAAGGCAGCAACAAGGCAAAGAAAGCAGCATAACAGCAAGATGTAGAGAGGGTCGAGCAGCAGAGACAAGGTCATTTGAAGAAGCAGAGGCAGCAAAAGGAGAATTAAGGAGTAGCATCAGTCAAGGAGCAGATGAAACAAAGAGAGAAGCAAAGTAGCAGAGAGGTAGAGGCAACAAACAAGTAGCAGAGGCAGCAAAGAAGCGAACAAAGGAAGCAAAGGAGACAGGCGGAAGAGAATGTCGAAATATAACAGTCAAACAACAGAACGGAAGCAGAGGCAGAGGCAGAGCCGTTATTCCGAGAATCACTACCCCAGCAGGTAGATACACTAAACATAATATTCCGAGAATCATTACCCAGCCGGAGGATACATAAACTCAATTCCGGGAATCTTAACCCAAGCGGAAAAGTATATATATATAAACCTTATTCCGGGAATCGCAACCCAGGCGGAAGTGAAAGCTTATATATATGCAACACGTTACATATATTGCGCAAGATTAAACGACTAAAGGTCCAAAGCATATATATTAATTTATATAAGTGGAGCGCTTTATGATCGAAAGAAACAAAGTAATATAAGGTGGGACCCTTATGAATCGCATCGGAGAATATAAAGGCAGCGGAACATCACAACAGAAAGTTGCGATTGCGATTGAGATCCGGACTCGATGGGCATATAAACTATGAATCATATATGTTTTGAGTTCTGGTGAACAGTGGTCAATCGCATCAGAGTTAAAGAGGAGCAGCGGATCACATGCAACTAAAAGTTGCGATTGCGATTGAAGCTCGGACCCGATGGGCTTATAAACTGTGACTTGATAGGATTGAGTTCCGAAACATGTTAACAAATATTTGCGATTGCGATTGAAAGACCGGACCCGATGGGTTTATAAACCACGACTGATATATGTTGAAGTTTCGTCATAACAGTGAATAATCGGAATCGGAGCATCGGAGCATTGAGACATCGGTACATTCAAATGGAAATTGCGATTGCGATACATCGCATCGGAAGAGGTCGAGGAGTGATACATCACATCGGAAAGATTGGCGAGTGGGCCCGTAAGTACATTTTATGTATTAAAATGATTTCTCAGCAGTTAATTGCCGGAAGTTACATATGTCAATATAAAACGATTGTATTGAAATGTGCCGCGTGGTCTGTGGACCCACGGGCCTCGGCTTAAGGTGGAGGGCGATTGTTAATATAAAACGATTGTGATGTGTGCAATCGCATCGGGCCATAAAACAAAGGCCGTGGTGTATGTATGTTCCGCCTGCGGAGCTCACCACATCAACAAGACACTTGCTGTGTGTAAAGCGTTGGAATTTGCCCAGATTTAAAGTCAGCAGTTGCATATATATATATATATATATATATATATATATATATAAAAGGCGCTGATATAAAAAGCATAGTTACAAATGTATGGCATATGGCCGTTACCCTGCGACAGAGAATAAGGAAGCAAACAAAGCCGAAAGGGACAAAGACACAGTCAGAGAAAAGACAAATGCGCAACTAGCCAAGAGGCTGAATTAGTGAGCTGGAGTTTTCATTGTAATTGAATGTAAATGATTTTAATTTATATTGTTGTGATGCATTGGCAAGTCTCCGGAAGAGAGCAAATATCCCACTGTAATATTAAAATAAGCACCTACAGTTACATTTTTCTGGGTGAGCTGAAAAGAAATGAGAAGGCTGAAGACCAAGAGGTATGACTATCCATTTCGAATTCCTAGAGGAATACAAACAGTCATCAGAAATTCTCTATAAGTAATATCATCTTGATATGCATAGAGAGGTTAGAGAGAGTAAGGATAGAGAATGAAAAGTATAGAAGACTGAGGCAGAGAAGATAAGGAAGAGAGGAGCAGAATGAGATGCTACAGAACAGAGCTGATATCTGAGGTAAATCAGCAAACATTTCTTGTGATAAATTGAGGAAGTTGGAGCTTCCCTATCAAGTTGAAGCTTGATAGCTGTCAGTTGTAGCTGACTGAGGTTGGAGCCTGCAGAAAATGAAGGGAGTTGGAGCTTCCTTGCAAGTTGTAGCTTGCAGAATTGAGGTTGGAGCCTCCTGTAGGTTGGTGCCTGCAGAAAAACAGTGGTGAGAGGGAGTTGGAGCTTGCCTTTGCATCACAACAATAATAAGATGTGGTTTTATCCCTTTATGGGTTTCCACTTAAATCTGCTGTCTCTATCTGTGTTGCCTATATGCTGAGATGTTTTACCAAATCTGCTTAATGTTTGCTGCTCTCATAATAAGTTAGAAGTCACATTAATTAATACTTGCTGCAACATATTAAGACTGTTCATATACTAAGATTGATTATAAAAGCAAGCTGTAAATTAGCTGATGAAAAATTTAAAAAGCTCATGTATGTGTTAAACTGATTCATTCCCCCCTCTCAGTTTAACTAAGAATTCAACAATAAAGGAAGCAGGAAGGTGTTTTGAAGAATTAAAGGAAGTAATGTCTAATGCCCCGGTATTGGCAACTCCCAATTTCTCTAAACCATTTATCATAGAGTGTGATGCTTCTAGATTTGGTATATGTGCAGTATTAATGCAAGAAAGGCATCCTATAGCTTTTGAAAGCAGGAAGGTCAATAAACGAGAGCGTCTTAAATCCACATACAACAAGGAAATGCTCGCAATTATGCACGCATTGGCCAAGTAGAGACAATATCTATTAGGGAGTAAGTTTTCCATCCGAATGGATCATAACAGTCTTCAACACCTTCCTCCAACAAAAAACACTTTTTGAAGAACAACAAAAGTGGATTGAAAAAATTGCCGCCTTCGATATGGAGATATTACATAAAAGGGGGAAAGACAATGTAGTAGTAGATGCCTTGTCTAGGAAGGACGAAGAACCAACACTACTTGCAGTCTCGGTTGTTGTTCCTGAATGGCTTAATGAGATCCGAAGTGAGTACGCCAAAGATCCAAAGATGTCTGCTATAATCAATAATATCCCAGGAAACTCAAAATTTGAATGGAAGAACGATATCTTATGGTACAAGGGAAGAATTTATCTGAACTCAAATTCCAAATTTATATCAAAGATACTAAAGGAGTCACATGATTCCCTGTCATCCAAGCATGTAGGATATTTTAAAACTTACTACAATGCACGTCAATCATTCGTTTGGAATGGTATGAGTCACGATATTAAAAAATATGTAGCAGAATGTGACAAATGTCAAAGAAATAAAAGTGAAAATATTATGACACCTGGATTACTTCACCCCCTAAACATCCCGAATTAGAAATGGGAAGAATAATCAATGGATTTTATTGACGGGTTACCTGTATCTGATTGAAAGGATAAGATCTTCGTAGCAGTCGACAGACTCACTAAATATGCTCACTTTATTGCTATAAAGAACACATACTCTGCAAAGAAAATTGCTGAGATATTTTGCAAACATATTTATAAACTACACGTGTTCCTGAAAGTCATTGTGAGCGACAGTCTACAGATATGCCAAATTTAAGGGAAATTTTTGGAAAGAATTGTTCAGCCATATGGGAACCTACCTAAACATGAGCTCCTCTTACTACCCACAAACAGATGGACAAACAGAGGTTGTAAATAAATGTTTGGAAGCCTACCTACGTTGTTACGCTACAAAAAAACAAAATAAGTGGGTTCAATGGTTGCATCTCGCTGAATGGTGGTATAATTCTACTTACCATACATTGGCACAAATGACTCCATTCCAAGCTTTATATGGATACGAACCCTCGAAATGGAAGGATCTAGCTTCAGTCCAGACAAACCTACCAGCGGTTAAAAACCAACTAGAAGAAAACCAAAAAGTTGTCCAGATCCTAAAAGAAAATCTGAATAATGCACGAAACCATATGAAGCAACAGGCTGACCGCAATAGAACTGAGAGATCATTTGAAGTTGGAGAATGGGTATTTGTCAAGCTCCAACCATACAATCAGTTGTCCCTGAAACAAAAAGGGAAACATAAATTAGCACCAAAGTTCTATGGATCATATCAAATCAACAAAAGGATCAGCCAAGTTGCTTATAGCTTAAGCCTTCCAAATAAAAGTCTTGTTGACAACGTCTTCCATGTATCCTGTTTAAAAAGGGCACTTGGTGACCATCAGTCAGCACGAACAACACTTCCATTTTTAGATGATGAAGGAAGGGTCATTTTAGAGCTAGAAAGTATCATATCAACCAGGGAAAAGAAGCTCCGATCTTGTGTAATCACGGAATACTTAATCAAGTGGAAGGATTTACCAAAAGAAGAAGCCTCTTGGGAGACCGAAGCATTTCGTCAACAACATCCGTCGTTGTGTATGCTTTGAGGACAAAGCATCTTTGAGAGGAAGGCAATGTTATGTACAAATTATTAATTAATATTTAATGTAATTGTCTTAGGTTTTATTAGGCAAAAGGGCATGATCAAAGATTATGCCCCTTCACCAAGGGACACCATAAGGCTATATTAAACCTTGGTCTCTCCATTTGTAAACCATCTCATCTTTTTATCAATAATAATATATACATATTTCTGTTTATCTCTGAGTTTTTATGCTCCATTCATCTTCTATGCCTTTAAAGTTTGTAGCACACCTAGAAAACCTGAACTTGACATTGAACCAAAATCCTAGAATATCAATTTTGTGTTTATTATTACAAATGATGACAGTGGATTTGAAACTGTGACCTATGGCCTCCTCGTTGGAAAGATGCCTTGGGTAGATGGTTCAACCAATTGAGCTAACCCTTGGGGATTATATTGGACATATTTGGTAATCATCAGAATGGATTAATATAATAGGAATGATATCCTGAGAGATTTAGCAAGCATCACAATTTATTAAATTTAACTATTGGGTTCTTTGCAAGAGTTTTATTTATGCTTTATCTTATGGATGTTCTTTTACTTCATATAAATGATAATTGTACCTTTTCCATACAGATTGTCGAAGATGCTTGCACGGAGCTTTTGCCAAACACATTATGTGAATACCTCTACAATTTATCTGAAAATTTTACGAAGTTCTATTCAACTTGCAAGGTATTTTATACTCAATGTTTTTAAACTAACAGTCCAATGGAAAATTTCAAGCATGGATTAGTTCATTATCTTCATAGTCTCCTTGCTTTGTTCATTTTAGATTCCCACTTTTGAAAAGGGTAGAACAAAATTAGTGGTTAAGAGTTGAGATTTTATTTTATATGTGAATGCTTTAGATTAGAACCCATTTATACGATACTCGAATTATTTTCTTTTTTTGGCTTTTGCTTCTCAGGCAAGTTTCTGGAAATGTTAAACACGTGAAAGAATGTGAATCTGAAATCATGTTTTGGGAAAACTGATTCCAGGGTGGTGAAAACCAAAACAAATTGGGATGAGGATTTGCTTGAGATCTGTTTCCGTTTTGTTGGAAAGGTCAAGCTGGCAGATCATCCAAAAAAAAATGTTTTGTTAAAAACAAATGAAAAATTATAATATGAAAACTAAGAAAAATGTGTGGTCCTGAAGCCCTAACTTTTGCCAATAAAATGGTCACTCCCCTCAACGTAAAAGTTAAAACACACAAATCCAAGTCTCTCTTAGCAGTATGCATTTCTGAAGTTGTGTGAGTTTTTTGGATCAAAATATATTCAGAATCTGTTTTTTAATATTGTATTCCAGTTCATGGCTTTTTTATATTTATACTTTTTTATTTGTCATTTCCCCGTATTTGGATCCCAACTTTTCATTGATTTGGCAGATCCATGCCTAGATTGTTGAAATTTACAATAAGCAGAGAGAATTGAATGGAACCCCCAGAAACCTTCATCCTGAAATAAAGATAAAAAAGTCTACACGAGGGTAGACCAACTCTTGAAGAATCAACCAAGAGGGGTGCAACCCTTGAGAGAAAAATTCTACAATTGTGCTAGAAAGAGGGAAATCTATGAATGAGAGAGAACAACACTTTATGGTGCCTGTAGGCTAATATCTTTGATAAGAATGAAGACTGACCTTTTTCAAAAAAATGCGGCAGATCTGTATCCAATTCTAGATCTGTATTTGTATCCAACTTACTGTTAAAAATATTCTTCATATGAGAGCATTAATAGTTGGGATTCAATTTTGGATGCAGAGCGATTGAAAGTTCCTACATATTTTTGGTATTCAACTATTCACAGCTGTAAAATGAAATATTGCTCCACAACTAAAACCTCTAAAAAACATATCTAAAATGCTTCTTCATCAAAATGAAGAAGTATGAGCGGCAACATAAATGTCTCCATAATAATAAAACCTTTTAGAGATGTCCGGTATGGTAAATGGGGGCCCAAAATTGTTTCTCCTTTTGGAGGTAATTGTTGTTCCTTAAAACCAACAGCATGCTTGTATTTCTAATTGCCTCAGTGTGTGGCTTGCTTTTTTGTTCCTAGCGATTGTCATTTATGCTAGGTTCTATAATGAATAAAAAATTCCATCTTACAAGAAAAATTACTTGAAATAGACTAGAATACCACGGCTAACTCAAAATACTTTAATTATTGTCAAATGGAAAAGGACAATGCAACAAGCCTTGTTGGAACCTTGAGTTTAGGAACTTTAGGTAACCCAGGTCAGCATGTTGGCTTGCATAGTTGAGTTGGTGTTAAAAATAATTATTCTCACAAAAATTGAAGACATGGAGCATTGATGGTGCAAAGATGTTCTTGGTCCACAATTCAACAAAGTAATGTTGACTAAACTTGGGCTAGAAGCATTTGTTGTGGAATGATCAATTCCAATAGAATCTCCTGAACATGAGAATTCTCTAAGATTTCATGAAATCCCATTGTAGGCATCTTGTCTTGTTTGTATGACAGTGAGGGTCTCTTTCATTAACTTATCGAAGAGAAACAATTGCTTCATCAAGCTACCATAGCCTGAGTCGTTGGGTTTTCCTTTTGGGGAGAAATGTGCAAGATGTTTGGGTTTATTATGTTTCAAACATTTGTTTTACTGTCAGGAAGCAGCATGCATTACCTATTCCCCTCCCTCAATGGAGATCTGCAATTAATTATTGAAGGCATGGAGTATTAATAGTGCAAAGTTATTCATGGCCTACAATTCAACATAGTATTATTGACCAAACTTGGCTTCTGGCTCATTGAGAAACATTTGCTATGCAATGGCCAATTCCAGTAGGAGCTCCTCTACATGAAAAGTCTCTATGATTGCAGGGAATACCATTAGAGGCATTTTTTCCATTTGCATGATAGCTAGGGTCTGTTTCATTAACTTATTGAAGAGAAGCAATTGCCTCATCAAGTTCTTGGGCTTTTCTTTTTGGGAGAAATTTGCAAAATTGTTTAGTTTATAATGTGGCAAAATTTATTTTACTGCCAAGTAGCGGAATGCATTACCTGTTTGTTCTGGTAGCAAACTTGAATATCAGCACAGCTCAGATATATGCACTAAGCATTATGTTGAAGTACTATTGTATTCGAGTGAACAAGGGAAAGGCAGAGTGATTTCAGTGCCTATTCATTTATTGTTTAAATTACTTGTACATTGTCAGATTAGTTGTCACCATATCCGGTGTCTGACATTATTTCTATCTTAAGCTTACTGCATAAAAAGATTATCGGTTTATCTTGGTTTTGTAATTCACTAGGCCATTCACAGATTGTTGCTTACTTGCTGTCCCATGTTTGATCTTGTAGGTGGTGGGATCGGAGGAAGAAACAAGTAGGTTGTTGTTGTGCGAGGCTACTGCAATTGTCATGAGAGAATGTTTCAAGTTACTGGGGATCACACCTCTCTACAAATTGTAGTGTTTAAAAGACTAACTAATTTTTTCAGTACTTGTGAATGATAGTTTAATGATTAAAAGTCTATAGCTACACTCAATCATTTCAATTTTGAAGTGCTAAGAGATATATGTTGGCAGATATGGGTTTTTGTGGTCAAAATATAGATTCCTTTGTCAACCGAAAAGGGACCTTTTTAAAAGACTATACCATTCTATTGTACTGTGATCATATAGAAATTTGATAATTTTGAACTTTGTAGGAGAGTAATTAAGTTATATACAGGAAGCAAGGAGTTCCTGTATATGTTTTGCTTAGTTGATGTGTGATAACACATCTTAAGTGAAAAATATGATCCTTCCGGAGAAAGCCATTTCTTTTCAACCCTGAATTCTTCCCTATATTGTTGTTTTTGAAATTTTTAAGGCTCACTTGATGCCATCCTTTTTCCTTCTTATCATTTCAGATGATCAGAAGAAATTGTTTATTATTGGCAGGTTATCGGTGTTTGTAAATTATAATTTAAATATTTAATTTGCCATCCTCACAATGGTGTAAAGGCTTACATAGTTTTATTTCTTGTTTTGCGGAATTCAGAATCTGACCTATAGTGGTAGGCATTTCAAAATAAAATATATCAATTTATATATATTTTCCGTGAATAGTACATCCCTTCAATTTTAACATGGGGAATTCGAATGAGCAGCTTGGCTTATTACCATGCTTGGTAAAATGTGAGTTTATGTTGTAGTCAGTGGTCTCCTTTTAGCATATTTCTTTTAAAGTTGGGATGTGCTTAAGCTATTTGTAGCAACTGCGATTAGTGTATCCCAACATGCTAAATTTCCAGACTTCCCAGAATGGTATCTTGTTTGAAGTCACCACTCAATTGTCTTGTTTAGTTCAAATTTATTTCAGTTTTATGCCACTGACGAGCTGCACAAGGCAATATGGTGCAAACATAGAGTATCTTGATGACCTCGTGCATTTCAAGGCAACCAATTTACTTGGCAAAGTTAATAGTAAATTGGTATGTAAATGGATTTTAGTTCTGCTAAATACAACGACAAAAACTGTAATATATTGTTGTTTTATGCAAATGTTTCTTGTACTGTTCCTCAATATGTTTTTGTATCTTTAGATTCTAAAATTTTCAAGGTCTCCGAAATTAATATAATGTAACAAGCCCTATCTTCATTGGTGGTGTTTAGATGGCAAAAAAAAGAAAGAAAAGCAACAGCTTTTGTTGATGGGAGATGACAATTCTTATTCATCGCAACAAGAGTTGAATATTGTACTCTTTGGCCTTAAAACCTCACAAAATAATATGCTTTGTTGCCATTGTTCAATGCTATTATATTATTTATTTTTTATTTGATCTCCTTTTTAATTATTTTTAATTATTTAAAATATAAAGTTTAGGGAGCTGGGTTCAAATCTAGTTGGTCTTAGATTTGACGCTGCAATAAACCTTGGGCCAGTGCTAACTGCCCAGCAGCCAAGTCAAGCCCACTGTTTTGTTGAAGGAATACGTCTGACATAAATAATCTTTTTCAGAAGGCCCATGCAACCGTTTTGACAAATTCATGAAATATATATTATGATTGGTGTAATTTAATTCTGTTATTTCTTGTTCCAAAAAGTTAAAATGGATTAAGCAAAGGAGTCCAAGGGCTTTAATAATTTCATGATATATATTATGGTTGGCATACTGTTATTTTTATGTGTAGTGTTCAAAAAAGTTAGAATGATATGAAGTCAACGATGGAGTTAAGGGCTTTGATAAACTCATGAAATATTTATTATGCTTCGCATAATGTTGTTCTAATGATTCATGTTTCAAAATGCTAAAATAGACTGAAGTTGTCAGCGTGCTTACACAATGTTGACTTTAAATTCTCTTTCCATGTCGTCAGGTTTTCACTTAAACTGTCTAACATAATTGAAGTTTTTGGTGGTTATAAATGTATAATGTTTTAAGTTTAAATGATAGAGGATATATCTAGATGTTTCAAAGATAAGAATGTTTCTTATTTCAAAACCACTAACAAGTATCGTAATTACAACGACCAATATGCAGCATTCAACGTTGCAAAGGGTGGTGTATAGGCTTTCAGACTTGATATGATATGATATCCTACTTTAAGGTCACAGCCAAGCCAGACACCAAATTGGTGTATGAGACTCTTATCTTTCAAATCTGGTGGTGGATATTGGTCACTTATTAGTGGTTTTATCATAAGAAGCATCTTACACCTTAGATGTTTCGAAATGTATGTTCTATTATGCTGTACTTAACATCTCAATGGATGACTTATAGATGATGTCCATTGAGATAATATACTAACCATATTTATGAAATGTGTTTATAGTAAGTCTAAATATAGGAAACTCCTAATCATCTAGAATGCATCCAGATCAATTTTGTGATAATGAACTCTAATCAAGAGAATCATGAGCAAAATGCTTTGCAATCTGTATGCCAATGCAGGTTTAAGGTAGTTCCCAAAATACTCATTGATGTTAGATTAGATACAATAAGACCATTTTGGACAATAATCCCTATGTTGGCAGTGATGGTGTGTGTGGCCCCATATCTAATGATTGCTACTTATCTTCAGCTGCCAAGCCCCCATTGCTTGTTCTAACCATCGCTATTGGTCATGTACACGAACAATGCCATGTTGCTCTTCTAGACAGATAAAACCTTTGAAGTAGCCTGTGTTTGATAAGCTTAATCTCCTGAAATAATGCATATGCGATAAAGTTCCGATGGAAAGAACTTGATGCACCTCCACCCTTCAAATGTAGTGCTATATTTAAGAGGACTTGAGACAAATAATTCGAGGGTAAGAATGACATGTATTAACATAATATCGATTTTAGTTTTAGCGTAAGTTGACAGCATGATCATCGGTCTCTCATTTCTCTCATTGAACACCAGACAATAACTATTTTCTTAATAGGATTTTGTAAAAGTTGTGGGAAAATTTGGCTTTAAAATCTCACATGAAATATACGTTATTCGTTTAAAATCCATTGAGGGAACATCAAATCCTCCATGAGGTCACATCATGGTTTATGTTTTTAAAAATTTTGCAACGTTTTAACCAGGATGCAAACAATTTCATGTGGTTACGAAAGTTTTTCCATATAAAGACAATTATAAATTCTATTTATTTATTTGATTTCGTGGAGTTGAGGGATTTCATTTTATATCCATCCAATGGTGAAATATTCATTGTACCTAATGAAAGGGTTGTAGTGACCAAAAAAATGTTAAATGACCAAAAAGATTTCAGCTAACTTTAAAATTTTGGTGGCTAATTTATTAAATTTGTATGGGATAAGTGAATCCAAATGGGTTTAATTATTTGAATAATTCCAAGAATGAAACGAAGTAAATTACAAAAATTTTCTATATAGTTTCACGTATTTTACCAAAAAACTGCAATGAAATTATTCATTCTCTAATTAGCTTTGTTTTTCCAATTTCATTCTTCCATAATTATTTTCTTTTCTTTTATGTTAGGTGTTTAGTTGTTATGTTGTAATGTTTTGTTTTTCTGTTTTTTTTTGCTTTATGTCAAGTGTCTACTTGTTATTTTAAGTGTCTACTTGTTATTTTAGAACTGCATTTTCTTGTCGCATCTCTAGATTTTGAGCCGAGTTGAGCCCACATTCTTTTGGACCTTGTATTAAATCTAAGGATTTGATTCTAGAGTAATATATTCTTAAATTAATAGGAGATGATCAACAACATCAACAAGAAACACAAATTTGGTCAAAGACCAAGGAGAAACCCCACAAGGGGAAAACCCTTTGAAATTCTTCTTCTATTAGATTGTCATAAAATGTTCAGCAGAGAGTACAATGAGCCAATACAAAACTATCCATTAAAATTTCATCAAACAATATCTAGAAATATGATTCCAACATCAATACTAATCAAAGTTATTTTTCCCAATATCTAGTCTATTGTAATTAGCTATGGTCACTTGCAAAATTGGAACCCTAAGTCCCAACCACACGAAGGGAGGTTCGTGCTTGTGGCTAAAACTTTCTAGTTGCATAGATAGGCCTATATGTGTGGTTACAACTGAAAATTTCTCGTGTCAACCTTGTGGCTGGAAACCAAAAACCCTAATCACACGTGCGAGCTTCAGGCCCCGCAATTACAACCCTGTAAAAACCAAATTCCATGAACTCACTTCAAACCTGTGTGAACCAACCAAATAAGAGAGAAGATGTTTTTTGATGATGTCCAAATGAGGGTCACTTGACTTGTATTTATAGGCTTCCAAGGGTTTCCAATTTTCTTTTAGGGCCGACCTATATTTTTGTGCACATGTGGGCTTCACTTCAAACAAACACTTTTCCTTGTCCAAATCAAGTGTTTCAAAAGTCAGAATTGGTCCTTTCGAAGAGAGGAACTTAGTCCCATGATTGGAATTTTTCGCTGAGCTGCCAAGTTTAACACTCCCTCTCAGCTAGGGAGAAATTACAACTACATCATGTGATCATCATGAGTATCATGTCATCATCTCTGATAAACTCCATTCGCTCAATCATTCTCGAATCTAAAGAATAAAAATCATTGGGGAGCTACAACTACCACCCTCTCAGGAGAATGAGGAAGGTCCTCTGGGACACTCTCAACTCATGTATATGACAATGGGAAAGGGACACTCTCAACTCATGTATATGACAATGGGGAAGGTACTATGTGACATTCGCATCCCAAGTCATGTCATAGGGGAGCGTACGTCTTCGACCCTATATCAAGAAATAAGCGAGATATGATATCCTATTGGCTATTGATATTCCCATTGAATGACCCTCAAGAGTCATGTGGTAGAACACCTGCATCATAATCGAGCTTGGGTGAGATACTAGACTTACCAAAGGTAAGGATCACACACCCCCAAGCCTTCTCAACCCGTTGGCCAGACGGGGAGCGATAATCTCAACAAGCTTGGATTGTGGCTATGATGCCAACTGGGGTATATAGACTAGGGAAATATTTAAAAAACAATTAATAATCTAATTGAGACACTTCTAGGTGGAATTTCCAGAAACTATTTTTGGGTTTTGGAGATCTCATGTATTCTGACCTCTCCACCGAATTTTGTCGCTATAACACATACGATGCTATAAAAAACTAACATTGCAGTGGAGGCCAAAAATACTACAACAGAAGGTCGAAGAGGTGCTACTGGAAGAGATTTGATTGGGTTTGACTAGATTGAGGTTAGCACATCATCGAGAGAGGTGGGTATTGGTCTTGGAGGGTATTGGTCTCAGTCTTAAGGACTTGGAATTCGTCAATTGAAGAATCTATAAGGAAGAGAATATATTTGCGGGTTTTCCTCTCAAGTGGAGGGGTTTTGGCCCTGATGTGCTAACCTCTTCTAATCATTGCCCTTAAGTTTTCTCAACAGGTTGAGTTATAATATTTGCGCATTTGATAAACTGAATAGTATAGGTACTTGAGATATTTTATAGTGATCCATGACTTGATATTGGTACCTTTGTGACAATAATGTTTAAGATAATTTTTTAGTATTAGTGTCAATGATTCTTGGGCATATATTCAAAAAACATGACAAAGTGACCTCTAATAAGGCATGTTGTGGTAGTGATCTAGTTGTGTAACGATGTCCTATATAAATTTGTAAAATTATTTTGGTAATAATGACATACAATAGAACATGGTCGACGCGTTTCGAACCAACCAGTGTGGTTCATCATCAGGACTATATGTTCTATATGTCAGCGATTTGAAGCATATGATAGTAATGTGTAATTGTAACCTTGATAACATACTCTTACCTTGATAATGATAATCTCTAATACATGAAAACAACAATAATCTGTATGGCAGTAACCATATTGTATGGCAGTGATAGTTACTTTGAAATAATAGTGATGAATGATGATGATGTCACAATAATCAATGTAAGTGCTCCTATGAAAGTGATGACAATGTTGTCATGACAGTGATGACAATGCTGCTATGATAGTAATGACAATGCTCCTTTGACAATGATGAGAATGCTCCAATGCTCTTATGACAATGATGATAGTGCTCCTATGGCAATGATAACAATGCTCCTATGACAAATGTGACAGTGTCTCTATGGAAGATGTGATATTGTGATATGATCGTAGCTCTGTTAGGTCCCTATAATACTAGTGTATCCCCTTATTGTTATTGTTAATATAGCCATACTATTGTTATTTTTGTGCCCCATAGAAGCATACTATTGTTATTTTTGTGCCCTTACATTGTTATTGTTATGTCAACTAGGATTATATTGTGACCCATTGGAATCCTATATATGGAAAGGAGGTTTTGTCATTTGTACCATCCAAGAATTGTTCAGTTAAGTAATATAAAGGAGGTTTCCCCCTCGAAGAGACTGATTTCTAAGTCATTGATCTATATTTTCTTCTATTTTGTGCGCTGGTTTCATAACATTTTGTATCAGAGCTTTGTATTCTAGGGTTTCGCTGGTGCAAACATGTCATCTTGAAATTTTTGCTATAATTTTTTCTCTATGAAGGTTCATAAGCTAAAAAAAAATCTCAGTTGCACCGAAATCCTGAGGAACTTCGTGTAAAAATTTCAGATCTTGGTTTGCTATATTTTCAGAGGTACAATCTGCAGACGTTAGGGTTTTTGTAGGCTCCATAATTTCATCTCAAACATGTGGTCGAGGGAAAAATCGTCATAACTTTCGTTTCAAACATTGGATTGGAATTCTGTAAAAATTGGCCACAAGTGCATGGACTGTAGTTTCCTGTGTATCGATTTCAAAGCCAAAGGTCAAGACAGGGACACATGGCATGCCATACAAGTTCGCTCTACTGAACCAATCCATAATTAGGTCATTGTGGGAGATTGGACATAACTATTTATTGAAGAATCCAAATAAGGTCTGACTTGTGGCATTGGAAATAAGAATCACAGGGATACTACAGGACCGAAATTCAAATCTCGAGGATCCGAAATTACAGAGTTACAACCATTTCAAAATCGAGCTCCTAAAAAAAAAGTGTGTATTTGTTTTTAAAAATTGCATGAGTCTAGTTTGAAAAATAAGTTTGAAGTGATTCTAAGGGCATATTGAAGCATATATATCAGTATTGGGTTCTAAAATGCCTCTCAAAAAGAATTATACACCCATTAAACCATCATAAAGCTCTACTATGATGCATGAAGAGGAATAAGTGCAACATGATATATCAAAATTACGAGACCAAGTGCAACAAATTTCACTCTCGCAAAAAGTAAGCAAAACTGAATTGGAAGCTAATATGGATGGTTTGAAGAAAGGTTTGGAAGCTAAGATGGATGGTTTGAAGAATGGAATGGAAGCTAAAATTGACGGTATAGAATTTTAAACAATGGAAGATCACATCGAGCATCAACAACATGTTCTCCAACTCTTAAAGGATAACCTAACTTTGGTGCAGAATCGAATGAAACAACAGGCATATCAACATCGCAATGAAAGAAGTTTTGATGTAGGTGACGGGGTATTTTTACGGCTACAACCATACAAACCAATGTCCCTAAAGCAAGCTAAGAAGTATAATAAATTACCGCTGAAGTACTATGGTCCTTACAAGGTGTTGCAAAATATTGGTACTATGGAATACAAATTGGAGTTGCCTGCATCTTCCCGAGTGCACCTAGTTTTCCATGTTTCATGCTTAATTAAGGTTATATTTGAAAAAATCCCTGTTCAAACAATATTTCTAGAACTTGACGAGGAAGGAAAAATCATATTGGAACCTGAAATAGTCACGGAAACAAGAACTCAACAACTACAAAATCAATCAATTTCAGAGTATCTCAGCAAGTGGAAGAACTTACTTGCTGAGGATTCCACATGGGAGGATGGGAATTTTATACAGAAGCATCCAGAAATAATCAAGTGTTGAGGACAACACTTGTTTGAAGGAGAGGGGCATGTTAGGTCCCTATAATACTAGTGTATCCCCTTATTGTTATTGTTAGTGTAGCCCCCTTAACATTATTGTTGTGCCCATGTAGTCCCCACATTGTTATTATTGTGCTCCCTATAAGCCCACTATTGTTATTGTTGTGCCCTTACATTGTTATTGTTATGTCGGATAGGATTATATTGTGACCCATTAGACTCCTATATATAAAAACAAGGTTTTGTCATTTGTACCATCAAATAATTGTTCATTTAAGTAACGTAAAGGAGGTTCCCCCTCGAATAGGCTGATTTCTAAGTCGTTGATATATCTTTTCTTCTATTTTGTGAGGTGTTTCATAACAAGATCTCTTGGACTTATTTCATTTAGTTCACAAACAAAGTTGTGAACTGACTTGGATTGGCCCTAGGTGGCCTAATATGATTGATGAAGGCGTCTCATTCTTATCGTACTCTACTATATATTAGATGAACATTTGACGAATATATAATAGAAGAAGATTTTGGTTGGGTTTTCTCCCTTGTGGGGTTTTTCCCTAGTCTCAGACCTAAATCATTGTGTCTCTATTGTATATGCTCTTCTTCTGTTCTTTTTTGTTCTGCTGCATTGTTTATGTTATTGTTCTCTCTACATAATTGCTAATGATAATATGATGTTATGGGGTGAATGAAATCTAAAATGTTGAAAATTTTTTGAAGTGTAATTATCTTCTGCAGAGAACAATCTAGCACTAAAAATTAACATCTCCTAAAGGAATTTTCTCTAAGCCCTAGTTAGACATCCTACCTTAAGAGGACCGGAATTTTTAAGATGTAATTTATGTAAAAGAAATGAGGTTGACCACCAATGTATTGGATTGGTGCCTTGTCCTTTAGGCATATGGAATCAAGGATGTGATAGATAAGCCAAATTTGTTGTTGTAATGTTCCTTCCTAGAATAATTTTGCTAAAGTTAATTTCACAATTTTGCATTTTTGGCTATTATGGGGGGCCACGAATTTTTGGAAATGAGTATTAGAAGGGGATCGAAATACTTTTGCTAGTAGAATGTGGAGGTCACACCCACATGAAATACACACCCTGTGGAGAGAAAAGTAGAATTGCCAATGAAGGAGGTCGAAATATTGGATGGAGGGACCCACATGAAGAGGAAACAAAAAATTATAAATAGAAGGAGCATAGTAGCTATTGGGGGATTTTAGAAAATTTGACATTCACTTGTACCTAGCACGCTTGAGCTATTTAGCCGAGTTTGCACGTGAGATTCTCAAGCGGGTTTCTCACCCCTTGCTTCAGTGGACTTCGAGTGTCATCCCAAGGAGGGAAGTCGATTTCCTTGTGAGCATCTTCAACATCAATTTTTAGGCAATTTGTGGGGGTTTTCTCAGCAGTTTGATGACATAGTTGTGGAGTACGATTTGCTTGTTTGGGCCAGCGTAGAGCAGAATTTTTGTTGGGATTTCCAGGGGAGTTTTGCAGCGCCATTCACCGAATATTTTGGGAAAGGAACAACCAAATCTTGGAGAGAATCCTTGCTGCTACAACATGCCATTTTGGTGACTGCATGGGCCAACACAAAGGACAATTTCTGGGCACACGTGGGAGTTGAGGAGTGGCTTTGTGTTGCTGGGTTGAGCAAGGGAATTGAGGGAGACATCCGAGGGAGTAAAACCAAACATTTTAGCACCATTTTGGAGGGATGTAATAGAGGTTTTCTAGGAGGGCCGTATTTTCCAGCCAATTGTAGAGGTTGTGGTATTTGGGGGTCAATTTTGAGGGTTAGAACCAAACCAAACCAGAAACCCTTTCTGGGTTTTGGTGGGTTTTTGGAGGGGAATCCAGGATTAATTTACCAGAATTTTCTGAGCAACGAAGGAAGGTATTTCAGCAAGTTATTTCCAGCAGATATAATAGTTTTTCGAAGGCATCATAGATCATAGTTGGGGAAACTCATTTCTACATCTAGGAATTGCATTTTTCTACCTGGGTCTTTTCTAGCTTTCCATTTGGCAAGCCTAGGTGCACTTATTTCATACCCCATGTATTATTGCTCCTTATAATAAAAATGGCTCAGTTGGATGATATTTTTGAAGATTTTCCGGGTATCTACTTATGTATCTGAATTTTGTGTGTGAATGTTTGTTTTTTCTTTCTTTATCACTATATTTCCTATGTAGGAACATTACAGTTGCTAAGGAAGCCGAAATTTGATGCCCCAGGTATCAGAATTTCATCATTTACCCACTCAATGATAAATGGAGTTTGATGGGGATTTATAAGAATTCCTCTACTAGGAACATTCGTTTCATGTTATATAGTGAGTAATGTATGCAATTCTCAACTAGATATGCAATAATTTTTTTTTGAACAAATTAGGGCATAATCAAGCATAATCTAGAAGTAGAAATTCCATACATTATACAAATGAAAAATGATAATATTCAACGATAGGCACTTATATGATAACAGGTAGTGCATCCATCCATTCACCAAAGAAATAGCTCCAAATACAATCCAAAATAGCTTCCAAACATCAAAATGCATTCCAAGAATATCGAATAGCCAAGAAGGAACACATATGAATTCTATTATGAGGTATGAGTGATGATGATGAGAGACTAAATGACGTCTCTCATATTTATGCATGTCCAATAAAGTCTAATTTTATCCTAAAGCCCCTCTTAGTTTTCAAATTATGCACAAAACTAATTGAGGTTACAAGGCAACCTCATAACCAATGTGCGAACATAATAAAATACCCACAAGAGGGCTAAAATGATGATGTCATCCATGTGTGAGCCTCTTGGAGGCATGCATTGAGCTCTCTTGGTGCCAAGAAAAGTGAAGAGGGCTCCAAAAGTCATCCTCTAGGGGCTGCCTCCTAGATATTTATGCAAATCATCGTGTGTGTTGGGTGCAGGAATTACACTTTAGCAAACTCCTCAACACTTAATTTGTCAACCCGTGGGATTCGTAAACTTAGAGATGAAGCACAGGCAATGCTAGAGATGGTATGAATCTTCCTAATGTAAATCCCTACTTTCTTTAAAGGAAAGATTGCAGAATCAAATCAAAAGAGAAAAAGGCAACTTGAACCATAAAAATAATCTAAGAATGGAATGAGGAAGTATGCATTTGCAAGAGAGAATTAAAGATAAAAGGAAATCACTCCCACTAATGGTTGTTTAATCTACTAAGTGTGTGTTTTCCTTTAGCAGAGACACTTTAGCAGTCTCGTTAGATGGGCCCTTAAAATTGCTTCTTTAGATATTTCCTTCAAGCACTAGTGCAGGGTCAAAGATTTATGTCGAAGGTATAAATAGTGTCTTTACTGAAATCTTTTTACTTTGTGCAAGGGCTCGAACTTTTCAAGGTTCAGAGCACTTAGATCTTGTGGCAAGAAACTGGTTCTTGCACCGGATCAGAGCTTCCTGCACTTAGCATTTAATCCTTAAAATGAGTGTTCAATTAT
Source organism: Pinus albicaulis (assembly GCA_034641835.2). NCBI lineage: Eukaryota > Viridiplantae > Streptophyta > Pinopsida > Pinales > Pinaceae > Pinus > Pinus albicaulis. Next base: position 397,045,428 of record CM076575.1, on the reverse strand, counting down.
TGCAAGTGCTAGTTTACTATCGAATCAAATTGCACACATAAAAGTGAATGTTTCTGATCTTAACAAAATGCAGAAATAAAGAAACAATCATATATCTTGTCATAAGCATTTAAAGAAAAAAAGTAGATTGCGGAAAGTAGACTAAGAAAGCTTGCTGCATCACACCAACGTGCATTAGTGCATGTTCATTTCTCCTGCTTGGACCAGGCGGAAAAACCAATTAAACAGAATTGCAGGAAAAGGAAATATCACACCAACGTGCACTGGTGCAGGTTTGTTTCTCCTGCTTGTACCAGGCGGAAAAACCAGTTAAACAGAATTGTAGGAAAAGGAAATATCACACCAACGTGCACTGGTGCAGGTTTGTTTCTCCTGCTTGTACCAGGCGGAAAAACCAATTAAACAGAATTGCAGGAAAATGAAATATCACACCAACGTGCACTGGTGCAGGTTTGTTTCTCCTGCTTGTACTAGGCGGAAAAACCAATTAAACAGAATTGCAGGAAAAGGAAATATCACACCAACGTGCACTGGTGCAGGTTTGTTTCTCTGCTTATACCAAGCAGAGGAAACCCAATCTAAAATCAAGTGCAGGAAAGTAAATTGCAGGGAAATGAAATGTATCTACTTCACACAACGGATCCGTTTTCACTCAGATAGGAATACATGTGCTGAAAGTTAAATCACACTTTGAAAATATAAACACAACTTACGAGAAACAAAAAATAGGGTAAACGTGCTGGGTTGGATGGGCCCTAGCCAACCAGCGCGTTTCCCTTTTAAGTTAAAACGCTGCTCAATAAACTAGTCAATTCATCAGCTTAAAGACAAAAACCCAATTTCTGAAACATGAGGCGGAAAAAAACTTTTATTAATTCATTGAGGCAAATACATGCGTTAATACAATGTCCAGCCCAGATTCGGGCGATAACAAAACAACCTGTTACCGCCTATTAAACTCTGCTCCAAAAACTCTCCTCTCTAAGTCCTATTTACAGTTTACATTATATAGATCTGTTGGCCAAAAGCTGAAACAGATCGTTCAACTGATTACATAACCATCGCAAAATTTAGCATTTGGCCTTCAAAATTAGGCAGCTAACAAAACCAGCCGTAGCTAATCTCCAATCTTTTCGCCCTTCACGGATTCGGTCTTGGCTACCTTTGGATCAATCGTGATGTCGTGGTTGAAGCTGCTCAAGACAAGGTGGTGATCAAGGAGGTTCGAATCTACCACGAAGACCTATTGTGCTGGCAATGGTGCAAGATTCGATCTTGCACTAAGATCAACGGTCACGATAAGCACTCTAACTATCAAATAACCATTGGAGATATCGATAAGTTACAAAAGTGATTTAAAAGTAAGAAATCATGTTATAAATATTTAATTAATGCTAAATTGAATTAAAACATGAAGAATAAAGGTTTATACAAAATATGTCACCTTGCTTGGACTGGTGCAAGATGAGGGTGCATAAAAGGGTAAAACAGAGGTAAATGGTTTTGATTTAGGAAGGGGAAAATGGTAAAAAGAGAGAAAATTAGGGGGCTAACATCCTCCCATCCCTAAGCTGTTGTGTGTCTTCACACAACTCTTTACCTCTGCAAAAAACCTTCAAAACTTTGAGCGTTCCAGCTCACTCCTGCTCTGTCATACTAGCATCAGCTTGCAATGTTCCAGACTTCTTCTTTTTGCTTTATTAAGTTTCTTTGTCACCTTTCTAAGTCGTTTGAAACACTGCACAGCTTGGTATTTTCACACTCTGACTTCTCCTTTATTTTTATGGATCTCCACCATTAATTCTTCTTTATTCTGTTCTTTTTCCTCCTACACTTTAGCTACGAGCTGCTGTAAGTTCTGCACTTGAAGCTCTAGCTCGACTATCCGAGAAGCAGGAGCTACTGAGTCTTCTTCCTCTTCTGTCCTAACAGGGGCTGTATCTTCTTCAGGGACCTCAGTATCCCTCAGGGTTTCAGTAAATTCTTCTTCTTCTTCTTCTTCGTCTTCTCCTTCTTCTTCTCCTTCTTGTTCTTCCAGTTCTTCTTCTTCTTCTTGCTCTTCTGGTTCTTCTTCTTCTTCTTCTTCCTCTCCTTCTTCTTCTTCTTCCAATGCTTCTTCTTCTTGCACTGGTGCAGGAGGAGATTCAACGTTCTGTGGGCACTGTGGTTCTGCACCAGATTCTTCATTCTTTTTCCTGGCCATTTTAATGAAATCGGCCAACAGAGTGTCATCCTCGACCTTTGCAGATTTTGCTGCGTCCACAAGCACTGACAACAAATCGTCTTCTTTGGGGGTCTGTTCATGTACTAGTGGCGTTGGAGGAGTTTCTTCAACCGATGTACTGGTTGTCTTCTTTTTATTTGGAGATGGGCCCTTTTCTTCTGTTGACTTCCCGGGTCGTTTCCTTTTTGCACTAGTGCAAGAAGGACTTCCCTTTACACTCGGACCCTTGCTTGTGCTGGCGGGGGTCTCTGTCTTCTTTCCGGTAGTTATCTTCTTATGCAGCTGTTTTAATGCCTCCCAAGTCATACCTTTAATTTCCAACTGCTTCTGAACCAAGATTTTGATCAGACGGTGGTGATATAATTTCTTGTCGGCCTGATAAGCCCGTGCGCCCTGCACACTCTTGGCCATCTTTTCCAAGCTTTTAAGCAAAAAATAAGTGAAATCCATCCTCCACTGGACGTGGCGGCCGGGTTCGAAGTGTTGCATCATCCTGAAATGATACACAAAGGTGAGGGAGTACCTTCCCTCGCAAGTCACGAATTTCTGGAGGATAAAAAGGAGGTCCTGCCACTGTCCTAATAGGGCGCTGCATGGAAATCCTTTCTTCCAGTTTACCTTCATTTTCTTATCAACGACGAAACTCTGCCAGCGCTTCCTCTCGAGCTTCTGATTTTTGAAGCACTGCACAATATTGTTTTGCAAGCCCGTCATTGCTGCTATCGATTCTTCCGTGACCTTAAATTTCAGGGGCCCAATTTTTTCACGGCCGTTTTTAAAACTCTTTGCAAATTGTAGGGCCACTTCACTGTTGTGCCCGTCAAATTTCTGTAAAAACTGAAGAAACCCTGAGTCTCGCAATAGTGAAATACTGTTGCAAAACTCAACGGTCTGATCTACCTCACTGAGAGACGAAGGTTCACATCGAATAGGCAGCATCGCTGCTTAACAATTATGAACAGTCCAAAAATTGCATGCAATTCCGGAAAATTTGGCTCTTTATATATAGGGATCCAACCATCCACCATCATTTCTGTCTTATCACCGATCCATTCCACCAAAATAGCCGTGGATGCGCGACATGTTTGAAATCGTGCGGGATTGGTACTTGCGGTGGCGTTTTTAACGGCTAGGTGAGGCAATCATTATAAGTGAAGGTCGTTTAGGATCATGGCGGAAAGGGTAATTATATCCAAGCAACGGTTAAACATTTCCGCACTCCTTCATAATTCAAAAAAATAACTTTAGAATTTATTAAAAAATAATCATGATTCTTAACAAAAAACACCTTGTACTTTAAATAATTTTCTCCGAGTTAATATGATAGCACAAGTACTCCTTAAATAAGTGAAAAGGCTTCTTGTAAACTTCCATGATGATCACTTTCCTATGACATATACTTGTGAAAATAACAAATTGTACTATGCTTCTGTCAAGGTGCATGCTTGCACTGATCTGTTTACACCGCTTACTATGCTATTCTTCTGGTATCATTCTGTTTGTATTATTATATAAGACGATATGCTTGCACTAGTGCAAGCATATTGTCTGAAAAAAGAATAGGGAATTTAAGTAAAATATAGGTTGGACTTCTAACATGGCTTCCTCAACTGATACTGGAAATTTTCTTCGCCCTTTCTTGATGCTTCAGAGCATCTTTTTGCTCTTTGTGTATGAGATCTTGCAATGAATTCATGAGGGAACAAAGAAGTGGGAAAGGGGAAAATTTCAGAATGGGAAGGAATTTTGTTACAGGGATTCCAGGAATAATACCACAAGAGGGGATAAACAGAAGTGGGATAGGGAAAAAAATTCAAGGGTAAAGTGGGATTTTTACGAAGCAGGTAGGGTAAATTCAGAAGAATGTGGGAAGGTTAATCATTCTGGGATTTAAAGAAGAAAACTGAGGGAAAATTACGAAATGGGATATGAAGAAAGGCAGAAAATTTTCTGGAAGGTCTGCCTGCACTGGTGCAAGAAAAATAATTGCAGCGAGAATTAAGCGTTACTTGAATAAAGATATCCATGCTAATTACCCCAATGTATAAAGGTTGGTCATGCCGAACCTGCTTTACTTGGTGGTCGCTAGCATATCTAAAGATCAAGCAACATTCTATTTTTATTAGAAATTTTTGATCTCCTGCCAACAAGCTGGTTTTCAGGTTGACCCTTCTGCAATCATGTCAGCAAACTGATTTTCACAATTACAGGAAAATATTTTTTCTTTACTTTTTTATTAATTTTTATTTTTATTTTTTGTATTTTTAAAATTTTATCAAGAGAAATAAGGATTCATGTCTTCAAAATATTGGTATTACCATTCACCACTACCGTCTCGAATTGTTGTTGGACTTGCTGTGTAAAATATTTCTTAGCAAGTCGCTGAAAATACTTCTTTAATCTATGTCCATTTACCAAGAATATTGAATTTTGTCCATCAATAGTTTTAACTTCTACTGCTCCATTCTTGAATACTCGGATCACTTCATAAGGTCCCATCCAACGTGTATGGAACTTCCCTTTAAAAATTTTAAATCTAGAATCATAAAGGAGTACCCAATCATTTGGTTGGAATTGCTTTTTTTGAATAGACTTGTCATGCCACCTTTTGCGTTGCTACTGAATTAGTATGTTCTGTTGAACAACATCTCTACGAAATTCATCTAATTCATTTAATTGGAGAAGACGATGTTGTTGTGCCTCAGAGAGATCTAGTCCTAACTGAACTGCAGTTCTGAAAGTTTTGATTTGGAACTCAATTGGTAACAAAACCTGTTTGCCATATACCAGCTCATATGGTGTATGTCCCATGCTATTTCTCCAAGTGGTTCCATATGCCCACAAAGCTTCTGGTAATATTTCAGTCCAATCTTTCCGATGCATATTCACTGTCTTTGTAAGAATGGACTCGATCACTTTGTTTGTAGATTCCACCTAGCCATTTGCTTGCGGGTGATACGACGTGGATTTCCTATGCCAGATCTTGTATTGCTCCATCACACCCTGTACCAGATTAGAAATAAACTGCGGACCATTGTCAGAAACAATTTCTCTAGGCACACCAAATCTAGTAAAGATTTCAGTAAAAGGAAAATCAACAACAAATTTTTCTGTAGCAAAAGAAACAACTTTAGCTTCTACCCATTTTGTAACGAAATCTGTAAAAACCAAAATATGATTTTTACTTAATGATTTTGGATTTATTGGCCCTATAAAATCAATAGCCCATTTTTCAAATGGCTCAATCATAACTTGGGAACATAAAGGCATTTCATTGGTTTGATTAGGCTGGCCCATTCGTTGACAACTGTCACATCGCCTGACATACTGTTTAGCATCCTTAAACAAGGAAGGCCAAAAGTAACTGGCACACAATAATTTATATGTAGTCCGCTTATCAGCGAAGTGGCCTCCACAAGGTTCATCATGCGCAGATTTAAATATATCAAACACTTCTTCCTCTCTCACACATCTACGGATAATCAAATCTAGACCAGTGTAAAAGAGATATCCTTGAATCCAGGAATATGCAGCACTTTTCTGAATAATATTCCGCTTTTCACCAGCGGACAAGTGAGGTAGTGTTTTTCCGGTGACCAAATAATTAGCAATGTCAGCAAACCATAGAGAATCTGTAGACATAGCAAAAAGATGTTCATCCAGAAAATCATCATTAACAGAAGTTGCTTCACCAAGATTATCTAATCTAGAAAGAAAGTATGCCACAACATTAGATTTCCCTGGTCTATCAACAATAGTAACATTAAACTCCTGCAACAATAACAACCACCTAGTCACTCTACCGCTTGTCAATGATTTTTTCATCAAATATTTAATCGCGGAATGATCAGTATGTACAAATACTTCATATCCTATAATATAGTGCTTGAACTTATTAATTGCAAAAATTATAGCTAAAAACTCTTTCTCTGTAACTGTATAATTCAATTCAGCGGAAGACAAATTCTTACTAATATAATAAATAACATAGGATTGCTTATTTTCCTCTTGTCCTAAAGCTGCACCAATAGCCAAATCTGAAGCATCAGAGGAAATGTGAAAAGGCAGGGACCAGTTTGGACCTCTCAAAACTGGTGCATGTACTAACTTTTCCTTCAATGTTTCAAAAGACTGTTGGCAAGCCATGGACCAAGAAAATTCACTATCCTTAGCTAGAATTCGGAAAAGAGGGGCAGCTATCTTAGAAAAATTTTCAATGAATCTTCTATAATAACCAGCATGTCCTAAAAAACCTCTTACTTCCCTTTGAGTTTTGGGTGCAGGAAGATGCAGAATAATTTCAATCTTTGCCAGATCAACCTGGATACCTTTATCAGAAATCAAATGGCCAAGTACCACTCCCGCTTTGCACATTAATCTACATTTCTTGTCAGTCAAAGCGAGATGGGCTTCTTGAAAACCAAGGACTTTCTCCAAATTTTTGAGAGCTTCCTAAAAATAATCACCAAACACAGAAAAGTCATCCATATAAATTTCTGCAAATTTCAGATCAGCAAAAATGGCCAAGACTGCCCTTTGAAAGGTAGCCGAGGCATTACATAAACCAAAGGGGAGCACTTTATAAGCAAAGGTACCCCATGGACATGTAAAAGTAGTTTTATCCTGATCTTCGGGTGCAATCTGTATCTAGTTATAACCACTGAAGGCATCCAAAAAGGAAAAATATTTCTTTCCTGCAAGGGTATCAAGCACCTGATCAATAAAGGGGGGAGGGAAGTAATATTTAACAATGCCTTTATTCAATTCTCGATAATCAATACAAATACGCTATCTTCCATCTTTCTTAGGTACAAGCACTAATGGAGAGACCCACTGATTGTCGGAAATAGGATAGATAAAACCAGCATCCAAGAGTTTCTACCCTTCTTCCTTCACAATATCTCTTAGAGATGGATTCATTCGCCTTTGGGGTTGTCAGACAGGTCGGGTTCCTTCCTGAATATAGATATGATGTGTACAAGTTTCAGGAGGGATACCCTTCATATCTTCATAGCCCCAAGCAAAGGCACTAAGATGGTTTTGCAACAAATTTGCAAGCTGCTCTTACTGAGATGACTCCAAATCTGAACTAATATGCAAGAACTTACCAGGGCTAATCTCAACAAGAGTGGTATCAGGCTTAGGAGTACTCAAGGGAGTGGTCAAATGCAATGGTACAGAAGAATGAGAATCATGATTATCTTGAAAATCTAGGCTAAAAATCCGGCTCAATGGCTCAAAATTAGGCATAGTGTCTAAATTATTGAGAAAATTTTGAATCTCATCTTCTGGTGAAGACCCAGTATAATGATGGATAAAGGAAATAGACCGAGTCTCCTCATCACTGCTTTGATCCAACCATAAAGTATCTCGAAGGTCCTGAATGGATCTGGCAGGGGGGTATAAGGTAACTTTCTTCCTAGAACCTCCATGTGAAATATACATATCACTGGAACGACATCCAATATATGCATCGGTCGTAGCAAGCCATGGTCGACCCAAGATCAAGGGATGTCCTCCTAGTAGGTTCTTTGGCTGAAGCACAATGAAATCAGTAGGATATTCCCAAGAATCTAATTAGATGATCACATCGTCCAATACTCCTTTTGGCTTAATTTTAGATCTATCTGCTAATTCAAGCACAGTGGGAGTAGGGCGAAGATGAGATAACGGAAGTTGATCCATGGTTTTCTTAGTCATGAAATTAATGGCTGCCCCCAGGTCTATAAGAACATTAGACACAAGGATATTACCAATCTGAACTGAGACAACAGGGTTTCCGGGATCAGTATATTTTTCCATAGACACACATCTCGTCATCAACTTTGCTTCCCTACCAACAAATTGAATGGTTTGGGGTTCCAATCTCTTCCTCCTGGGTTTCTTGAGACAAAGTTCCTTAATAATCTTGGTAAAAATGGGGATCTCTTTAATGTCTTGAAGCAAAGGTATCTTAATGAAAATATTATGAAGCTCATATGCCAAACTAGTCTAAAAAATAGGCTCACTTCTTTCCATTACTAGCCTCTCTGGGAAGGGAGGCTGGTTGGAAGAAGATGGCAAGGATTCAGAGGGTAAGGACTGCTTAGTGAAAACTTTCAGAGAATGGTTAAGAGTTTCCTCTTCTCCTTTCTCTTCAACGATCACCATAGGTTGCTTCTGATTTTCTGATGTTACAGTCCTTCCCGATCTTAATTGAATATCATGAACCCCAACTGGAATAGAATGGTACTTGAATGATAAAGGTGGGTTTGTTACATAGATCATTTGCACTACTTTATTACTATTAGGATTGGGCATAGGTTGAGCAAGCAACTGAGGAGGTCGAAAGGGTGTAGGTAAAGGCAATGGTGGAGTGGACTGACTCGGAAGTTGAGGCATTGAATAAGGTGTATGCGTAGATGGATATGACTGCATAGATGGTTGGTAGGAATATGAATAATGAGTTGGCTCTCTCCAACCTTGTTGCCATGGTTGAAAAGGTTGCCCATGTTGATATTGATTCCCATACTGCCACTGCTGATGAGAGTTAGGATAAGAATATGCATGTGAATTATAACCAAAATAGTGTGGAGAAAATTCAGGAGCCATTCCTATACCTACCTAAGGCCAATTCCTTCTTGCTCCCATAGCATTCAAGTATTTAGCTTCAGGTTGTCCCCCTGTAAATATAGCTTTAAGTCCTAGTATAGAGGGACATTTTTTTGTGATATGGTCTTCTGCACAAATAACACACTTATTAGTTTCTTTCAAATTAAGAGGACACTCTTTAGGAAGATGCTTGTCTCTACATTTAGGACAGAAAATACATAATGACTCTTGTTCCTTCATAAGTTTTTGCTAAAATTTTAAAGAGTCTAATTGTTTGGTAACAATTTTCATTATATCAATTTTCATTGTTTCCATTTTATTTTCTAGTTCAATAATCACAGCATCAGTAGATTCAGTTTTTCTATTTCTGTTTCGAGTTCCTCTACTAGATCTATATTGGTTTCTTGAAAATTTCCTGCATAATTCACAGATTTGATCAAAATTTTGCTGATAAATATCACCTTGTCCTAAAAGATTCAAATTATTTCTAGCATTATCAGTAAGTCCTCTTAAGAACAAGGATCTAATAGTGTTGGGATCAAGCTTAAGTTTTGACCTTTGTAAAAATAAAGAAATCTTTCTGGATAATCTTCAAGAATTTCATCATCATCTTGTGTGCTTGTAAAAATTTCATCCTGCATGTCCTGAGTTTTGCAATATTCTTGATAATTAGACAAAAAAACTCTCTTCATCTGATCCCAAGAGGTTATAGTGTTTCCTCCTAACCCCATAAACCAACGTAGAGCTGAGTCCTTGAGAGTAACAGGAAATAGTCTTAACTTCTGAGCATCAGTTGCATAATCATAACTTCTACACAAAATATCAAACTTGAATAGAAAAGAGTCAGGATCTTTATGAACTTTACCATGGAAATGAGGGAGAGCTGATGGTGGAATATTCTTCATTTGTGCCACAGCATCAGGATCCACAATTGGAAACACAAAAGTGGATTGTTTTTCACTTACCTGGTTGTCACCAGTCCCTTCCAAATGATCTTCTTGGTCCACCATTGTTCCCCTTTTACTTGTACCACTCTCAACAGGCTGATCCACACCTGAGCTGTTATCACCAGAATCCGGGTGGATTGTTCCTGCGTGATGGGTTTGAATTGGATTGGGCTTCCTGCTTACAGAAGGAGACCCAATATGAAAAAAAATTTCGGAATTCTTTCAGCCCTTAGTGGGCTTCGAACCCTTACCTTTCCTAGGCATTCATTTCAAAAGGAAAGAAAAAAAGAAAAATAACAAACAACTTCTAAAAAAATGCTGTCAGAAATCAATTAACACCAGTAAAATTCATTCAAAAAACTCTTCCAAACAATACTGCAAAAAATAAAGGAAAAAATACCTCTATTTGTATAATCATAAAATTATTACCAAATCAAATCGCCTCCCCGGCAATGGCACCAAAATGTTGGGTGCAAGAATTACACTTTAGCAAACTCCTCAACACTTAATTTGTCAACCCAGAGGATTCGTAAACTTAGAGACAAAGCACATGCAATGCCAGAGATGGTATGAATATTCCTAATGTAAATCCCTACTTTCTTTAAAGGAAAGATTGCAGAATCAAATCAAAAGAGAAAAAGGCAACTTGAACCATAAAAATAATCTAAGACTGGAACGAGGAAGTATGCATTTGCAAGAGAAAATTAAAGATAAAAGGCAATCACTCCCACTAATGGTTGTTTAATCTACTGAGTGTGTGTTTTCCTTTAGTAGAGACACTTTAGTAGTCTTGTTAGATGGGCCCTTAAACCTGCTTCTTTAGAGATTTCATTCTTGCATTAATCTGTCCTGCACTAGTGCAGGATCAGAGATTTATGTAGAAGGTATAAATAGTGTCTTTACTGAAGGCTTTTTACTTCGTGCAAGGGCTTGAACTTTTCAAGGTTCAGAGCACTAAGATCTTGTGGCAAGAAACTAGTTCTTGCACTGGATCAGAGCTTCCTGCACTTAGCATTTAATCCTTAAAATGAGTACTGTTCAATTATTGCAAGTGCTAGTTTACTATCGAATCAAATTGCACACATAAAAGTGAATGTTTCTGATCTTAAAAAAATGCAGAAATAAAGAAACAATAATTTATCCTGTCATAAGCATTTAAAGAAAGAAAGTAGATTGTGGAAAGTAGACTAAGAAAGCTTGCTGCATCACACCAACATGCACTGGTGCAGGTTCATTTCTCCTGCTTGGACCAGGCGGAAAAACCAATTAAACAGAATTGCAAGAAAAGGAAATATCACACCAATGTGCACTGGTGCAGGTTTGTTTCTCCTGCTTGTACCAGGTGGAAAAACCAATTAAACAGAATTGCAGGAAAATAAAATATCACACCAACGTGCACTGGTGCAAGTTTGTTTCTCCTGCTTGTACCAGGCAGAATAACCAATTAAACAGAATTGCAGGAAAAAGAAATATCACGCCAACGTGCACTGGTGCAGGTTTGTTTCTCCTGCTTGTACCAGGCGGAGGAAACCCAATCTGAAATCAAGTGCAGGAAAGTAAATTGCAGGGAAAGAAAATGTATCTACTTCACACAACAGATCCATTTTCACTCAAACAGGAATACATGTGCTGAAAGTTAAATCACACTTTGACAATATAAACACAAATTACAAGAAATAGAAAATAGGGTAAACGTGCTGGGTTGGCTGGGCCCTAGCCAACCAGCGCGTTTCCCTTTTAAGTTAAAATGCTGCTCAGTAAACTAGTCAATTCATTAGCTTAAAGACAGAAACACAATTTATGAAACATGAGGGAGAAAAAATCTTTTATTAATTCATTGAGGCAAATACATGCGTTAATACAATGTCTAGCCCAGATTCGGGCGATAACAAAATAACCTGTTACCGCCTATCAAACTTTGCTCTAAAAACTCTGCTCCAAAAACTCTCCTCTCTAAGTCCTATTTACATTTTACATTATATAGATCTGTTAGCCAAAAGCTGAAACAGATCGTTCAACTGATTACATAACCATCGCAGAATTTAGCATTCGGCCTTCAAAATTAGGCAGCTAACAAAACCTACCGTAGCTAATCTCCAGTCTTTTCCCCCTTCACGGATTCGGTCTTGGCTGCGTTTGGATCAATCGTGCTGTTGTGGCTAAAGCTGCTCAAGAGAAGGCGGTGATCAAGGAGGTTCGGATCTGCCGCGAAGATCTGTTGTGCTGGAAATGGTGCAAGATCTGATCCTGCACTAAGATCAACAGTCACGGTAAGCACTCTAACTATCAAATAACCATTGGAGATATCGATAAGTTACAAAAGTGATTTAAAATTAAGAAATCATGTAATAAATATTTAATTAATTCTAAATTGAATTAAAACATGAAGAATAAAGGTTTATACGAAATATGTCACTGTGCTTGGACTGGTGAAAATGAGGGTGCATAAAAGGGTAAAACAGAGGTAAATGGTTATGATTTAGGAAGGGGAAAATGGTAAAAAGAGAGAAAATTAGGGGGCTAACAGTGTGGACCCCAGTTTTATGTTTGGGGCACAAAATGGGTCTCATGGGTCTCCTAGTGATAGAATAGGTTGGTTTCTCTCCAATGTTGAGGTCTCAAAGAATGGTGCTAGCCCTCCCATGTCTCAACAGGTGAGACAAACCTCATATGGGCATCAAATTAGCTGCCAACCCATGTTTACACTGTTAAGCCAATTGGGGCATGCTCGTCCAAGTGCATCATCTCATGGATAGTATGTGGGAAAATCACATACTTCTAGGGTGTTGTAGGTGCCCATGGAATGGAAGAATGTTCCGCAAGTGATAGGAGTCCCATGACTCTCGACACTTCACTTGTAGGGTGTTATATGCTCCTCTAGTAGACTTGGAGCCCAGTTAAGTTTCCCAGCCCATGATGAAAACCACCTGCCAATCACACATAATGTCTAGTGTTGCATGTTCACCATTAGGTACAATTAATCATTACTGTATCTAAGTGAGCCAAGTTTATTAGTCAAGGTGAAATTGAGATTTTATATGGGGCTTTTCTTCCAAATTTGGGGCTTTGATAATGTAATAGTGTTACCTCCCTAGATAGGAGTGGCTAATAGATGACCCTATTATGTGTTCCTAGGCCCTAAGGGGAAAGACAAATCCCCGAAACATCCTTTAATCAATAGGTGGCATATGAATAATGATGGAACAAATGGGGATGAAAGGCACTTAGAGCCAGAAGCCATGGACCAAGGGATTAAAAAAATGAGGAAGTCCATATATTCGGTATATAGATGTGAGGAGAGAGAAAGCATGGATGCATGAGTTATCCAAACCTTTGTTTTTCCACCCATATTTATTCACATTTTTTTCTCGATTTTTATTTTGTATTAATGCTCAAAGCTCTAGGAAATGAGAGCATGCTGTGAATGATGTATAACAATTATTATTCCCTTAAGTCAGGGAAGTTCTGTGAAAATTCCTAGATCAAAATCCCTACTACAACAACCTAAACATTATTTATTCTACTTGTTAATTATGATACAAGTTATTTACGGTGTTACATAGTAAACATCGAAATAAATATAACTGCAGTAACCGAGCAAGAAAGAAATAAACACATAGATATACATCATTGTCTTTGGACAATGTCCCCAAAAAAACCCAATGCGTGAAAACCGGTGCAACAATTGAGAGTTTTAATTATTATGCAATAGTTTATGAATACAAATCTTTGGATGCCTAACTGGAAATATGATAGAGAGAATCAACTGGCGAAAAGGATAGTGAGATAACCTCACACTGGTACGGGAATATTTGGTACTGATATTACTAGAGATGAGCCCTTTACACTATTTCTTTGCAGTTCTGTGTCACACCTATGGAATTACTGCATCACTGCTATTGGGGCTTGTTACACAGTATTTTGTCACTGTCCCTGCAATCCCCATCCCGAACATTGGAGGATCATTTCAGTGACTTCTGTGTATTGTCATGCCTTGCAAAAAGTGTCATTGCATCCCTGATCATGATAAGAACATTTTCTCTGTTGACTATTCCTGGAGCAGGCTCTCAAAAACACATGATTCTGGGTCGGCGCTGGTAGGCAGTTATGGCCTCGTGCCCATTGGTGCTCTGTCTCAGTGTACTGCCCACGCCAAGCTTTTTTTGGAAAGTTTTTTTAAAAAAGAAGCGAAGTTTCCATTCCCAACCACTTCGTGAGCGGAGTCATAATGGTTTGTTCGACTAAATAACGTCGAAGACCTTCCTTTGGCTTCTTGTTTCCTAATTTTTAGTAACTCCCCGAAGGATAAGGTCTCCCTTCTATTGAGAATGCAGCAAGATGATGGAGCTTAGTGAAATGAAGTCGCCTTCACTAAGTGGGCCCACAGGCAAATTCTGGCGCAAAGTCTATTTTTAGACTATGTCTATTTTTAGACATACGGAGCATAATTTGGGAATTCTACTTGGAGATTCTTGGAGTATGCGACATGTCGGTAAAAATAGATGAGACCCTAATTTTTAGGACCCAGGCTATTTTTAGACTGATCTCCTTAAAATATGGAAGTCAAATATTATTTACCCTTAATAATATTTTGACTATAAACAGCAGTTTACTCTCTTGGCGCACTTCAGTTTGAGTCATGGAGGTGGCTCATGCAACTGACACAAGGAATCACGTGGCTCCTAGGGTTTGATGGCATCTTGCATGGTTGGCTTCAGTTAGACTTCAGTGGCAGGAGTTTTGGAGGAGTTAACGGGACAAGTAGTGGAGTTGTGTTCTGTTTGTTTTAGTTGAACTAGTTGGGATTAGTTAACTAACCAATCAACTAGATATGAGTGGAGTAAATTAAATAATATTTAATTTACTAAATATTAACTCATTAGTCAACTCAAGAACACTTCAGTTCACTACAGTGCATGATCAGTTCAGTGGAGACCAGTGGAAGAGGTAGATGAAAGGGTGAGTAAAGCTACCAGTTGGTAGATTGGTTTTGCATGAGATTTGCATTACACTTGGAGGAATTGTCCATGACAATTACGCAATCAAGGGAAGGGGATTCGAACCTTGAACCTCTTCATATACAGGCCATGATTGCGCAATAGAGGCAAGGCAATTGGCGGGGAGTTTTGAACCTCGGACTTGTTCAAAACTGAGTCAGATTGTGAGTAACTTCATGAGAGAGTACTGAGTACTTGTGAGGAGTATTGTACTTGTTTGGTTACTTGATTTCTCCATTATAATATACACAATAGCTGCGGGGTTTTCAGCTATAGGCTTTCCCCATACATACCGAGTTAATGTGTGATTGATTTGATGTGAGATTGCTTCTGTTATTTCCGCATGTGACAATTAATTGTAGAAGAAGGTTATGTGTTATGTATGCAATTCGAAATTGATATATGACCAGGTTAATCTTCAGTGAATAAGTGATTTATTCAGCTAATTTCTACACCTTCCACCTTATGAGGGATCCCAAACCACCTCCTCCTCTCCTATAAATACATCTCTCTCACATAGTTGCAGCTAGCTGAAATGGTTGAATAGTTGAACAGTCCTTACTATAGCTGGTGTGAGATAGAGCATAGAGGAATCCATTGTTGAGAGAGAGTCTAGGCCTTTTGCCTCGCCAAGTCCAAATCCTCGAAGAATGCTTGAGACACATTTTGACTGGACCCGCTGAAGGAGGCTGCAACGTCAAGGATATTTTTGTTGTAAA
Source organism: Pinus albicaulis (assembly GCA_034641835.2). Taxonomy (NCBI): domain Eukaryota; kingdom Viridiplantae; phylum Streptophyta; class Pinopsida; order Pinales; family Pinaceae; genus Pinus; species Pinus albicaulis. Next base: position 397,029,950 of record CM076575.1, on the reverse strand, counting down.
CTCTTTCTCTCTTTACTTATTAATACATGACTGATGTTTTGGTTCCCATTTTGCATTTGATATATTTAATCTTGTGCAATGTGTTTAGTTCTCCTTGACCAATTAAATAGTTATGAATGCAAGTATGTTTTCATATGCTGTTATTGTTCTCTGATCCTTGTGCAGGCACCTGAGTACTACTGTTGAAGGACCGCGACACGTCAGGATGGAGATCAGCATACTGTTGCCACAACTACGACGACTGCGTTGGAACAAAGGTAGGAAATCTATCCTAACTCTGTTTCATTCATAAACTAGGAATCCAAGCATTATCATGTTCCCTTGTTGCTAGACCCACCCCAGGGCTAGAGGGATCGCCTATGTTCGTAGAGGGGATTTACCTGCACAACAAGTTGGTGACTCCACTGGGGATCAGTGTGTGTTGTTTTCTTTCGTTGTTCGTCTAGCTTTTTGCTTGTCAAGTTGACTTTGGTCGTTTCATCATTTTTCTGCTTTGTTTAGCTTGTCTGACTGTTTTCTGCCATCTTGTTCAGTCCTTTCCACCATCTTGTTCAGTCCCAGAGTGTCAAGTTTGACCTCTTCTCAGTGGTTTTTATTTTTTCCCATAGTTTTCTCACTTGGCATTGCTTTTCTTTGAACAGACGTGTCGATTGGCGCTTGTTGCCTTTGTCAAAGGTGAACCAACCCCTATTTAGCACGTATTACAGCTAAACAGTCGCGCCAAATCCTATAGGATTGAATTTTAGCCTCTTTTATAAGTTTTTTTAGTATTTCCTGCCTCTGGATTGGATTTTTATCTTTCAATTGGTCCACTAAGATTGTTTTCACTCTCTTGTCTCGTCCATCTCAGTTGTTTGTCCATCATATTATCAGTGGAGTTTGTCACTCTAGGGTTTCTATATGCCTTGTTCCACTTGTTCGGTTCTCTCTTCACTGAGCCTTCTAAGTTGCATTCGAGTCAGTATGGTCTGCATCATTTCAGTTTGATTGACTGATTGTTTTAGCTTTGCTTTTGGTTCTACGTGTCTTTGGTTTGTTGTATGGTCGTCATAGATTTCATTTAGCTCACCATTCATCATCTTGAGCATAGATTGCGTTGCTCGTTGAATTGGTTCGAAAGCTTTTTGCCTGGACAGAGTCCATCTATATTTTTGAGTATGTTTGATGTTTGTATTGGATTGATCTCTCTATTTTAGGTCATTTTCATTCAAATTGCTCAAAATTAATGCTCATTTTTATTTTTAGTGTAACAGTGCATTTTGATTTTCATTCATCTAAAAAGACAAAATTTGCATTCTTTCTCTTAGCTTGGAAATGAAAAATGTTCTTGTGCATTAGTAGCATTTAGTGAACAAGGAAAGAGATTTTCATTTTTTATTTGGTTTTCTTAGATGTATCAGGGAAAATTCTCTTGTATTCGATTGATTACTGCTTTGTTATGAATCTATCCCTCTCTTAGCTAGCTTTCATTGAATAGGAATGATTTTTCTATTCAATGTAGTTTTGCATTTAGGATTCGAGATCACATTCGGTAAGGCCTTGAAATCACAACATTAATTCAAGATAAACTTTGAAATGAATTCAATCAACCTAAGGAAGCATTGAAACATAACACACATATTGTAGAGGTCTAGGCTAGTGACATGTTCCGACGTCGTTAAATATAGTAGCTGTCGTTCGCCATCTGGCTTTAGACAATGCTAGCACGGACTTGTGCTCCCTGTACCGTCGAGTATATAAAGGGATACCCTCATAGGTTGCAATAATTTATCCATAGGAAGCCGAGTCTGCCGCCCTATAACCGTGATACACCGAACACAACATCCGAGGAGATTGGTTGCACGTACGTTAAGTCCTTGGTCATTTCTCTTTCATTTGATCACCAAGGTGTATATTGAAGTTCACGGAAACTGGGTACACCCTCTTGCTTAGATTTCCTGAATAGGCATTTTGGTCTTTTCATGACTCTCTAAAATTGAAAATATCATCGAGCACTTGTCATTTCATGCTCATTTCAACCTGAAAGTGATTAGAGTCATCTTTTTCCTGTTTCTTGACTCTTAAAACATGAAACAACAAAGTTTCGTTTCAATGTCATAAAATCAATTTCCTACGATCACATGCCCATTAAAGATATCTTCTTGTCTTGTTCCTAAGTGATTCCTTAGTGTTTGATCTTGAAGCCTCGAGTTGGTTATCTTGGTTCTCTTCTATTTTGAAACATTGTCATAGTGGCGGAACCACCAGTTTCGTCATCCTCTTCATTGCCTCCCAGTGGCAATTCTTCTCCTGAAGTTTCTCTGGAAGCATCTCAGCCCATTAGGTCTGTCTATTTTTGGCAGTCTATTCTTCCGAGTATCTTACCTCTCACTACCCGATCTCCTCTTGAAGAGCCATTTGATATCAATTGGCAACCTCAGGATGCTTGGTCTAGTTTTGGGAATGTGCAAGACTTCCCTCCTCTTACTTCAGAACCCTCTTTACTAGCTAGTGCCTTACTCGACACTACTTGTCTTCTTTTTTATGATCAACTGGCTTCATATGACATGGATTCTTTGAGTCTCGTTAGTAGTGAAGAGCTTTATGTTTCTCCAGGAGACTATCAGCTCCCTCCGGAGAGCTTTCCTTATGTCTTATATCAACCTTCCTCTCAACCGGTATCTCTCCCACGTGGTTATTATACTTTGGGTAAAATCATTTATAGTGTTCAATCGTTGTATCAGAACCCGATATGGTCTGATACACTGACTCCCTCAAGAATTTTGACCGTCTCAATATCGGAGGCATCACTCTCGACTCCCATGACATCGACGATTGTAACCTATGTTCCTGTCCGACCCATTGTCTGTGTGGCTTCATCTGCACCGGTTGTTAGTACAACTCAATCATTGTCAGCATATTCTGCCGTTCGTAGGTCCATTTTTATTAATCCCAAGCTACCTGTTAGGCCCGCTGTGAGTGGATCACAACCTCACGTTATATGAACCCAATCTGCTAGTAGTGCACCTATGGCTTCTACTTCCATTCCTAGTGGTTATACATTTGATGAGTATCTGTTGGCTATTTAGCAACAATATTCTACCTCTTAGGGTCCTCAACAGTAGAATTCCGCCCCTCAGGGTTCTCAATAGTTTCAAACTTCTGGTAATCCTCCGCATCATTAGGGCGTGTACGGTGTTAGCCCCCCTATGAAATTCTTGACAAGCAAGCTGGGGGCTAGATTGTTCTGGAGCCTCCAAGGAATGCCTTTCCCCTGAAAATTCATCTTCCTTGGAGTCTCTTTGTGTTGTGCCTAGCATATAGTCCCTCTGCTGATTCGTTTCTCAAAAGGCCCACTATTGCCCCTTTATACCCCTACAAATACCCCCATTTTACCCTCCCCTTTCCTTTGTCAAAATCCATTTTCTTCCTTTTATCCCCACCATCACCCTCTTAAATCCCCCAAAATCCCCTGAAACTCCCCCATCACCCTTTATTTCCCTAATTCTCTGCCTCGTCTCCCTATCGTTCCTTCCCTTGGGCAAAAAAATGCTTTAAAATGTGCAAAAATCATATTTCGGGTCCTGGCCCCTTTGGCCATAGCCCCGCGCTCCTTCATCTTCCACGTGACCCGATGCTATGACCAAAGCCCAGTTTTGAAAGGCGCTTATCACAGATCCATTTCGGGCGTAACCTTAGCAGTAGATCTCACCCGATCGGACGGACAGCATTTAATCTTCAGCCTTCGCGCCTTTCCCTGTTCCAACTTGTGATCGATCCATCGCCGTTCATCCACTCGATGATCCGACGGTCCGGAGCCTCTCCGCCAGTGGACCCCGCAGCGCACTATACCCCAAATCCACTGGTTTTTTCCGCACCACCCATCTGCGATAGGCAGTTTTCCCTGGAGAGCCAGCAATTCCACTCAGTAAATGACGCGTGGCATTTGTACGATGGCAAAACCACTATCTCCCCGCGCATTATTTTTCAGCCCAAACCTCGCAGCGAAATCCACGATCACCGTTAGATCTTGAGATCTTCATCCAACCGCTTTCCTTCATCCAAGTTGCTCGCCCGTTAATCGGTCCCCGCTACGCCAGCTGACCCTCCGTCCGTCGCTCCCCGCTGTCGATCTCCGCCCGATCGACGGTCCAGATCTGTCCATGCAGTGTTGACCATTCTGCTGTCCCCGGGTCCTGCCACGTCACCCCGCGTGTATCTTCCATACGTCCTCTCAATCCATTGCATAAAATTGATTTGTTTTCGTGTTTTCAACGTTTCTCGTTCGACCTTTCGCTCCACAAACCTCCATCTTCGCCAGAGCGTTTTCTCCATGGGCCTTCTGCATTTTTCACCATGTCACCACCCGCACGTCCATTTCGCCCATCCACATCACCCGCCGCCCTCGTCCATGGATTTATTCACAGTCTTCGTGTTTCCTGCAGGGTTATAAAGAAAGAATGGCTGCCGCGATACACTTCTATGCTACCAGGACAACTGAATCCGAGGAAGATCATCCACAGCGGCTGAATTTATGAACAAAGGCCCAGGAAGGTGGAGATGAGATGTTCATTAAAGGAATAGAGCTCAAACTCTATAGAAAATCTCCCATCACCATTAAAACCCGAGCTAACCTGTCAGAGGTAGAGTTGAAGCAGTAGAATGTCCCTAAAAGAATTTCCGCCCTAGCTACAGTTCAAAAACAATCAGACATTTATGAAGCAGATCTTTTCAGCAGTTGTTTACCATTTGTTTATTCCCCTCAAGTACAACAAAGTATGGCAGTCAGAATGCATCCAATGTCAGTTCTGAAGCAAAGGTAAATCTGAAGGAGATCTCTCCTACATAAAGAGATGACATAGATTAAATACACAGCAGTCAAACAGAATGGGTTCCGGCCCTGCATTCATTTTTGTGTTTAATGTTACATTCAATTTTCATCTACTCCTTCAGTCAATGTGTTTTCCATCATCTACTATAAAGCATAGAAGGAAACATTGTAATGGTTGTTGATGAGATATCAGTGAAACGAAAGTATTTTCCTCTTGAGACAAGTTCTCTGTGTAATATTTTAAGATACACTGAGGCTAGATGTATTCAGACTGAATGTTCAAGCTATGGGATATGATGTACCTGATTGGTGTTGTTTTTAATATGACAAGCATGTTTCTTTGGATCCTGATCTAAAGCAGCTGGTGATGTTTTCCTTTCTCTGTATTTGTGATTGACTTGCTCTCATTTCATTATGTTTCTTCAGGCTCGCATCAGAAGTTTGGCATAATATTTACCCTTGATAGGTACCTTATGTTGCTGCTCTCCCAGCCTTTATGTTTTCTACTTATATGTGTATTTGAATACTGATTTCAATTGGTTTAACCATTGTAGTGGATGTTATTTCCTGCTCTCTAATGTATGAATTAATGAAATCTGTGTTTAGATGTTCTTGTTGGGATTAGTTGAATGTGTTGAGAACACTGGAGGTCTAGAACCTGGTCTCTGCTCCTCTAGGATCTGTCCATCTCAATTAGCCCTTTCCAAGATCCCTTGTATTGCCTCTGATTTTGTCCAAGCAGGCGTGGAGTTAAATGACCTCTAGTCTGATCTATAGACAGAGTTGGTTGGTTCTCCTCCTTTCATTTTCTGTCCTTAATGTCCCATTCCAAATATCTCCTTTAAGATCCGAATGCTCTAGATGACTAGCCCAATTGAAAGCTTGCACATTGATTACGAGTAAATCCTTTCTTGACTCCATAGCCCAATGGCTTTGATGTTCTTTGAGTTATCTGTCTCTGCCTAAGCTTCCCCTTTTCTCATCCTTGTCTTCTATTGGACCTTCTTTTCCTGATTCCCTCCAACCAAACCTAAACAATCAAACAAACAACCCTGAGCCATATAACTAGCCTAAATCCATAACTTCGAGCTTCAAAGACATATCCTTTGACTTGTATAGAGAGATCCCTCTCTGGACCTAGGAGGGCTAGATCCTAAGGTCCCAAAGTGGTTCTATGTTGTCTCATCTTTTGGTCTTATCAACCTGGCCAAAACATGGGAACCCCAACATAATGGCGACTCCACTGGGGATTCTGAGTACATTTCACCTTAAACATTCGTAAAAACCTCAGAAACATAGAACTCTGGTTAGGTTGACAGTAAGTCACCCCTTTCTTGAATCAACCTCCATTATTGAATATCCACCATACTCTTAGACAGAGCCTGGAAAGGGCCAAGTAGCCTCCAGATCTCATCCTCTTTTCGGAGGTGACATATCTGGTAAATGCCCTCCCAGTTAATCTCTGGTTGGAGCTTTCTATTTTAGAGGAGAATCCTGAAAGGGGATAGTGCCTGAGCATTGTGGTGGACAGTGTACCCCCCTAGAAACATCCTAAACCCTCCACCTGGCGACTCCATTGTTCCTAAACAAAAAGACTCCACTGGTGATCAGTAGGCCTGCTGATTATCTTGGTTTCACAATAGACTCCACTGGGAGACCAGCTTGTGAGACAACATCGACCACAGTAGAAGCAACACGTAGGGTTAAGCTGCTTTGCTTAGAAACAACATTCTGGATTTCAGAACCATCCATACAAGAGCTTATCCCAACCCTGATCCACCTGAAATAGTTGACAATCCAGAGAGTATCCTCAAGGGGGCTCCTACACCTAAAAGACCAACTATTTCCAGCCACAATCTTAGAGCTAATTCTGCACCAGAAAACCTAACAGCTCTAGCACATTTCCTCCCTGACCTAGACATACCTAATAGACTACCGAGAACTAGGTCATTCAATCATCTAGACCAATAAGACCTCGAAGTTTACAATACACCATCTAACAGTGGTCAAAACACTAGGGACAATGAAACCCCTCCTTCCACACCACCTGATTTTCACTTCCTTCAAAAATTGGGGCTCTCTCACCCTAGATCTGCTCAACAGACTTCTGCTGGTCCAAACATCCCTGTCATCCAAATACCAGCTACTCAAGCTAACCCTATACTCCATCAGAACATTATCATGGCAGCATGGTATGCACCTCTGCTGTTACCTTAACCTCTGTTACCCTTACCCAATGATTATCAGTCAAAAATCCCACACTTCACTGCAAAAGAATCCATCACAGCTCAGCAACATGTAGATAAGATGGAGGATTCTTTTGATTATATGGAAATTGATGATGAAACCATCAAAATGAGAATCTTTGCCCAAAGCTTAGGGGGCGAGGTGAAGAAATGGTTTAAGAGTTTACCTCCTGCCGGTATTCAAGATCTCCCTGCATTATACCAGACCTTCATAAAGAAATGGGAGGTTAGAGCCAACCCTCGCCAGCTCCTAGCAGAATACATGTCCCTTAAGAGGAATGTAGGAGAGAGTGTTCACGATTACACCACTAGATTCAATAGCATCTACAATGCCCTCCCTCCACACATGAAACCTCCACAAGGAATGGCCCTGGCTAAATATCCCGATGGATTTGATGCTGACATGGCCTATGAGCTTAGAGATAAAGAGTTCACCACCTTGGAAGACATGCAGAAAGGAGCCCTAACCATAGAATCAAACTTAATGGAAAAAAGGGCAAGATTAAAAGCTGAAAAAAGGGTAACATATAGGGATGACAACGTAGCCTCCACATCTGATCCCAACTACGACAGACTATCTAAAAATGTGGACAAGCTGCAACAAATGATGGAAAAAATGGTTGTCACCATCAGCAATCAGAACAGGAATCAGAACAGGAACCAGAACCAAAACTTTAGACGAAATAACCATGCTCCCAATAGACAAAAAGATTCAGATCAACAAATCATTCCCCCATTCCAAAAAAATTTAGATGAAGATGAGGGAATCGTTGAAGATTCTGAAGGGACTACAATTAACATGTTTGAAACAGAAGACTCAGTCCTTAACTGTGATTCAGGAGAAGACCAGCCCTCACCTACTTACTGGGATGAGGAGTGGTTAGAAACTGAAAATTACAGATTAGGATTTGAAAATGCCATGTTACAGGTCAGGGAACAATATGAACTCAGGAGCAAGAAAATCCAAGATACTTCCAAAGCCAAAACTCCTAAGGTAACCATCAAGAAAAGACCTGATAAATCCTCTAAAGCATCTGCTGCAAATAACAAAACAACAGCTGAAAGTTCTGGTAAACATAAGGAGAAAGACGACCAAGACATTGGAAAACAAGGCCAACCAACCAGCAGTACTAGCACTTCAGTTGGTACTCCTGATACAACTGTTCCCAACCCTGTACATAGTGAGAAATCACAAACCGATTCGGCTACTAAAGCAGTAGCAAATAAAACAGAATTGAACATTACAAAGGTCCAGTCCACTTTCAATCTAGAGAGTGAGATTGCAAAAATCAAAATCTCTGTACCATTATCTGAGCTAGCCACTCAGGATGTATATAAAGGCCAAATTTTGAAAGCATTAAATCTGGGAGAAATGAATGATTCTGTAAATTTGAATGATGATCAACCAGCCCTACTTTTTGGTCCCAAAATTGAAGGAAAGTTTCAAGAAGGGGTAGTTCCACCTTTTTATATCAGTCTCAACATTCATGACAAGATCCTCCATAATGCCATGCATGAATTTGGTGCATCGCACAATCTAATGCCTAAGGTAGTGATGGAAAGGCTAGGCCTAGAAATTACCAAGCCTTACAAAGACTTATACTCATTCGACTCTAGTAGAGTAAAATGCCTAGGACTGATCAAGGATTTATGTGTGAGCCTGACCCAGATTCCTGCCAAATGTATGGTCATGGATGTTGTGGTGGCAGACGTACCACCCAAGTATGGCATGCTGCTATCTAGATCCTGGGGAGCCAAACTGCAAGGAACCATGCAAATGGATGGCTCATATGCCACTATCCCCATATTTGGCCAATTTAGAAGACTGTATAGAGAGTCTCAGATGAAATTTTTAGTCAGTAGCCCCGAGAAACCTGAAAAATCACCATTATACTTTGTACATACAGACCTAGACTCTTTCATTCTCTATAATGACCAATCCTCAGAAGAGCCGAGATCAGATAATGGAGATACAAACATAGAGCCCATGGATTTCAACATAATGGCTACTCTAGAAGAATACGATGAAGAATACCATGGGAAAAATACTGAAAATGTAACTCTGAATGAAACAGAAACAAAACAAAAACAACAAGCTAGCCACCTCCCTAATCCCCATGCCCATAATGAACCACAAAATGACCCCCCTCCTAGCACAAACCTCACAACTCTACATAATGGCGAATCCAGCTGTAGGGGAGGGGATGAAGACGAAGTAAACAACGAACCCCTGTGGGAAATGAAATTTGATGGGTCTTGTACTAGGCAAAACGCTGGAGCAGGAGTGTGGCTACGTAACACAGGAAATGACCACGTAGAGAGCCACGCTGTGAATCTACATTTTAAATGCACGAATAACATTGCAGAATATGAGGCTCTCATCTTGGGCTTAAATCTGTTGAAAAAATTAGGAGCCCGTAGGGTAGCTGTGAGAGGAGACTCAGAGTTAGTGATCAAACAGGTGAATGGTGAGTATTCAACAAAACACCCTAGGCTTAGGGCATACAGGAATGATACTCTAGATTTGCTGAAAACGTTTGTTGAATATGAGTTAGTATTCATTCCTAGGGGGAAAAACGCAGTTGCAAATGGATTAGCTTGCCTAGCTAGCTCATATCCTAAGGCCCCAGTTGACCAACAGATCATCGTTCAGACCAAATTCAGGCCTGCGGTGCCAGACAATGAAAAATATTGGCAGGTTTTTGAAGGAGACAAACAGATCGAAGATTTCCTGGTGGGTAGGAATGAGTTTGAATTTTCGGATTTAGACTCGATTTCTGATGATAGCTGCCCAAGCGAGGATCCCATAGATGAACAAGAAACACCCTGTAACATAGAAATAAATTCTTTTTCCAAGCAAACTGGAAATTTTAACGAAAATAGTGAAAACGCAGAAAATGAAGAGGTTGAAGCGCTGTAGGCCAAAGACAAGAATATACCCAGAGGCCTGGCACCCTTAGAGGACCTCTTTGATTTTTATGATGTAGCAAAGAAGCCCACCATAGAACATGAAAAATTAGATATAGAAGAATGCAACATAGGCACTAAAGACAAACCCAAAATGATTAAATTGGCTAAGTCTATACCTGCAAACATGAAGAAAAAATACATTGACTTGTTTAAGGAATTCATTGATGTGTTTGCATGGAGCTATGAAGACTTAAAGGCCTATGACACCAACATCATACAACACAAGATACCACTAAAGGAAAATCAGAAGCCTTTCAGACAAAAACTTCGTAGAATCAATCCAAAACAATTTCCTGCAGTAGAGAAAGAGATCAAGAAAATGTATGATGCAGGCATAATAGTCCCTGTAAGGTTTTCTGATTGGGTGTCAAACTTAGTGGCTGTAAGGAAGAAAACGGGTGAGATTAGACTATTCATAGACTTCAGAAACCTCAACAGAGCCTCCCTGAAAGACAACTACCCTTTGCCTAGAATGGAACATATCCTACAAAAGGTAGTAGGCTCTAAGAGAATCTCCCTGCTTGATGGTTTTTCAGGGTATAATCAAGTTCTGGTACTCCCAGAATATCAACTCAAAACATCTTTTACCACTCCATGGGGCACCTTCATGTACTTGAAAATGCATTTTGGATTGATGAATGTTGGAGCTACCTTCCAGAGAGCGATGGATATAGCTTTCTCAGAGGAGATAGGACACTTCATAGTTATCTACTTGGATGACTTGACTGTCTTTTCCAAAACTGAAGAGGAACACCTAGAACATCTAAGGAAAGTTTTTGAAAAATGTAGAAGGTATGGTCTGTCCTTGAATCCTAAAAAAACTACTTTCGGGCTGCAAGAAGGTAAACTTCTTGGTCATATCATATCTGAGAAAGGGATTAGGATAGACCCACAGAGGGTTGAGGGAATACTTCAAATTACACATCCAAGAAACATCAAGGAGTTGTAGTCCTTTATAGGGAAGATCAGTTTCCTCAGGAGATTCATTCCTAATCTGGCAGAGCATCTTAGAAAAATGACTGAAATGCTAAAGAAATATGCAGGAATTAAGTGGACTGTTGAAGCCAAGAAATATTTTGAGTCAGTAAAACTTGCACTCACTCAGGCCTCTGTCCTTATCAGCCCTGACTTCTCAAAAGATTTTCTGATCTTTTTGTTTGCTTCCCAACACACAATAGCTGCAGTTTTGCTGCAGAAAAATTCAGAAGGTAATGAACAGCCTATAGAATTCTTCAGTAAAGCCTTAAGAGATGCACCCTTAAAGTACAACATCATGGAAAAGCAGGCCTATGCTCTAATTAAGGCCTTAAAAGACTTTAGGGTGTACATTTTGCATTCTCACACCATCGCTTTCGTGCCAAATATAGTGGTCAAAGATATCTTGTCCCAAGACCCAGATGGGAAAAGGGGCAAATGGATTGCTACAATTTTAGAATATGACATTGAAATAAAACCCACCAAACTAATTAAAGGTCAAGGGCTGGCCCAGTTAATGGCTGAATCAAACTTGTAGGCCCTTGACATTAACATGATAAATACCCTAGATGAGCAGGAAGGATTGCCCCATCCAACTGTTGAGGAGCAGTTTCAGAACTCTCCTTGGTATACTGATATCCTTTATGTGCTCACTAGTCTCAATGCCCCTCCAGAACTATCCAAAACAAAGGCCAGATTCATAAAACTCAAAGCTAGGAATTATTGTATTTTGAATGAGAATCTATATTGGAAAAATCCAAATGGCATTTTGCTGAAATGTTTGTCTGAAACTAAAGCTAAAAATGTCAAACAGGAGTTCCATGCTGGGGAATGTGGAGGCCACCTGAGTTGGAAAGCCACTGCAAATAAGATACTCAGGGCTGGTTACTATTGGCCTACACTCTTTAGTGATGTCCATAAAATGATTCTTACCTGCCACAAATTCCAAATATTTGAGGGCAAAAGAAAACTTCTCCCTCTTCCCCTACAACCCATCACCATAGAAGGTCCCTTCATGCAATGGGGCCTAGACTTTATAGGGGAAATTCACCCTCCTTCTTCTGGGCAACACAAATGGATCCTGACTGCCACAGATTACTTCACTAAATGGATAGAGGCTATACCCACTAGGAATGCCACTGACTCTGTTATCATTAGGTTCCTAAAAGACTTCATCTTATCACGTTTTGGCTGTCCAAGGAAAATAATCACTGACAATGCTGCTGCTTTCGGATCCAAAAGAATGGTTGATTTCTATCACAGGTACGGAATAGCGCTTGGACATTCAACTGCTTATTACCCCCAGGGTAATGGCCTAGCTGAATCATCAAATAAAAGCCTGGTTACAATCATTAAGAAGCTGCTGGAAGAGAACAAAAGGTCATGGCATAAAAAGTTGATACATGCCTTGTGGGCAGACAGGCTCACTACAAAGAAATCTATTGGCATGTCACCCTTTCAGCTGGTTTATGGGACAGAAGCATTTTTTCCTACTAGTCTTGGAGTCCCAGTAATCAAGCTTGTTCAGGAGATCCAATCAGAAGAAAACAATATGGTAAGGAGAATCAATGAAACTATCCATCTGCAACAAACAAGAGAGCAGGTTTATAGCAGAGCTGTCAGAGTACAGGAAGGCATAAAGAGACAGTTTGACAAAAGAGCCAAAGCTTCAGATTTCAAGGTTGGAGATAAGGTTCTGAGATGGGATTCGAGAAGAGAGGACAAAGGAAAACATGGCAAGTTTGACAGTTTGTGGCAAGGTCCATATATCATACAAGCCACTGTGGGTCCTAATGCGTTTTTTCTGCAAGAACTTGATGGCACAGAGTTGTTTGGGGGTCCTGTCAATGGCAGGATGCTCAAGCATTACTTCTATTGATTTTGTTTCCAGTTTCATCTCCATTGTACATACCATTGCAGTCTTTATTTTCAATAAAAAAAGAGAGAAAATTTTCCAAAAAAAACAGAGTGAAAGGACAGGTCCAGACATGCTCAAAACATGGACCTTTAAAGTACAAAGAACAGATCCAGATAAGCCCATGCATTTTCCAGAGTAAGTGCATACTCCAGACCAAGTGAACAAGCAAGGCGTGTATGACAGTCTTGGTCTGGAGTTTGCTCTTGCTCAGAAAAATTCTCAAGGTGAGGCTCACGAAGACATCCTGCCTCAAGATCAGTCCATATAAGAAGCAAGGAAGCTGGTCCTAATATGCTCAAAATTTGGATCAGCAGGGAAAAGTAGAATCAACTCAAATATGCTCAAAACTTGAGTCACAGAGAAAGAAGGATGTTCCGAAATTGCAGAATCCCATGCCTTCACAGTTTTGTCTTCTACAAGTTTCTGTCCAACAAGTCAGACAGTCTGATCCTGACTTGGCTGTTTTTAAATTTCCTGTCTTAGAATGTAGGTGAAGGAACCTGCTAGACAGTTTAATCCCGGCAGGTATTAGATTAGGTAGAGAAATAGATGAGGCCAACAGTCTAATCTGGCCTCATGGAGAAATAAGTGTAGATTTAGAGCAGGTTTGTTTTTGCTTTCAAAATAAAATAATGTAAAGGGTCTGCTAGTTCAAATGCACCCAAGGGAAAATGTTAGGACCATAGTTGGGTAGGTAGATTGGTTGGGAAAGTTTTTCTGCTGACTTATGCATCTATCATATGGTGGCAGCTGAAAATCAAAGAAGAAAGATGGCTTGTAATAGCAGGCCTCTGGCCCACACCAAAAGATCATATCTAGTTTCTTGACTCCTCCGAGGAGAAGCCATCCCCATGTGGAGCCACTGTTAGCCCCCCTATGAAATTCTTAACAAGCAAGCTGGGGGCTAGATTGTTCTGGAGCCTCCAAGGAATGCCTTTCCCTTGAAAATTCATCTTCCTTGGAGTCTCTTTGTGTTGTGCCTAGCATATAGTCCCTCTGCTGATTCGTTTCTCAAAAGGCCCACTATTGCCCCTTTATACCCCTGCAAATACCTCCATTTTACCCTCCCCTTTCCTTTGTCAAAATCCCTTTTCTTCCTTTTATCCCCACCATCACCCTCTTAAATCCCCCAAAATCCCCTGAAACTCCCCCATCACCCTTTATTTCCCTAATTCTCCGCCTTGCCTCCCTATCGTTCCTTCCCTTGGGCCAAAAAATGCTTTAAAATGTGCAAAAATCATATTTCGGGTCCTGGCCCCTTTGGCCATAGCCCCGCGCTCCTTCATCTTCCACGTGACCCGATGCTATGACCAAAGCCCAATTTTGAAAGGCGCTTATCACAGATCCATTTCGGGCGCAACCTCAGCCGTAGATCTCACCCGATCGGACGGACACCATTTAATCTTCAGCCTTCGCGCCTTTCCCTGTTCCAACTTGTGATCGAGCCATCGCCGTTCATTCGCTCGATGATCCGACGGTCTAGAGCCTCTCCGCCAGTAGACCCCGCAGCACACTATACCCCAAATCCACTGGTTTTTTCCGCACCACCCATCTGCGACAGGCGGTTTTCCACAAAGAGCCAGCGATTCCACTCAGTAAATGATGCGTGGAATCTGTACGATGGCAAAACCACTATCTCCCCACGCGTTATTGTTCAGCCCAAACCTCACAGAAAAATCCACGATCACCGTTAGATCTTGAGATCTTCCTCCAACGACTTTCCTTCGTCCAAGTTGCTCGCCCATTAATCGGTCCCCGCTATGACAGCTGACCCTTCGTCCGTCGCTCCCCGCCATCGATCTCTGCCCGATCAACGATCCAGATCTGTCCATGCAGTGTTGACCATTCCGTTATCCCCGAGTCCTGCCACATCACCCTGCGTGTATCTTTCGTACGTTCTCTCAGTCCATTGCATAAAATTGATTTGTTTTCGTGTTTTCAACGTTTCTCGTTCGACCTTTTGCTCCACAGACCTCCGTCTTCGCCAGAGCGTTTTCTCCATGGGCCTTCTGCGTTTTTCGCCATGTCACCACCCGCACGTCCATTTTTCCCATCCACATCACCCGCCGCCCTCGTCCATGGATTTATTCATAGTATTTGTGTTTCCTGCAGGGTTATAAAGAAAGAATTGCCGTCGCGATACACTTCTATGCTACCAGGACAACTCAATCCGAGGAAGATCATCCACAGCGGCTGAATTTATGAAAAAAGGCCTGGGAAGGTGGAGATGAGATGTTCATTAAAGGAATAGAGTTCGAACTCTGTAGAAAATCTCCCATCACCATTAAAACCCGAGCTAACCTGTCAGAGGTAGAGTTGAAGCAGCAGAATGTCCCTGAAAGAATTTCCGCCCTAGCTACAGTTCAAAAACAATCAGACATTTATGAAGCAGATCTTTTCAGCAGTTGTTTACCATTTGTTTATTCCCCTCAAGTACAACAAAGTATGGCAGTCAGAATGCATCCAATGTCAGTTCTGAAGCAAAGGTAAATCTGAAGGAGATCTCTCCTACATAAAGAGATGACAGAGATTAAATACACAGGAGTCAAACAGAATGGGTTCCGGCCCTGCATTCATTTTTGTGTTTAATGTTACATTCAATGTTCATCTACTCCTTCAGTCGATGTGCTATCCATCATCTGCTATAAAGCACAGAAGGAAACATTGTAATGGTTTTTGATGAGATATCAGTGAAACGCAAGTATTTTCCTCTTGAGACAAGTTCTCTGTGTAATATTGTAAGATAGACTGAGGCTAGATGTATTCAGACTGAATGTTCAAGCTATGGGCTGTTAATGCTGCTTGATTATGTTGTTTCAACAAGGACAAGCACAACCTTCTTTGGATCTTGATCTAAAGCGCTTGGTGATGTTTCTTCTCTTCTATTTGTGATTGACCTGTTCTCATTTCTCTGCCATTATGTTTCTTCAAAGTTCGCATCGTAAGTTTGGCATAAGCTTTACCCTTGATAGGTACCTTATAAGCCTTCGCTCTCCTTAGCCTTTACGTTTTCTCGCTATTTGTGTATTTTACCACTGATTTCGTTAATTTAACCACAGTAGTGGATGTTATCGCTCGATGTATGAATTAACAAACATGTGTTTAGATGTTCTTGTTGGGATTAGTTGAATGTGTCGGGGAGAACACCGGAGGTCTAGAAACTGTCTCTCGGCTCTCCCTTCAGGATCCGGGCTCCATCTCACCAGCCCCTTCTGGATCCCTTGTATTGCCTCTAATTTTGTCCAAGCAGACCTGGAGTTAAATGACCTCTGGTCTGATCTATAGACAGAGTTGGTTGGTTCTCCTCCTTTCATTTTCTATCCTTAATGTCCCATTCCAAATATCTCCTTTAAGATCCGAATGCTCTAGATGACTAGCCCAATTGAAAGCTTGCACATTGATTACAAGTAAATCCTTTCTTGACTCTATAGCCCAATGGCTTTGATGTTCTTTGAGTTATCTGTCTCTACCTAAGCTTTCCCTTTGCTCATCCTTGTCTTCTATTGGACCTTCTTTTCCTGATTCCCTCCAACCAAACCTAAACAATCAAACAAACAACCCCGAGCCATATAACTAGCCTAAATCCATAACTTCGAGCTTCAAAGACGTATCCTTTGACTTATATAGAGAGATCCCTCTCTGGACCTAGGAGGGCTAGATCCTAAGGTCCCAAAGTGGTTCTATGTTGTCTCATCTTTTGGTCTTGTCAACCTGGCCAAAACATGGGAACCCCAACATACGGTAATCCTGTCTATTTGCCTCCGATTGATCCTAATCAAACTGTTTACCTGCCAGGACAACCCTTGAGCCCATAAGGACAACCCTCTGGCCCACAGGGAAAACCTTCGGTCCAATAGGGACAACCCTCTGGCCCACAGGGACAACCTTATGGTCCGCAAGGAAAACCCTTTCAGGGACAACCTTTGGTCCAACAAGGACAACCCTACGGTCCTTTCGGTCAACCTCATGTTCAACAGGGAGCGTCTTAGTTTCCTGGGGGGAAAATATATCCACCATAGGGACAAAATTTTGTGCAACAACACCAGCCTTATGTCTAGCAAGGTCAAACTTTTTTACATCAAGGACAACCCTACAATTCTACGCCGGGTCAACCTGGTTTTCAGGGGCAACCTGGCCCATCGCAACTATTGGGCCAACCGTTTTCATAAGGGCAACCCGGTGGCTCACAGTATCCAGGCCAACCTGCTGCGCAGGGAAAACCTATCCAACCTTAGTATTCAGGCCAAATTGCACCCTAGGGACAACCCGTTCAACCTCAAGACGCTACTTTCATTCCTCAAGGTCAATCTCAGGTAGTATATAGTGCGCCCCAAGGTTTCACTTATTTTCCTCAAGGTCAATCCCAGATGGTGTATAATCAAATTCAAGGGAATGCTTACATTCCGCAACAAAATCCATATGTTTCTCACCAAGGAACTCAATGGTATGCTCAAAATCAATATCCCAGTCCTCAACCCATGTATGGGCAGAACTATTAGGCTTATAACCCCTATGGACAAAACCCTCCGAGATAAAACATATGGGGGGAAAATTTCTCTCAACCTGGGTGGAGTGCTAATATTGGTCTGCAATGCCTTTCAATCCTCAACTACCCTTCCTTGCAATGTTGGAACTGCCTGATGTGTCATAGTTGACGAACGATCCTATCCTTCATAACTCGTATTAGCCTCCGGTTCCGACTAAAATTCCTAGAGATTGTCCCAAATTTGAGGGCAAGTCTGGAGAATACACCCAAGCGTATGTTATGACATACCATATTTGGTATTCCTCTAACTCTTGGGTTGACTATTCCATTTTGCTCCGTTTTTTCCAATGGAATCTCATTGGCGCCGCTGCCAAGTGGTACATCAAATTATCTCACGGTGTCTTCCAAGATTTCAACTCTTTGGCCATGGCCTTTCTCACACATTTTCAGTTACCAGTTCGGTATGAAACTGGGACACACCTCCTCACATCCTTGAAGCAAGGTCGAGCTACTCATATCTATGATCATATTCATGAATGGAGGCGTCGTCATCACTTGATCAAGTTTGAGATTCCTGATCAGCTTCTAACTGATTGGTTCACTACCTCCTTCGTTGCTCCGATTGCTAAGGAAATTTCTATGGGGGCATGTGTTACTAAGGAATAGGCTATCGCTCGTGCCTAGTACCTTGATCTTGTGTACTCTTAGTCCGACACATTGTGCGAACTCTTGCATGATGCCCCTCGACCTGGAACTTCCAAAGAAACGGAAATGCCATCTATTGATGATATCATCGGTTCTATGTCTCAGACTTCTCAGAATTATTCTTCTCCAAATCCTGCGAAGAAAAAGTCTACTACTTCCAATGATACTACTTCTCAGTCAATCTCGAATTCTGGTAAAACTGCGGAGGTGAATGTCATCCAGTCCATTCCGGCAGATATTAATTCCAAGGGTAAGATGAAGGGTAAAGGTAAGGCCAAAGCCAATACCCCGAAACAGGATTCTCAGAAATCTCGTGTTGATGATGGTTCACAATGCAAACCGAAGTACCCTTGTTTGATTTGTGATGAAGAGCATTACACCAAGGACTGTCCTAGACAAGAAGAGGTGCGTCGATTTCTCAAAGGCACCCAAGGCACTCCGACTATTCTTAAAGAACCGTTTACATCACAACATACTCGGTTGGTGGAGCAACCTCCGTCCTCCACCCCATTTGGCTCTTAGGTATTCATGATGGATGGTTCTACATCCGTTTCCATTGTTGCCCGGTTGAAAGATTATACCGAACTGCATTAGGTGGCGGGGAAGGAAATCACTGATGGTCCTCCTCCCCCACCTGCTTTTGGCCCTTTTTAGATTGAAAGGCCTAGTATTGAGCCCGTTGTATGGCCACATTCCAAAGGTGTACTCCGTAAGTCTTCTTACAATCCTAACACCTGTGCTACTTAGTATTACAGTATTTTTGAGGATCTGGCTCAGGCGCCATCTGCTATGTCTGCATTGGAAGTACTTCAGGGTTGTCCATCTCAACGAAAATCTCTGTTATCTGCCATTGGTGGGGTTGATCCTGCCGATTCAAGCCTTATCACTTTCGACCTGGAGAATTTTGTTCTACGTCTCCCTCACCAACTTGCGCTGATCATCCAAGTTGGGATTAATGGAAAGAATATCCATCGAGTGGTCGTGGATGAGGGTGCCTCTACCTGCGTCATGTCATCTGCCTACTGGAAAGCCATCAAAACTCCTGCCCTCAATTCATCTCCAAACGCTCTTGAAGCTTTTGACAGAAGGGAATCTTTCCCTCTTAGTGTTATTGCTAGTTTACCCATTACGTTAGAAGGGAAAAGAGATAACGTCGAGGTTGAAGTCGTTGATTCCAAGCTCAATTAAAATCTTCTCCTCGGTCGCAGTTGGAATCACACCATGCTGTGCATTCCTTCCACTCTCTTTCGTGTTCTTCGATTTCTGCACAAAGGAAAGATAATCATTGTCGATCAGTTGTCTTTTTTCACTTCTTCATCTTCTGAGAGAAATGTTTCGTACGTAGATCAAATTCCTATGCCTTATGAGAGCATAGGGTCGGGCCTTTTCAAAGATCCTGTCCTCATGGGCCATTTTCCTCTTCCTTCACCCCATACTGCTCAGGTTAACATGATATCTAGGTCTTCTGATCCATGGATCATCCCTTCACCCGAGAAAATTGATTCATTTTGAGATTCGATGCCGTTAAGTCCGGTTGAGATTGATTATTTTGAACTTATTTCGGCTTCGGATCCTTCGCCCTTTGATCATGCTCCATTGATTATGTCTCTTGACACTTATTCTCAATCCCCTTGGCTCGGGGATTCGGATTTTCCCGATCCCTTAAGTGAGATATTTACCTATGATGAAGCCATCGTGGAAACAATGTCTCTTGAGGATCCTTCGTGGGACGATAGTCATCATCATTCCTCTTTCATGCCCAGCCTTGGGGCCATCTCTAATTGTCTCAATAGGTTCGCTTCTCAAGTTCCTTCTCCACCGCTTCAGACGCCCATCCTGACACACGAAGTCTTTGCCGAAGGTAACTTGGGGAACATCACACAAAAGATGCCTATCGACATCTCTATCAAACTGAGGGTCGTCAAGAACATCCATATTGGGGTGACCTATTCTCCCGATGAGATCGAGGTCTACACTAGTCTGTTCTGCGTGTTTCATGACGTTTTCACCTAGTCTTACAAAGAAATGCTTGGCAGCGATCCAAGTATAGTGGTGCATGAAATTCCTACTTATCCTGGTGTGAAGCTTGTTCGCCATCGACTTTGTCCTGTGCACCCTAGAAAGGCGGCTGCTATTAAGGTAGAAGTTGAAAAACTTCTTAAAGCTGGTTTGATCTATCCAATTCCCTTGAAAGAATGGGTTTCCAATATTGTTCCTATGGATAAGAAGCATGGTACTATTCGTGTCTATTTTGATTACCGTGATATCAACCATGCTTGCCCTAAGGATAATTATCCCACTCCTTTTATTGATCAGATAATTGATGACTGTGTGGGGAGTGAGATCTTTTCCCTTATGGATGGGTTTTCTGGGTACAACCAGATTAATATTATTTTGGCCGATCAACACAAGATTGCCTTTATCTGTCCTTGGGGTACTTTCACCTATTAAAAGATCCCTTTCAGTTTTAAAAATGCTGGGGATAAATTTCATATGCTTTCCAATGATATCAAGCGCATTGTTGAGCCTTACCTGGATGACCTTTCGGCTCATTCAGCTAAGCGTACAGACCACCTTGATAACCTCCGTCAAAATTTTCTTCATTGTCGATGCTATAACATCCAACTCAATCTGCATAAGTGCGTTTTTTGCGTTGATTCTAGTAGACTCTTAGGGTTTATCGTCTCTAAATATGGGATTCGTCTCGATCCGCGCAAAGTTGAAGCTATTGTTAATCTCCCCTCTCCTTCCTCCTTACATCAGCTGCAGAGTCTGCAAGGGAAAGCTAACTTCCTGCACCGTTTTATCCCGAACTATGCTGAAGTGGCCAAAGGATTTACGCGATTAATTAAGCAAGGCATCCCATTCGTTTGGGATGAGATCACCCAAAAATCCTTCGATGCAATGAAGACATTGCTCGTAAATTATCCTTTGTTGTGTCCTCCCAATTATCATCGCGATTACTCCCTCTATTTGGCTGCTGCGTTTAGCACTATTGACCTGGTTCTAGTCCAAGACGATGATGTTGGTGGCGAGCATGTCATTTACTATCTATCTTGTAATCTTCTCGATACTGAAACACGCGATGCACATGTTGAGAAGTTGGCATTGGCTGCTATCCAAGATGTTCAACGTTTTTGTCACTACATTCTGTTGCACATAGTGACTGTGATTTCTGATTACAACCCTATGACTTACATATTGACTCATCAATTGCTGGGGGGAAATTAATCGAAGTGGATTGTTATCCTCCAAGAGTTCGAATTGGAGTTTACTACTGCCAAATCGAAGAACTCATTGGTCTTCGCTGATTTGATCTGCTCTCTCCCTTCTGATTCTGCTTCATCAGGTTTCGAGGAACGCATTCCGGACGACACGATTTTTCTTATTGGCATCATTGATCCTTAGTACGGTGATATCATCGTATATCTTAAGACTTCCACCTTCAGATCTGAGTTGATGAAGGATGCTCGCCGATGCATCTGCCATCATTTGCAACCTTATCGCATAGTGGGAGATACTCTCTACCGCATCGGAGCTGATTATTTTCTCCACTGGTGTTTGACATTCGAGGAGGCTGAAAAGGTCCTTAATGATTGCCACAGTGGCGCCTGTGGCGGTCACATGTCTGGATATGCTACTACACAAAATATTCTTCGTGTTGGGTATTTCTGGCCCACCATCTTTAAAGACTGCATTGTTGATGTCCGTAAGTGTCATGATTGCCAGATTTATCAGCACAAGATGCGCGCACCACCCACACACCTTCATCTTGTCATTACCGTTGGTCCCTTTGCGAAGTGGGGCATTTATTTTATGATGTGTAACCCTCACTCGGCTGGGGGGAATGCTTATATTATCGTCGCCATTGACTACTTCACGAAATGGGTCGAAGCAATGCCTACACTTACAACTGACGGTAAGACAACAACACAATTTCTATTCAATCATGTCATTATTAGGTTTGGTGTCCCTCAAGCCATTGTTACCGATCATGGTTCTCATTTTTGTCATTACATGATGGCTGAGTCGACTTCCAAGTTATGTGTGCGTCATGACAACTCAACGCCATACTACCCTCAGGCTAATGGCCAGGTTGAAGCCATGAATGTAATATTCCCAAATGGGGAAATCAACAATATAGGCACCAAAAACACATTTTTCAGAAAATTATGCTATAACAGTTAAGAAAAACCCATGGATCCATTGGATTATACATTATAGCAACCAAATATGCAAGGAGGTCAGAAAAAAATCATTATAACTTAGTTAAACATGCCTCCCAAGCCCAGAACAACCCAAAAACACTACAACCCCATGACTACTACAACACAGAAATTATGAAGCAAGTAACAACACAGTTTAATGAGGTTTTATACTATAAAAATAGAGAGACAAATGAATCTGCTGATATATTACTCAAGAGAGATGAAAAAATGAGATTTAGTCTCTTTTACACAAATACAAGATAACCCGGCAAGGGTTTCTTGATAGACATGAGGTACAAGAAGTATATGCTGCAGATCTATGGCTGAATCACGGTGTCTAACTGAAGCTCTGCATAAATATGTCTGGTAAGACAAAGAAATGGCTGTAGCTCCTCCTTAATAGTTCTTCGGGTGAAAGGCTGATCCTTTCTCTAGGAAACTAGCTCACAATTAGGGGGTTTGACCATTCCACTGCAACACCATGAAAAATAACGCAGTTCCTCAAGGATAATACACTGTGGCTGTAGGTGAATTCTTGGTCCAATTCCAGATGGTGGAAATGAAGCCCAGAATACTCCTCTCAGTTCCTTCAACAAGTCCTCGAAGAAAGAGTGTGGAATTCCCGCATGAGAATCCCCTTGTACTAAGCAATACAACAAACCCAGCTAAACAGCTGAAGCATGCAATAAGTCATAAGACTCAAACATAAAATAATATCCTCCATCTCCGATATGGCTACCACTCCTTCCATTATATACTTGATGAGCTTCCTCACCCCACCCATTTATGAGGTTACTTCCATGCAAAGACTCCTCCTCCAAAACTACGCTGTCTCCACTAGCTCCACTATCTCATTTACAACACTGTTTGATTTGGTCAACCTTGACTTAGTCTCCATGAATTTTCTCCTTTCACACCCAAGGTGGCTTTATTCTGACTATCTAAACTGATCCATATTCACACTGGGCTGTCTCTATTGATGATTCACTCCCTCCATACCAGCATTGTTGACTTGGTCAAACTTAACCTTGTCCATACGCATAGGCCCTGTTCACACATGAGGGTGCTTTATCTAGCTATGAATATGATCTCTTTTCACATTAATAGGGATTTTGTGCCTAATAAAGAGATTTATGGGCTTCCTTACCCATTTATTCATCTAACTAGCTGTCAAGAGAAAAATTAATATTCCAATTAGCTGCATGCTAATTTAGGGATATTACAATCTTCCCCTCCCAAATGTTGCTTGTCCTCAAGCAACTGAAATGATATATATTCCAAATATAGGGAACCTTCATCCCCATGTGAAGCTCCAATCTCCAAGCTATCATCCATATAAAATGGATCACCCTCCAGAATGGTAATTCATAAAAAACTTCCTCCCATGTGAGAGGCTTATCCCAAGGACATAAATCAATCATATGGCTCCCTTTATAAGGAAACAAATGGTATAATGTAGCAGCTATATAATGTCCCATACTTCCCTTGAAGCATGAAGAAATGTGGGAAGTTTCATTCCGAATGGACACATCCAACCAATGTGTCATCCAGACTTCAAAGACTCAGTCTCAACTGAGATAGACTATTGTGGCATTTAACAGATGCATCGACTTGCAGAGCAAGTGAAATCTGTAGGCTACTTGGCCAACAAAGCAGATTCAGTCTCGAGACACAGACTCAAAGAAACTCCTAAAAGACCCGGTCACTTTAGATTCTTCTCTATCCTCGCACATAGAGATGCAGGCTACTCAAATCTTACTCTAGACTCGAATGCCTTGTCTTTGGCCTCTGATCTTCTTAAATAGCCAACTTCCCAGCATCCGAGAAACACATGACTCAAAAGTAAAGATTCTAAAGATTGATCATCCGTGCAAGGATATCAAATCTTGTGTCATGTTTTAAGACATAAAGTAAAACTTCAAAAAAAAGATTTGATAGTCCCGTGCAAGGGTATCAAAATATTTTACGGATAAATAAGGATGTGATAGTCCCGTGCAAGGGTATCAAAATCCTTTCAATTATTACGTGACAGAAAGAAAGTAAAATGTCAGGAATTTTTTCTTTCGGGTAACACCAAAGTGACATCTGCGCAGAGATTCCCGACATACCTAAGTACTAAGTGTAAGTGTGTGTACAAAATGGAGATTCTTTTACAAAGAACCCATGAAAGAAACGTCTAACACCATTGTCAGTTAGAAAGACTTTACAGTACAAAAAATGACACTTGTGGATGTGTATAGTAACTATGTTGAAAATGACCTATTAGATAGGTGGAAAAGTATTGTACTGTCACTTCCTTTTCTGATTCCCAAATCTTATTTTCATGATCCTCTGGGGGCTGGAGAAAGTTTATTCGTTCAAAAGGATTGGCATCCAGATTTGATTGTTGATGGAAATCATTGTATTCCATTTGAGTCCCATCAGTACTTTGAGCGAGATGTTGCATTAATCCTTTGAGCTACGAACCAGTGAGTATGACCACACCTCCTTAGTGCATTTATAAAAGCAATGCCTTCTAATTCAACCAAATCTTTAAGAGTTTTGTACAGAACTCTTGTCTGGAGCATGCCGGGTGCAGAGAAGCCATCAATCTTTAGTCTGGTAAATTGATAAGGCATTGTAAGAATACCACTGAGTCCATAAATCTTCCACCAGTCTTCAAACCATTCTGGGAGAGGATCTTCTTGATTCATTCTTTTTGTGGGCCAATTTTCATAACTGAAATCAAATTGTAAATGATAGAAGAAGTTAGAAGAAATATTTTCCAAATTCATCATCTGGAAAAAGGCAGACTTTTGTCTTTCAGAATCATAATTGGTCCTTCTGAAAGGATTACTGAACCTTCTGATTGTGAGTCTGCAATTTCCAATCCTGTTATCATCTTCATGATAGATTTCATAAGAAATGTTTCCAATATGAACCAAATAGTCAAGTTATTGGATGGCCAAATCATTTTCAACTTCTTGATCATCCCAAGTCCAGAGATTGGGAATACCTTCTCTCCATCTTATCTCATTTATCGGATACCAGTCATCATCATGATCTAAAATACTGGTAGTACTGATATTATCATACCTGACCCATCCATGAGTAGCTTCTATTTCAACATAATCCTCAGCCCTTCTAATGAAATTACAAGATAGAGAATGGATAGAATTATTTTCTAAGAATTCTCTAGATAGCATATCAACAAAAGAATTCTTGTGACCAGGAATGAATTCTATTTCAAAATTATATTGAATGAGTGTCATCATCCATCTTACCATTGCAGCATCTTCAAAATCACATTTCTGGATGGCGAATTTCAATGCTTGACAGTCAATCTTTTCTAGAAATTTTGTATAGATAACAAAGTCTTTGAATTTTTCAATTCCCAGACAGATTGCTCTGAGTTATTTTTTGAGACTTGCCCAATTCTTCTGAGTTTTCGACCATAATCAGAGGCATATTGGCAGATTTCAGTATCACTTCTTTTTTGTTCTGGGTTTTCTTGACATAGAACAGCTCCCCAACCAATATTACTTGCATCTGTCAAGATCACTTTTTTCCAATTTTCTTGAATTGGACTTAAAGGCTGAATCCCGCGAATTCTTTCCTTAATCCTTTGAACAGCTTTAGTGCATTCTTCATTCCATGGGATGGGTTCTTTTTGTAACCTTTGATTCAAGAGTTTTCTTTCTTAGGCACAGTGTCGTAGAAATTTGGATACATAATTAAGGCTTCCTAGAAACCTCTGAAGTTGTGTTTTATCCAAAAGTTCATCAGGAAAATTGTCAATAAAATATAGACTTCTCTGGATCACCTGGTAAGAGCCAAACTGTATGTTGTAACCTAGAAAGTCTATCATTGTATTGAATAACTTCATTTTTTATTTAGAAATAACTATTCCATTTTCTGTGATTCTTTGGAGGAATAATTTCAAATCCTTGATATGAGTAGGAATATCTTCTGAATGAATTAAAATATCATCAATATATTTTTTGAGAAATTCTTCCATACCTTAAAAATTCTCATCCATGATGCGCTGGAAGTCCGAAGGGGCATTTATAAATCCAAAAGGCATTATGTTCCATTCAAAATGGCCTTCTGGAACTGAAAAAGCAATTTTCCATTTATCTGATTCTTTAATTCCCACCTGCCAAAATCCTGACTTTAAATCAAATTTAGAAAAGATCTTTGACTTGGAGATCTATGCTAGGATGGTGGATGGCTTTGGAAGAGGATAAGCATCATAATCCAGTAAATTATTCAAAGGTTTATAATTTACCACTAGCCTGGGTTTTCCTCTCGCTATTTTTGCATGCTTATTAACATAAAATTCCAAACAGGGTATTGGACTCTTGCTTTTCCTGATCAGTTCATTCTGTAAGAGATCCTTGATCTCCTTCTTGCAGAGAATCATTTGTTCCTGGTTCATAGGAATGGATTTTGATCTTCTAAGATTTCCATTAAAATCCCTCTTCAATGGTAGCTCAACTTCATGCTTGTGCACATGCCAAAAGGCATTAGGATCCTCTGAGCAACATTCCAGAAACTTATTTTTAAGATTAGTTATTTCTCTGTCAAATTTCCCTTGTTCAATATTTTCATCAATTCTGAGGATCTCTTTCTTTTCCTCCATTTTTGCCAACAGATTTTCTAATCTTTCAATCCTTTTTATTCTGTTGGGAGAACTTGAATTTATGAAGGGGAAAAATAACTCTTCACCTTCCAGTTCTAGAAAATAGCTGAACCTCCTTGTTTTCTTGTCAAACTTTGCTCCATGTTTCTAGAAATTTTGAAAGAAGGGTGTCCCTAGATACATTGCACAATCCATTCCTGTAAAAATTGGACTAACAACTTTTATCCCTATAGATTCTGTAAGAAAAATATCAAATGATACCTCTGAAGTGGTCTTGATATCTCCACTGGCTGTCCTGACTTTAGGACAACTGGTAGGTCTCCTGAGATGATATTCTACTATAGTATCATTAACAATGTTGAGTCTTGAACCAGTTTCCATAAGAACTTTCCAATATTCAAATCTGGTGCCAATTCTTACTTTAAGCTTAATGCAATACATGACATCACCACTGATTTGATTGCATCCTAAACCACTTCGGTCATCTTCTGTTTCTTCATCAGAATGATGCTCATGAATTTCGACTCCTTTAAAGGGCTTCTGATGATAAATATAATTTTGAGTCTGGGCTGAGAAAATAGGCTGAGTTGAACTGGAACCTGGTTCATTTTCGACTTTCATTTTTCTAAGTTGACAGTCTTGATGACTTTCAATGCAAAGTCTCCGATTCTCTTTTACTCTCTTTCTCAGATCTTTTATTGCACTATGAATTCTTGGCAGAGTTTGTGGAAGATCTTCACCAAAATATTCTTTCCTGAATTGCCTTGTCAAGGCCTCTACTGAAAAAGGAGAGGCTGGTGGTACATATCCCCTGTTGGGATTATTCTGCTTTGCTGGTTTTGAATTCAATTGATTGAGCAAAAATTCTTTATACATTTCCTTCAACTGAGGTTCTGTGGCTGCCATCATTTGAGTGAATAAATTTCATGTTTGTTCATCTGCCTCTGACTTCTTTATCATATTTATGGAATGGCATTGGCAGACATCTAGGTCACTGCAATCACAATTATCTTTGAAACATTCCACACAATGTGGATCATTGTAGTACTCATCTTCTGA
>CM076575.1:396337069-396401852 GCA_034641835.2 Pinus albicaulis | reverse complement strand
CCGAGGCTTCATTGACTGGGCAGGACACATGATGGAGGACCTCCGCTCCGAATTTGGGCAAATTCGGAGAAAATTTTGTCATTTTCAAATTTTTGGTCTAAAAAACAGGTTTT
Organism: Pinus albicaulis; assembly: GCA_034641835.2. Lineage (NCBI taxonomy): Eukaryota > Viridiplantae > Streptophyta > Pinopsida > Pinales > Pinaceae > Pinus > Pinus albicaulis. Next base: position 396,401,739 of record CM076575.1, on the reverse strand, counting down.
GCAGTTACGTGGGTCGCGCGCTCATGCGCTCACTTTTTTTTGGGACACTTGATGGAGGATATTTTTACATTTTTGGATTTTTCATAGTTAATTATGCATCCTCTGAAGTCAACTTAGCATTTCAACAAAATCTGGATGGTCAAACAGCTCAAAAACACCATGAAAATCACCTTGCTGCCACCTTTTGCACCAGCAGGGAGTACCTCTGGGATAATAAGGTTTTGGAGGGTCAAATCAACTCCAAATTCAGAAATTCCACTTGCGTTGGAAAGTAGACATCCAGGGCTTTCCAACGAGCTATCATGAGCTCAATTTGGATGCCGGGAACTACCTCAAATTCAGCCTGGAACATGAGCGACCCACACAGTTCAGGAGCGACCCACCTGGAAATTTTTCTGAATTTTCAGCTGCCAGCTCAGTATTTCGCCTATTATGGACCAGTTTTGCTTATGGATATAATTTTTGGGTTTTTATGATGTAAATTCATGTTTGATATGTAACTTTGGCTTGTTTTTATCTCTTCTAGAAGATTCACTCCCAAATGAGTAAAAAATCATGTAATGGATCAGTTTCCACTCTTTTAGAGGCAAGTTGTTAGCTGCCTAGATTGTAGTTCCATGATTAGAATTGGTTGAAACTGATCCCTGAAGAGGGAATTCGACCCCTAGAGGTGGGGAAAGGGGTTAGAGGGATCTATATATTGTAATTTCTGAGGCATTCTACAGGTTGGACTCTTGGGATACTTTTGATACTATTGTACATACTTTTCATATTTTGGCTAAGGAAAGATCAGGGGTTTTGCGGCACTTGTTGGGATCCTTGTGGTGTTCTGTTCTTGATGGTGTTTCTTGTTTGTTTACTGTAAGTTTCTTCATGTTTAATGTATGCCATCCTTTCATTATGCTTCTGAACTAAGTTGAATGAGTGAAATAAGGTTGAATCCATTGTTTCCAGTGCTTGGCCTTTGAATTCAGTTAGTTCTATATGTTTTCAGCTGTTTGGAGAGGATCCAAGTTCTTCTTTTCCCTCTTCAACTCCTCGTCGGTCTAATCTATCCATTTATCCAATTTAAAGCATCAAGATCATCACCTACCTCGCCCCAGCTTGAACTCTGCAAAAGTCTGACCTTATCCCCGGACCCAATATCTGTTTTCCCATTACTCCAGCGAAAACCCAAAAAACCAAAAAATCAAACATACCTATCTCTTTACTAGCCTAAAATCAGTTCCTATTGTAAGTCATCTCGCATCCTACTTGCTTATTTTCTCGAGATTGACGGAGAGAGCCCTCTCCTATCCTCGTAGGGCTAGCTACGAGGCTGAGCGTGGTTTGATGTAGCCTTGAGTTTTACTTCATTTCAGCCTGAGGTAGATTTGAGTGCTAACATAGTGGCGACCATACTGGGGAAATCTCAATGGTTTGCTTGTTGATGTGTTTGTTCCATGAGTCTTAGACAGAGTCTGAAGTCACGCCAGGTAGCTTTCGAAACGCTTTTGTTATGCATAAGCGGAAGTAGATAAACGCTGCTTCAGTCGATCTCTGGTAAGCTTGTGTGTTCAGTCCTTGATTTGTAAATCACCCCAGTATACTTATTCGTTCTAGACCTTTTGGATGATTGAGTCTAGAAGTCGAAAGGCTGAAAATAATTGATTGTGTTCCTTGAAATTTTTTCCGAGAAGATCAATACACTGGCTTCAAGAAGGAATACTAGGGCGAATCCTGACCCTGATCCACCAACAATATTCGAAAATCCAAAGTGGGGTTCTTAAAATTTTCCCTGGTTATCTCGGAGGCACATCGGGATGTGGATTGTGGTACGGAGACGAGTGAGATGAGGTGAAGCGTATTGGCTTCACGGATACGGGTGGGCGGGAGTCCAACGGGAGACAGAAAGATCACATGCGGAGGGATCTTCGGTATCGGGTCGACACGGTTTTTTTCTTGGTACGACGAAGCGAATCCATGGCACTTTCCCGGTTCGTGGCGAGTATATGGCGCGAGTTTGGGCGCATGCGAGCCTATATGGATGAGGAAGATCCACAGTGGGTTGTTCGGTTCACACTTAGATCCTACTATGATTTATTGTGATAATTAGAGTTGCATTAAACTCTCGGTTAATCCGGTATTTCATGATAGATCTAAACACATTGACATCCGGTATCATCATATCAGAGATTGTGTGCAGCGGAAGATCATGTTACTTTCATACATTCCCACGGAGGATCAGGATGCTGATATCTTGACGAAGGCGCTCACCAGGAGAAAATTCGAATACCATAGGGGCAGGATAGGGGTTGCAGATAATCCATATCTTGTTGAGAGGGAGTGTTGAGATTGCAACAAGATGATGAGCTTAGTGGAAAGGAGTCGCCTTCACTAAGTGGGCCCGCAGGGTATTTTTGGCGCAAAGTTTATTTTTAGACTATGTCTATTTTTAGACATATGGATCATGTTCTATGAGTTGCAGGATGCTATTTGTGGATGGTTGGTCAAGTCAGGAAAAATAGATGAACTTCTATTTTTAGACATACTAGGCGGAATCTATTTTTAGATTGCCAGTCTAAAAATAGATATGTCGAATATTATTAGCTCTTAATAATATTTGGACTCTAAACATTATCTTATCCTCTTGGAGCACTTCAGTTCGAGTCACGGATGTGGAAAATGCAGCTAACAGAAGGAATTACGCTATTCCTAGGGTTTAGTGGAGCCATTGCATGGTTGAATTCAGTTAGAACTCATGTGACAGAGTTTGGTGGAGTTGATGAGACAGTTAATGGAGTTGTGTTCAATTTAACTTAGTTGAGCTAGTTGTATCTAGTCTAACTGATTGATACAATTAGTGAGAGTGGTGTGAATTAATTATTAATTAATTCACTAATTATTAACTCATAAATCAACTAAAGAATACATCAGTTAACTTCAGTGCATGGACAATTTCAGTGGAGACCAGTGGAGAGGTAGGTGAAAGAGCAAGTGTGACTATCAGTTGTGACTATACTGGTGCATGAGTTTGCACCACACATTGATGGAGATGCCAATGAGGATTGCGCAGTACATACCAGTGGGATTTGAACCTGGATCTGGTAATTATCCATATTGGATTGCGTAGTAGAGGCTGGCTAACAGGTGGAGCAGATTGGAGCATGTGTTTTGTATGATCTCAGCTTGTGTAGTGTGTAACAATTGGAGATTGTACTGAGAGCTTGTGAGGAGTTTGTACAATGATTGTTACATGATCTCTATCATTATAATATACAAATAGTTGGGGGTTTTCAGCTTTAAGCTTTCCCATAAATACTTTGTTTATATGTGTGATTGTTTATGGTTTTAATGTGCGCATGCAATTGTTTATATTTCCGTAAATTGATGATCAAGAGGTTATGTATTATGCATGAAGCTAAAATAGTGTGATCAAGAGATTCCTCATGAATAATTGAATGTATTATTCAAATTTCAGGTGGGGTTGGGATTCAAGCCACTATGTCCCATTGATGTGGCTATACCATTTGTAGCTACTCAGGAAGATGTGGCTCATGTCCAGACCAAAACTGATAGGGATAACAACTTCATTGAGCGCATTCAACACATCTGCTAATAGGTCCATGACATATTGGACAGAGCCAATTCTAATTACAAGCAACGAGATGATCAACATCAGATATAGCACAAGTTCCAAGTGGGTGACAAAGTTTGGCTACATTTACAGAAGGAGCGCCTGTCTTGGTCCCACTGAAAGATTCACCTGCTTCGATATGGGCCTTACACCATCACCAAAGGTTGTAGGGGAAAATTCCTTCGAGCTCAATATTCCACCGTTCCTTGGCCTTCATCCACTATTCAACGTGGATTGCCTTTGGGCATACTTTCCACCATTACTGGAAACATATAACATTGCAGAACAACTCACACCAAAAGAGTTAAATCTAGACTACATGGAACAGGACACAATTGATTAGATCATGGACACACATATTAAGAACACTTTCCAACAGAGGATGTAGCTATATCGAGTGGTCAAAGTAGGCCAACTCCTTCATGAGGGCAAGTGGTTCACTGGGGACCAGGTTCAACAGAAATTTCCTCACCTCATGGAGGCTCTGCACGCAACGGGGACCATTTCTTCCTAAGGGGAGAGGAATGATCTAGGTGGATATTGGTGGCCACCCACCTATTCCACCTAGATGATTTCATCAATTTCCTTGTTTATAGCAACATTTACTATTTTTAGAAGTTTGTCCGATCCTGAACTTTTAGAGCAGTTTTGACTCCATAAACAACGTTTTTTTGAGGTACACAGGAGGCCCATAGCCATAGGTAGGTACATGCGGCAAATCATGTAGTATCAGAGAGATATTTCTAATGAGGTATCATACATGCCAAACAGAGATAACATGACAAAGTTATGACCTCGAAAATTTAGTTGCCCAACTAACCCCAACGGGGTCCACAAACTCTTAATGTTACATCTCCCAAGGTTAGGGTTTTGGTTTTTTAGGGTTTTCTCTTTTTTTTCAATAATAAAAATTCCCTTTAGCCCCCTTGTAACACAGTTCAGAGGCATGTAGCTACCACATCTCTTATCAGAGATAAGCTACCATCGCCCGAGCTAGTTTATTTCCATTTTGTCTTTAAGCATTTTTTAGTTCTTTGATATTAATGAAATGAAGTATTATTTCTGTTGCATCTCTATGTTTGTGGTGATATATGTATTTTTTCACTGTTCCTTTTTAAATTCAGATAATACAACCTTTAGTGAACTACCTCCACTTCTGCAATTTTTTTGCAATTAGATAGATTGTTTAATTACTTTACTAACAACTATTAGTAGGGAAATTGCTTATTATTTACTTTCAAAAAAAAATTGCATTCCAAACATAACTTAATTAGGGGAAGAGTAAGTGGTCATAATCCACCCATTTTTTCAACTTGTTTTTCTCTTTTTTCGCAAGTCGCATAACTTTATTAGGAAGAGAGTAATTGACCTTAAATCCACAAATATTTTTTACTAACAAAAGTTTTTTACTTCATTAGTATTGGGCCAGTTCTACTTTTGAAGCTTTGCATCCAACTAATTGCTCCAATCATAAAGAGTAAAAACATAACTCGTAGTAGACCTCCTTTTACCCAAATTACCATTGCTTTCACATGCTGATCAAAGATTATTTATTCAACATACTAGAAAATCTATTGTTTCAAGTGATACTATTGTTGAAGTCATATAAGGAAGCCTCTGTTACCTACATATTAGATAAAACCTTTGTATAGTGAAAAACTTTGTACAATGCAAAACTTTGTAGTGATATCTTTTGCTAATATTTGAAGTGTTTTCTTCCACTTCTAACATCCAAATCTACAATTCATATAACCTATAAAATTATAATATAACTTCATACATTGTAGTGCTCTCTCTAAAAAAGGTTCTGAGAAATCCCTAAGCTCAGAAATATTTCCTTCACTGAAAACTATCAAGTCTCTGCATCTGAAAGAATTTGAATAGGAATAGTTTTCCTTCCCATAAAACATATCGGTCCCCATTTTTTTACCATATTCTTCATCTCATGGATCTATTTTCAAACCAGTAGGGAGTTCTAATAATTCTATAGAATCTAGATTTGCAAGACAATATTTTTGCTAGAGTTTTCTCTTCATGGATTTTTTGTTATGGGTCTGTTTAAATTTGAATATTTTGCTGCCTTCATGATCACTAATCAAACTCATCACCACTACTACACATGGGATCATCACCAGGAGCTACATAAACATCATTTGGCTCAGAGTCCGATGACTCCTCAAACTCCTTTCCAACCTTAATATCAATGCTAGTAGTAGCATGAGCAACAACACTACACTTAGCAGAACTAGAAGAACACGTTTTCCAAATTTCACGAGAACTACTTCCCTCACGAGTCACCATGTGCCATGTTTGGTCTCAGTGGTTCGCTTCCTTCATCTCTTGGTTCAACTACCATATCTTCATTGGAACCAACACCCCGAACTCCACTAGACAACGATTCACCATTTTGTACTAGTGATTCGCCATTTGTACTTGTGATTCACCATGATTTTACAAGATAATATATAAATGTGAGAGATTCTCCAAAGACCAGTGATTTATCGAGATTTTAAAACATGCAATATTTTGCTGGATTCAGTTTGTACCTACAACTTCAAAATTATGAGATGACTCAATGTTACACTTTGGATTCTCTTAAGTCTTTATGGTGAGATATGTACTTGGTGCAGGAATACAATGCCAAGCTGTCTGATTTTGGACTAGCAAAAGATGGACCTGAGGGAGACCACCCATGTTTCAACTCAAGTTATGGGAACATATGGTTATGTTGCTCTAGAATATGTAATGACTGGTGAGAATTTTAACCAGTTTAAAACCTGTGGCAATAATATCTTGGTGAGGAAATTTTAAGATTGATACAAATCAACAAGATTTCTAGCCTCTTTAAGGGTCCTGTCTAGTAAATGGGGCAAGTAGCAAAACTGACAAGTTTGTTCTGGGAGAATTTTTTAGGTCTCGTCCTATTGGCCTAATGTTGAATGTAGACCAACCAATGTTCAAGACTCAGGATAGTTTATATGAGGTTGAATTTTCCTTAATTTATGAAAAAAGTATCTAAACATGCATACGTATCCTAAAAGAAACATGTGTTTGGTGATACATATTTAAGTTGATCTCAATGTACTCTTCATTGGATTCTCTCTTATTCTTGAGTTATAGATTAGCACAGGAATTTCCTTTTTTACATTGCCTATTACTGATGTGAATTTTAATAAAAGTTAGCATAGACATTTCAGAGATTTACAAAGATAAACAAGACTAACTAAGTCAATGATTAAGGTTGGAAGTTAGGACAATTTGCAAACTACATTTTTGTTCAGTGTCTGGATTGATGCATCCAACAATAATCCTATTAAAACCTTTAGATGGAGAGGTTATTATAATACACAATTTGGCTTTCTTCAGTTCATACTATCTAGGTTTTTAGCTTTACTAGTTCACACTCTACTGTTTCAAACATCTTCCAGGCTTAAAAATCACTCATCTCCTACCATCTGAAGATAAAGTGAATAATACCCTGATGGAGAACTTTGGATAAATTGGAATATCTGATCTTGTGCATATAGGATGCTCTTTGCAGAGACCTGGATCAGTGGGAAGGAGGGTGTCTTATGTGATTGTAAAAAGGGCCTGGACGGAGATACTATTGCAAGGGTCTCATGGGTGGACGTAAGAGATCTCCTCGAGATCTCATGAATCTGCATACTGAGGTGGTGCTACTCTCTTCTTGTAACTTATTGCTTCTGTGTGTGAGCTCTACAAAGTAGGGAGGTGATCATCCTGTTGTGTGGGTTGATGGGAGTTATTCTAAGGCTCCTCCATTTGAGTCTGTTGTGGGTGGAAAAGCCGACAAGTCAAATTGTGCCCTTACTGGATGAATTTACAGCATCAAAGATTCTTTATTCAACATACTAGAAAATCTATTGTTTCAAGTGATACTATTGTTGAAGTCATATAAGGAAGCCTCTATTGCCTACATATTAGATAAAACCTTTGTACAGTGCAAAACTTTGTAGTGATATCTTTTGCTAATATTTGAAGTGTTTTCTTCCACTTCTAACATCCAAATATACAATGCATATAACCTATAAAATTATAATATAACTTCATACATTGCAGTGCTCTCTCTAAAAAAGGTTCTGAGAAATCCCTAAGCTCAGAAATATTTCCTTCACTGAAAACTATCAAGTCTCTGCATCTGAAAGAATTTGAACAGGAATAGTTTTCCATCCCATAAAACATATTGGTCCCCAATTTTTTTACCATATTCTTCATCTCATGGATCTATTTGCAAACCAATAGGGATTTCTAATAATTCTATAGAATCTAGATTTGCAAGACAATATTTTTGCTAGAGTTTTCTCTTCATGGATTTTTTGTTATGGGTCTATTTAAATTTGAATATTCTGCTTCCTTCATGATCACTAATCAAAATCATCACCACTACTACACATGGGATCATCACCAGGAGCTACATAAACATCATTTGGCTTAGAGTCCGAGGACTCCTCAAAGGCCTCTCCAACCTTAATGTCAGTGCTAGTAGTAGCATGAGCAACAACACTACACTTAGCAGAACTAGAAGAACACGTTTTCCAAATTGCACGAGAATTACTTCCCTCACGAGTCACCATGTGCCATGTTTGGTCTCAATGGTTCGCTTCCTTCATCTCCCGGTTCAACTACCATATCTTCATTGGAACCAACACCCCGAACTCCACTAGACAACGATTCACCATTTTGTACTAGTGATTCGCCATTTGTACTGGTGATTCGCCATGATTTTACAAGATAATATAATATCGTGAGAGATTCGCCAAAAAAATTATATACACATATTATATTATTAATAAAATTGCCTTCCATTTTTCCTATGTATCATGGGGATTCACCCATTTATTATACATGTAAATTTAGGGGGGTTCTTAAAATTTTCCCTGTTATCTCGCAGGCACATCTGATATGGATTGGCATGCATACGATGAGGTGAAGCTATGTGGCTTCACGGATGCAGATTGGGCAGGGATCCCAACGGACAGAAAGAGCACATCTGGAGGGATTTTTAGTATCGGGTCGACAACAGTTTCTTGGTACAGCAGGAAGCAGAGATCCGTGGCACTCAGTTCAGCAGAGGCCGAGTATATGGCAGCGAGTTTGGCTGCATGCGAGGCTATATGGATGAGGAAGATCCCGGTCGGGTTGTTCGGTTCACACTTGGATCCTACTGTGATTTATTGTGATAATTAGATTTGCATCAAACTCTTGGTTAATCCAGTGTTTCATGATAGATCTAAACACATTGACATCCGGTATCATCATATCAGAGATTGTGTGCAGCGGAAGATCATGTTACTTTCATACATTCCCACGGAGGATCAGGATGCTGATATCTTGACGAAGGCGCTCACCAGGAGAAAATTCGAATACCATAGGGGCAAGATAGGGGTGGCAGATAATCCTTATCTTGTTGAGAGGGAGTGTTGAGATTGCAACAAGATGAGGAGCTTAATGGAAAGAAGTTGCTCACTAAGTGGACAAGTCGCCCCAAATCAGGAAGCAACTTGCGGTTCATCAGTACCTAAAGACCTTTCTCGCTCATGTGACCCAACCGCTGATGCCATAGACGAGAACCTTCTTCTGTTTTTTCTGATACAATTGTTGCTTGAGTAACTTGAGTGCTTCCTTTGAGTCTGTACATATTCTTGACCTTTTTAGCCTTGATAACTACCAATGCTCCTTTTGAGACTTTCAGCACTCCATTCTGACCTGTAAATTCATACCCATTCGAATCCAAAACTCCTAAAGAAATCAAGTTTTTCTTTAGTTCAGGTACATGCCTAACATTAGGTAATGTTTTAACTGTATCATCATACATTTTAATTTTTACATTTCCCATCCCAACAGTCTGACAAGATGCATTATTTCCCATAAACACAAAACTACCATTTACAACTTCATATGAAGTAAACCAACTTTTGTGCAGACTCATGTAATGAGACACACCAGAGTCTAATAGCCAATTTTCAACATCTTGAGAGACATTACAAACAGGTAGAGCTTCAACAGTTAAAACTTCATCAATCATACCTGAATCAACATGATTTGTTTCCTTATTCTGGTTTTCCAACTCCTTCTGTTTCCAAAATTCTTTCTTGAGGTGTCCAATTTTATTGCGGTACCGACACTTGGCTTTACACTTCTTGTTGCCATTTGATTTTGATCTAGAAGAACCCCTTGCTTTCTCCCCTCTTTCCTTTGACTGACCTCTGGCTACCATGGCTTCTGGTGCAAGTGTTTTAATACTGGATTTCCTTCGTACTTCTTCAGATAACAGAGCACCCATAACTGATTCAAATTTCAAAGAATCAACAGTGCTCAAACTTATTAAAGTTACGAAGTGGTCCCATGCCTCAGGTAGAGAACACAACAAGGTTGTAGCCTTGCCTTTCCTGAATTTTAACTTCCATATCTAACAACTGGAAAATAAGTGTATTAAGAACATTTTAATGATCTGCAACTTTTGTACCCTCCTTCATCCAAAGACTGCACAATTATCTTTTCAAATAAATTCTATTAGTTAATTATTTGGTCATATAAAAAGTTTACAGTTTTTCCCACAAACCTTCAGTTGTTTTCTCTTCAACGATATTAAAGAGAACTTCATCTTCCAGACATCACTTAATGGTACTGAGGGCTCAAGCATCCAAGTCCTCACAGTCCAAATCTGTCATGCTTGCAGGTTTTTTCTTCACCCTATCTAATGCTTTGTGCAACCCTTGTTGTACTAGCAAGTCCCTAACTTTCAGTTTCCACAATGTGAAATTGTTCTTCCTGGTGAATTTCTCCACCTTGGACTTTGCATTCGACATTTTTGCCATTTCTTTCTATTATGGTTTTCTAGTTTTTCCTTCTTTCCAACTAGGGTTTTTAAGAAACAATCTTTCCCCTTCTTCCTTTTAGCTAGCTAGGGTTTCAAAAAATCCTCCTTTAAGCTAGTTAGGGTTTTTGAATTCCCTTCTTCTGCTAGGTTTAATTCGAAGTAAATTTCTGACTGCAAAAATTAAATTTATGTTTCTATCTGCTCCCTATTTTAATATAGTTCAAGTTCTTCCATTATTCTTTAGAATTGGAAAAAATGCAAAAGTTCAATTTCACTTTCATCTAGAAAACATAAAATTTTGCAATAAAAGGAAAAATACCAGACTCCTCTTCCATAAAAAAAATGGTTCCTTTGTGGCTTTGTGAACTAACAATTTAACGGATAACAAAACCTCTTACTGAAATTGATGCTCGATTCTTTCAACATCCTCCCTTTCTCCAGTGACAAGACGACAGTAGCTTCTCTCAACAACAATAAATAGTTCAACACCCTCCTTTTGCTTTCAACGTGCGGCAACTTGCTTTCAACGTGTGGTAGCCCTTTGCTTTCAACGTGCGGCAACCCTTTCTATCCAGCAGCGACAACAATCTTCAATCATGTATCTTCAACGCTCTCAACTGGCGGCAACCCCTTCTCTCCCGCGACAGTAGCAATCTTCAATCTGGTATTCTCGACTAGAGCAAGCTTTTCTCAACAGCCAGGCGAATTTATAGACAACATCCCTTTTTTTATTATCTTCGCACCCTTTCTTCAGCGACCAAGCAAGACCCATTCTCTTCAACGTGCAACATCTTTCGGTGGCTAAAAAAAATTGGACAATAGAGCAATTAGACAGCAACGGAATTTCAACTCGGTTATGAAGCTCTTATACCACTTATTGGGTTTGGGAACACATTAAGGAGAAAGAAATATACATATAATTGAATGAAAACTGAAATAAACACACAGGTAAATGCACAAATATTTGCGTGGTAAAACCTTGACAAGGTGTTCGGAAACCTCCACGGGGTAAGGGATTGGAAACTCTATTAATCAAAAATGATTATTCTCAAGTTACAAGCCTCTTGGGCCATCCCAATTTAACATAGGCTACTTCGTTACATATTGCCTCTTTAGTTAAAACTGATTGTCTGGTAAATTCCATTTAATTACAATTAGTTGTCATATTTTAACATGAAATCCCAAGTTTTATGGGTAAATTTTGCGCAAACGTAGTGTTGTAAGGGTTTTTCATGGTGTTGAAGCCATATATGCAGTCAAAAAAATAACACAAATCAAGATTTCACCCAAATTAAACAATTTAAAACTATTTAATACGTGTACCTCTTTTTAAATTTAAAGGATTTTGATTGGTTTACATATTATGACATGGAAATTACTTGAAAATTTTATGGGCACTTTTAGGATGAAATTTCCTCTAATGAAACTTGCTAGAGGCATGCCTTCATGCTTAAAAGTCAAAATTTTCCTTGTGAGTGGTCAAAAGAAAGGAGATTCGATTCTAAGAAAAAACATAGATGACAAGATATACATGGAATTTAGAAGTATGAAATTCTCAGATTTTAAAGAGAAAGCTACATGTGTTTGGGAGAGAAGAATTTATATCCATTCAAAACTTTCTAAGGGTATAAATTTCATCTCAAGTGTGGGAATTTTGCGAGTACTCTATGGAAAGTTACTGGTAGGCAAAACGCGCTAGTGGTAGGAAAATCTTGATTTGGGCAAGAATTTTGACAATTTTTTTTCAAAAAAGTACACAGGTTTGAAAGACATGAGACATCATTAAAATTGAAAGGACAAAGGATATTCAAGGTATTAACAACCTAGAAGAAGATGCCATGCCATTTGGTGTCAATGTGGGGGATGTTCGAACTAAGTCAAATGGTCACAGGATGAGTATGCTAGAAAACAAAGACTTAGAAGAAACCATGAGAAGCCTCAAGTTGGAGTCCATTTCATATCTTATATGGAATACACCTTAGTTGAATGTATAAATTAATAAAAATGGGAAAGCGAGAACTCAAGAGTGTAGATGGTGAAGAATTTGCAATGAGTATGTCAGAGTTATAGGAAAGAGTTAAGCAACAATTGTAGGAGAACACCGACAAGTACAAACAAAGAGAAGACATAAGTTGGAATTTGAATTCAACAACCTAGTTATGGCATATTTGAGAAAGGAAATATTTCTTGTTAGTACACACAACAAACTTAAGTTCAAGAAAATTGGTCCGTGTGAAATTTTAAGTTTTCTTCCAATGCCTATGAATTAGAACTCCCTAAAAACATTGGAATATCACCATTTCTCAATGTAGCAGACCTATACCCCTCCAAGGAATCAGAAAATGTTGAAGTTTTCTTCCAATGCCTCTGAATTAGAACTCCCTAAAAACATTGAAATATCACCATTTCTCAATGTATCAGACCTATATCCCTCCAAGGAACCAGAAAATGTTACAACCAATGCACCTGCAAGTGATGAAGGTCAAACCAACAAGTGGAAGAAGCAGCGAACCAAAGTAACTCAGAAAGAAATTGAAGCAATATTGGGCCAAGAAAACTAGAAGCGAAGAGTATCTTTAGTACTTAATTAAATAGAAACAACAACTATTAAAAGATGCTAAATGGATGACACCAATAGTGTTCTCAAGCATGGTACAAATGTTAAGGAGTTGATGGGAAGTTTGTTTCATCCCTAGGTATGTGATGCAAGAGTATCTATAAGCCAAGTTTAGCTTTGACCTCCTTAAGTCAAAATTTATTTGATTTTGTAAGGTTTCTTAGCATATACCGAAGAATTTCTACTTAGAGTGAGGTGTCATTAGTTATCTATGTAAAATGTACAGTAATCTAAAGTTACACAAACTCAATCTATTAGAACTTAGTTATGAGAGCTATCTTTCTATGTAGAAGAAAAAATAATAAAATGTGTCGTGTGTGAAGAGAGGTGAGTGAAAGCAAGACCAGGGAGGAGGGAGTTGAAGTAATAGGAAGATAGCATGAAATTGCAGAAAAAACTCTGCAATCATCCTTTGCAGAATTGATCAGACTCAGTAGACTCTTTTTATGCATCTGAACATGAATTATTTATTTCTGTACGTCTTCATGTTTGTAATCGAATGAGCTCATGTTTATAAGTGTGATCAACCATATATCGAAGTGTCAGCCCCCTGCAATTAGTTGCAGGATCTCTCCCTAAAATCTTTTTTGTTTTGTCCCTCTCGGCTTCATTAGAAACAAAGCACAACAATGAATTGCACGCCCAGACCAAATTTATAGTTTAAAGCAAGTCCTTTAATAGATGGAGTTTTGAACCCATTACGTCAACAAATTCCATCAATTGAGAGAGTTCGACCCTCCGCCATCCAACTTAACCAAGGTGCACGTGATCCTCTCTGTCAATGTACTTTCTCTATGCGCTATTTTTCTGATTTGGAAAAAAAGAAACCAAGGTGCACGTGATGAAGAATCCAACCGAATCACCGGATGGGTCGATTTACATGTGTTTTAGTGGATATTAGGAGTGTGACCCACATCTGGCACTTTGTGCAGTGATTCGAGCCCATGCCACAAATTTGAAGCAACGAGTCTGTTCAGACTCGGACCACCAAATTCACAATCCAGTACTCTAGTTTAGATTGTTTATTCAGCGTGGGACCCACGTCGAGTTCTACAAACATATCTGGTTACCCGGCTATGTGAAGGATAAACTATGTTGGGAACACATGGATCCTCGGGGACCAGGATACCAAGCGTCGAAGGAAAGTTAATCCAGCCAAAAACTATATCTGACCTTGAGAAAGGGTATTACACCCCCGGATCAGCTGAACCCTGAATTTCTAGAACAATAATGATAATAGGAAACGTTCATGGGAAAGGGCGCCCAGACCTACACCTAATGAGCTTAGCCCCCAATTGTCACCAAGGTCATCTGAAGGATTTTGACTTAAGCTAGTGTTAGAGGGACATGAAGTGTTATATGCAAGAAGGTTCAACGTTCAAATCCCCCAAATTCACATGTCTTTGCAGAAGGGGTATATATAGGAATATAGAGGTTATAGTGGTAATGGTTGAAATCGACCTTGTGTCATTCTAGTACGAAACTAGCCCAACTCTACCTTTCTATATGTGTGTTAAAGTTATTAAAATATTAAAATTATACATAAATTCAAAGAAATATAGTTTACTTAAAAAATTTCATAATCTAGTTATATAAAATAAATTCCTAGGATTGGGTGAGGTGGGATGTGTTGAGGGTGTTGACTTTCTTAATGCAATTAGGGTCAACACAATATTTCTGAAATTCTAATAATTGCATTTGATGTAGATTTGCTTTTAATTTATTCCAATATATCATTCAACAATTATACTTTATAAATCTAACGATAAAAAATAGTGGAATAGTAGAGATCACAACACACAACAGAAGACAAGATTTGCCCTAAGAAAACCCACAATGGGCAAAAACCCAACAACTTTTTTCAATAGAGAAATTCTTTTTGTTCAATGAGAAACACACCTAGACTATGGTCAAACCTGGTCTTTTCCTCCAAGTCAAGTCACCGAATCTAATCCTGCAATTCACTCTTCCCGTCTCACCCATAATTTTAGCCCCCCTGCAATAGCCAGTTGCCTTAGAAATTTTGGCCCTGCAATAGTTGCCTTAGTAACCAAGAAATTTTGGCCCTTACAATAGTTTCCCCAGAAAAATGTGAACCACAAAGAGAGAGACTAATCCACACGTGCAAGTTGCAAGAGAGAGATAAAGAGAGATTTCAACCTCCTCCTTCATCCTACTTCATCTTTCTTGTCCTTCGCTTGCTTGCCCAAAAACTATCTTGTGTAAGAGAATGTGAATTCCCAAATGGAGGAGGTCAAGTTGCCTTTATATAGTAGTATGTCTTGGGTGAATGGGCATGCCTCTTGGCCAAGACCGACTTGACTTGGATGGAAGTCGACTTGTAACTTTTGAAGCCAAAATTTACATTTCAAAAATTCAAATTTTCATCTTTAATAAGTCGCGATGGGACTTTGACTCAAAATATTTGTTCTTTGAATCAAGAATTTATGAATATGTTTTACAATAATAAATATAATTACATCAAGTGACCAAATGTACATTATGAATACCGACCATAGTTACAAATTCAAAAGAGGGCACCATCACCTCACTCAATGAATGAGGGTGACATGTCGCCCCACTTGCCTTATTTCATAAACATGGCATGTGCTCAAATTCAATCAAGTTGTAGCATGGCGATTTGGTATTATCCTAGTTGGAATTTGCAAGAAGCTTCATGCAAAGTTGGTTGACAACGACCATTATTCCTCTACCACCATTCTCAAAGTCGGCTCAGCCCTTTACATGCATTTCTCTCATCCTCCACTCGTTTATGCCTCTCGATCATTATTTAGCAATGCAGTATATGTAGCTTTCTCCCTCATTGAAGTCATTTATACCCTTACTTCCTCTGGTATGTTGAGGTCACAACAAGTGATGGCAAGCTTTCTGTGCCATAGCTATTATTTTTCACTCTAGCTCACCACCCCTCTTGTTGCTTTTTCCCTCATTGTGTTCATTTACATTCTTGTTAGTGGGTATGTGTTTTTTGTGCCTTAGTTATTCTTCGACATGTTAGAGTATTTACTAATACTAAAAGTGGGGGGGGGGAGGGGTTGGTGAATCAGTATTGGGAACTTTTTAACATTTTAATCATATCAATTAAACATTTAATACTAACAATGCCATTCAACAACACATCACCTCGTAGACAATACACAAGAGATATTTAGGTGGAAACCCTTCCAAGAGAAAAACCATTGAATGCTTTTTAATATATGTCTTAAATATTATTTTAACAAGAAGATCCAACTTCTAATATTCTTCAGCAATGACTGGAAGGAGGCTCCAACCCATGATTTTATCATCTCCAACTGAAAGGATGAGCCAACATCCTAGTTTTACCAGCTCCAAGAGGAAGGATGCTCCAAAACCATGTTAGTATCAATTTGTTGCCCTAACACCAACCTACTGTCCTAAGGTGTTCTTAGGCTCCAACCTAAATGTGACTTCAATCTCCTCCTTACACCACCCTGCCACCCTGACGTTTTCTCAAATTCCAACCTAAAAGAGTCTCTAGACCCCTCTGTGCACCACCCAACTACCCTAAAGAAAAAATAATTGAATAAGATACATTACACTATTATAGATCACATTGCCTTCTGGAATCTCAATTTTCCACTATGCTTGGTCATTGTCGTCACTCCATTGTCATTGTTTCCTCTACATTGTTACGAACATGAATGTGTTGTCCCGTCAGCCATAAACCTTGAGAAAATTTGGCCATACAAAAACCCTAGCTCAATGAACAAATCTGCTCAATAATACATCAAACCCTAGCTCTGCCCAATACATCAACATTGTTAAATATTTGCAGCAACAAGACTCAACAACAACATATTCTCACTCAACACCTATGAACATCAATACAACATGAGGTTCACATAATCATGCTCTAGGAGGAGCATACACACAGCCATAGCCACAACAACGATATAAAACTCCATCCCCTCAATTGTACATGAAATTACATTAGCAACAACACTAAATGCATGGAAACATACAAACTCAGCCAACTCTACTAAATACTCTACCCAAACAACACTCTGGATCATCAAGCAATCTTCTGAAAAATACAACAACAATGTGTATTACATTCAGCCCTAAGACAGACTAGTATTGTTTAACATATATTAAGTTCATACAATAAATCCTAGCAGTGGTAATATGATAATATGTCAATAGCATATGAGAAACGACAATAATAAGACTATTCAACATACAAACATAGTTGGCAACATCGCAAACTTCGACCTTTGTATACTATGTCCTCAATAGCACAAAGCCCTCTAATTTATAAAACAACACGCTATAACACGTGATTAACCTCAATAGAAAACACATATATGCAGGGGAATTAGAATATGTTCTACTCCAAATGCACAACATTTGCAGGTAAGCACATAGATTTGACCAATCTCGAACTTTGGACCTCCATATGACAATCACGACTGTTAGATGCTCGACCTTCCACAGTGAATTCAAACGTACTCCACGAAACAAATATATCATACAAAGCATACAGTTACCCCTGATTCAGAGATCTACTCATTGTGCCAATTCACAAATGGATTTTTTTCTCCAATCACTTGGAAACTATGCCTTTCAAAGTTTCATGAGAATGCTCCTCGATCGACAAAAAACTTGTGCAATATGAATCCGAATGCAGTTTTTTTAGCTAGTACAAAACAAATTGAAAGGTTGCAAAGCATGAGATTCCAACAACAGACATTTTTAGCTCAAGGTATTGCAGTTTCTCGACAATTTCATTAATGAATAATAGTTGTGGTGAATTAATCCCTTGCTATAGAGGCAATCGGGATGGTGACAAAAGTCAAGCCAATATAAGCTTGATGTGTGGAAATAAAGAAAAAACATGAGATATCTTCATCATTAGTCTCATCGAAACATAGCACGATCATACACCAGATCTTCACACCAGTTTAGAGATATGTTTTCGTGCACCAAATAAGTAATTGTGCTTTCATCGCACAAATACATGCCATCACACCAGATTATAGATATATTCTTGTGCATTGAATCAAACATAAGCATGAATACAGACCATCGCACAACCCATCGTGGACTTTCTTTATTCATACACCCATTGCATCAATATAGACCATTGCACTAGACATCGCTTAATTCAGAGCTTTATGCATTGCATACACCATTCATATTTGTTTTGATTTCTCTTTCCATGCACACTCAATCACTGAGAAAATTGACACCAACATCTAGATGTTGTCTTTCCTCATGGATACAACACACTCTATTTTTACGTAATGAATCAAATCGAGAAAGATACTTTAGCCAAAACAAAACATCAAAAGAAAAACATTACACAGATCTTTATTGCACCCAATCACTTGCATCCATGAGTTAATTGTTACGCTCAGAAAACATAATTTTTGAATTGGTCCATACAATCGGGTATTTTCACTTCAAATGAGTGTATATCCTCAACCGAGAGGACCCACGGGTGTGCCACATACTCATAGAAATGGTGTGGCGAGTATTTTCAACCTATTATGGTCTTGAAAGAAACTTTAGTTCCCTTCCCATTCATTTTCATCCACAAGATCAAGGAATCTAGATTAGGGTTTCCTTTCCTTCTCTTTTGATGCTTCTTTTCCACTCGTACTTTCTGTTATTTTAATCCAATGACATATTTAAAATCATTCAAAGACTGACATTGGCATCATTGAAAATACCCTTCAACAATCTCCCCCCTTTTTCATTGATAAAAATACTCATATTCCCATTGTGATTTCTACTCTCCTTGTCTCCATGCTTCCAATCTTCCTCTCTTGATTTCTCTCCCTTTTTAACATCAATTGCAAAGGGTAACTCCCCCCTGGTGAAATATATTCCTCTATCTTCCTGCAATATGTCTTTCTCCCTCTATCTTGATGTACCTCTTACGACTTGTCATTCTGATTCCTTTTGCAATTCTCCCGAGCTCGATACAAAAAATGTCCATGACGCTACTTTTCAAATCTACTACTCAACTAAACACAAGGCTAACTAATCTATCCATAATGTTGATCACTATTCTAACAACTTCTTCACGTCTACCATCAACCACTGAGACTCTGTCATTCCAAATCAAACTACATGAAATATAGATCTTCAATTTTTAATCGTTGCTACTTAGACTCCTCCTCTTCAACATTCATAAGACTGGGAATCTACCTGCTATATTATTTAAAATGATATATGAACCTACTTTGTTGTAGGATCATTCCGAATCTTTACATCTTCCTTTGAACTTATAGATTTATCATGGTCTTACACCTTTACAAATATTGAGAGCATGACTTCTCAGATTTCTTCATTCACCTGCTCTTCTTTCTTTTGTTTTCTTCTCCAAACCTTCTTGTACCCAATATTAGAGTTCTCCTTCATGGAATATTCCATCATTTATATGCAAACATGAGCTATATGTCCATAGTTATGGCTTTTGAATCATTCTACATATTACTTGAATGACAGAGCAACTAACATATACTTTTTGTCGACGATGCCATTTAGATAATTGTCATGTGTTCCTTCAAACTTGCATATGTCTTGTGTTCCTACAAACTTGCTTCTAGGGTTTTGATAATGACCTTAATAATCATCCCTATCATAAGGTTTTCAGTCCCTAGCCTCATGCCCAAAAATTGTACTTGAAAAAAAAACCAGTAAACATACTAAGGAACCTAGATGAAATAGCTTTCCTTGATGTTGTTGATCTTTTAAATAAATTCATCCTTTTTGGAGGTTCAATCCTTCGTTGAACATTTTCAATCTTCTTCTGGCTTTCATTTTGATTTGTCCTTTGAAGGATAATGAAAGGTTCTTCTTCAACCTTACTCTTTACGGGCTTGGAACTTGTTTCTTCGTTGCATGGAACTTCACTTACTTATTTTAACATTATCTTTAAGTAATCAATTTCTTGATAATTTTCATTAATGAAATTATTCTTGTTTTCAACATCCTGCATTTTTTTTTTT
The DNA here is from genome assembly GCA_034641835.2 of Pinus albicaulis. NCBI lineage: Eukaryota > Viridiplantae > Streptophyta > Pinopsida > Pinales > Pinaceae > Pinus > Pinus albicaulis. The sequence goes on along the minus strand of CM076575.1, from coordinate 396,381,667 downwards.
TTTTTCCATTCCTTGAGCCTATTTATTACACCTAGAGTTGCATCAAGTTCTCTTTTCTTTTGAATAATGTATTCCTCGTGATTCTAAATAGATTCCTTTAATTAGCTTATCAAGATTTTTTCTCTCATTTTTGCTTCCTCTACATGAATTCATAGGAGAGAAAGTTCTTCGAGTATATGATTTTTATTTTATGTTTTCTTAGGATCACTTAAGGCAATAATCAGTTCTCTCTCTAAGTCCACTTTTTCTTTTTCTTCTTCATCAATGTTATATTATTTGATTTGACTATCTGCTCTATTTTAATCATGATCATCATCATCTTCATCTTGACCCGCACACTTCTTTGAGTGGATATTTTGAAGCTTCTCCCAAAGATGTTTGGTTGATGATCATTTACTCACATTGGTTCTCAAAAAATCTGGAAAAGCACTTAGAATGACATTCTTTGCTTTTGTACTATATATTCTTGATCCATCGATATGTTTGCTTCAAGAAATAATTGAATACCATACAACCTATCCAAAAACTCCCAAGTAGGATTTCATTTTGTCTTTCCAAATTCATAGTTTGTTTCATCGAACAAAGGAATTGGACCAACTTGTTTCTCTTCATCAATTGTAATAGGTCCTAAAATTGGTGTCACTACCAGAAAATTCCTTGATCTTTTGAATGTGTGCTTCCTTGATTTTCCCATATCTAATATCTTGATATATGCCTTCCAGTTATTAGGATGCGATTGAAGGAACCTTCTCTAATACAATTTTTTGGAATATTCACCAATATGGGTGGGGGGATGAATCAATATTGGGAACTTTTAACATTTTAATCATATCAATTAAATATTAAATATTAAAAACACCATTCAACAATTCATAACATCATAGATATTACATATGATATTTTTAGGTGGAAACCATTATGGTAGAAAAACTACTGAATAATTTTTAATATATGTATTAAAGATTACAACAACAACAAGCTCCAACTTCCAAGATTCTCTGGAAACAACTAGAAGAAGGCTCCAACCCCTTGCTTCTATCAGCTCCAACTGAAAGGATGCAACAACACCGTGGTTTTACTAGTTCCAATTGGAAGGATGCTCCAACATCCTGCTAGCATCAATATGTTGCCCTAGCACTGCCTTGCCACCCTGAAGTATTCTCAGGTTCCAACCTGAAGGAAACTTCAACCTATGCATCGCACTACCCCCTGTTGGGTGTTGGTTTTGCACATTTTTCCTACACTTATATTCCTTATTTTACTTCATAGCCATAACCTATGGGAGTATTTTTACCCCTTTTTCCTACCTTTTTACCCTGACTTATGTTGTTTCACCTTGCTTTCGTTACTTTTCCAATTCACCAATTATTATGATCTATTATACCTTTTTATGACTAATTGATGGTGAATGTTTGGAGAAAGTTAGATGGTCTTTGTGTTGTCCTTTCAAATGTCAAAGATCCCGGACACAGAGTTCACAGGAGTAGTTCGGATGGTGTTGTTACAGCAAAGCGATGTTGTTGCACCTTGTTGTTATAGACCCGCCGGCAAACCGATGTTACACTCTATTGTTACAAAATTGTTAGCGAACTGCTGATACAATTGTACCATTGACTGCTTTTGTCTATATTGTTGTTGATCTGTCCTTTGGCGGTTGCACTACAACTGTGTTTTCATTATGATAGATGTAGGAGTTGTTAACATTATATTTTTGAGATAACAGCCTAAGGGCAGTTCCGAGTGTAATATTTTATTTTCTAATCAGAACTTTATTAGGAAGTGGTTATAACTGTATGAGTTCTATTTTGATCAGCATGAGAATCATAATATTCTCATGACTGATCTATCCCTAGATTTTTTGATGTAACCACTATATATCTCTCGACCCTAGAGGTCAAGAGGTTAGCAGAGAACAACGTTTTTTTGGCTCTATAATTGTGTTCGGATTAATACATATCATCTTGTTATTGCTATTACATGTGTGCTTATATTTAGTTTCAGTTAAATTTCCTTCTTTAGCTGCGCCCTGCTAGGGAGGAAGGGCCCTCCTTCTTAACAGGGATTGCAGTGATTAAAGTAGTTGTGTGTATGTAATTGTATTTCAGTTTATGTATCATTAAAGTGATGTTGTTTTTGTTTAGCTGAGAATATATCTCCTTCGATTTCAATACTTTATATGCTGTTAGACATGTGATAATAAAGATACCAGCTGGGTACTTATTGTGTGGCAAGCTAGACAGATCAATTGAAGTGTGATTTCAGTCTTGTGGATTCTTTTATTTCTACATGAGTGATTTATTTCCAACATTTTACTTTAGCAACGATTTCTTTTCTTTGAAATTACTTCTCGTTGGTGTATCTGCACAAACAGTGCAACTGTCATTGGAATAAACAGACGTCCCTGGATTGATAATTAAATGTTTGTTGTTTTGTCATTTAATAATTGATTTATATTTACCAAAATTTTTGCGCCGTTGTCGGGGATGGCAGTGACAATCCAATCAATCAGAGTTGTTTCTAAGAAGTACAATTTCCGTGTGTTTTTATAGAATATCTCCAACAACACAATTTTCGGGTAGTAAGACGAGAGGTAAGAACCTACGCAGCGCTCTAACAGGATTGAGCGAGCTCGCCAATGTCTTGATGGGAAACTTAGGAATTTAATTTCGGGTGTTTTTTTAGGGTGCATTCAGCTATACAGTCGTTGGGCAGTAAGACGAGAGGTAAGAACCTGCACATCGCTCTAACAAGCTTGAGTGGCCTCACTGCTGTAGAAACTAAAGCACTAATAAGATGAATTTATACCCATAGGGCCCATGTGTGCCGGTAGGAAAAAATCAACATCTACAAACACCCCCCCACTCTACTAATTACAGGAAAGACGGGTCTCGTAAGAAGTAAAAGAAGAGCGCAGATTTTGGAAGGAAGAAATTCTTTGGAGATCTGATTTCAAGGGCAGAGAAAGAACAGTCCACGTCATACAAAGATAATAGGAATACATGACCACAGAAAGCAGCTACCATATCAAGGCCTAGACCCTCGTTGTCTTCAGTGGCTGGACCTCACCATCATTCGAATAACATATCCACTCCTGATATCAAAACCCTAGATTCAAAACAGCAGTGGAGAATTATTGATTAGGATATGAGAATTGAAGGACACGGAGAGACCAGTGGGGACAACCAGGAACCTGAGAAACAACAACTAGTTGATGATCAATTGGACGCTAGTAGTGATGTTAAACAATTGATCCTGGAGCAGCCTGATCCTTCTATTTTTCAATCTCCAGTACACTCTAAGGCTAGTTCATCATATCAAGAAGAATCAGCCATGGGCAACGAGAATGTTAAAATAGATAGCTCTGTTACTTTTAAATTCCCAATAGTAGTAACACAAGACGAGGCTCCTATGAAGAACATCCCTTTATCATCCCTACTATCCTTTCAATGGATGGTTGTTGAGGATCTTGATACCTTTCTGTTCGAATTTGATGTGCTGTGTAGAGGTTATGACTATACTTCAGACGCCCAGAAGCTGAAATTATTCCCTACTACTCTGAAGGGAGCAACATTAAGGTGGTTCATGAGATTGGGTGCTGGAGCAATTCGAACATGGAATGATATGAGAGAAGCCTTTCTCTTTAAGTATTAGGACTACTGCTGAACCAGGGATTTGAAGGACGAAATTTTCAGAATTACACAGAAGGAGGAGGAAATCCTGGAAGATTATTTGGAGCGATTCCACTACAATTTACAAATGTCTAAGTTCAGTAACTTAGATCCGGATATTCTAAAGCCAATATTCTTAAGAGGATTAAGAGTTGATTTTCTGGAACATCTGAATATAATAGGAAAAGGAGACAAATCGCAAGAAACGTTTGATGAGATAATGAATCTTTGCCTACGTATCTCAAGAGGATCAGTCAAAGGGAAAGTTTCAGTTCGGGACCCTTCACTCCAGATACAGAAGTCCAAAAGTGGAGGAGTGACCCGAGCAGATATTGGGAACTTATTCGAGGATTTTAAAACTAATCTCCTTAGCATTCTCTCTGCTAAGATCACTATGGTACAAGTCAAGAAGGCACAAGCAGAAGCTGAAGCAGCCTTAACAATATTCTGTCCCCGATGAAAAAAGAAACATTTGGAAGGAGAATGCAGGCTGAATAGTGTCAGTCTGTGCAACATTTGTGAGCTGGCGCACTCCACAAATCAGTGTCATGAGTTGCAAAAACTTAAGGCTGTACTCCAAGAATCAAGCGAGGACGTTCAATCTTCTTATTTTATCGGATCAAAGAGACCATGGCAGCTGCGACCTATAGGTATGCCTTTAGATTTTTCTTCTTTTAATCCTTGGAATAATGTTTATAACAGTCAACAATATCCATGGTAGTATCCTAATCCTTCCTTAACACAATTTCCTTCACCATGGAACCAGTGGCCATCTCCTCCACCAATGCAATATCCTTCATCAGAACCCAATCCTTGGGATCAGAACTGGAGAGGCAATGGCCAAGGTCCAGTACCCCCTCCAATACCAATGCAACAAAAATAGTTACAATTGCCTTCTATTCATAATCCTACACCTTCTGTCCAGCCCCAATTGTTGGGTATGTGTTATATTCTTTCCATGATTAGCCCCACGCGATGTACGTTGCGTCGGGCGCAGCGCCCCAGCGAATTTTTTTTTGGTATTCGGTCCCACTCATATGCGGACCCACCCATGTTTTGTGCATGAGTTTGCACATGGTTTTGGGGTACGATGGTTTTCTACCCCTGGTATTTTGTAGATCCGGTCAAGGGAACTACGGTTATGTTCTAATCCAGGGTTAATGGATTGGGGTTTATGTATGCTTCGGCATGTATATATATATGTGTTGTAACACTAAAAGGAATATAATAAAAAATCAAGCTGGTCGTCTCGATTTGGGATCCAGGGGAAAATCTCTGTGTTTATCTGTTTTATGTTTTATGCTCTTGCTATTGTTTATTTTCTGTTATAAGATTCGTGTGTAGATAATTTTTGTTCAAGGTTAAAACCTACATTTGGTATCAGAGTTATTTCGACTTCAAGGGGATGCCTTTCTTTGTAAGGGTTTTCAGCTCGGGCACCGAGAGTGGTGCATTGGGTGGGAGATGCGGGATGGGACTAACTTGCGGTGAAAGAATATGGCGAGCGGCGGAAAGATAGAGATTGAGAAATTTAATGGTCAGAGCTTTGAGTTATGGACGCTCAAGATGGAGGATCTGCTGGTGGATAAAGATCAGTGGATCGCGGTAGATCCAGGTACTAAACCAACGACAATGTCAGATGAAGACTGGAAGAAACTGGATCGGAATACTAAGAGCACAATACGGTTGTGTGTCTCAGATTTAGTATTGTTGAATGTATCTGGGGAAGCTACGACGAATAATTTGTGGGAAAAACTTGGGACTTTGTACCAATCTAAGTCTCTGGTGAATAAGTTGTTCCTACGGAAAAAGCTATATAACCTGAGGATGAAGGATGGAGACTCGGTGACAGAGCATCTGAACGCCTTCAATACTGTGGTAAGTCAGCTGTCATCTGTTGATATTAAAATCTCAGATGAAGATAAATGCATCAGTTTGTTGTGTTCTCTACCAGACTCGTGGGATAGTCTAGTTATTGCAATAGGTAGCAATACAACTACCTTGAATTTTGATGACATTGTCTCAGCCTTGCTGTCGGAGGAAATGAGACGGAGAAATATGGAGGGTCAGAATGGAGATGCCTTATCTGTACGAGGAAGGTCCCAGAATAGAAACAAGAATAAGGTTTCGAGTGGGAGATCTAAATCTAAAGGGAGATCTAAATCTCCTGGAAAGTTTGTAAAGGTGTGCTGGAAATGCGGAAAGGAAGGGCACTACAAAAAGGAATGCAGATCTAAAGCTCCTGAGAAAGGAAAGGGATCTGATGAAGGTCCTTCTGCAGAGGCAAAAACCACTTCGGATGAAGGTGGGGATGTGTATTTGGCTTCTTCTTCAAATACACATGTAGATCATGAGTCATGGTTGATTGACTCAGGTGCATCCTTTCACTTCCCTCCCCATAGGGAGTGGTTCTGCGAGTATGAGAAATATGATGGTGGTGATGTCTTCCTAGGGGATGATAGGAAGGCCAGAATCGTCGGACGTGGAAAGGTCAAGCTGAAGCTGCAAGGTGGGAGGATTAGAACACTTCCTGGTGTTCTGCATATTCCTACATTGGCCAGAAATCTTATTTATGTAAGCAAGATGGATGATGCAGGTGTAAAAACAGTGTTCGAGAAAGATGCCTGCAAGATGGTTCGGGGAGCATTGGTATTAATGCGGGGAGTTCGGACTGGAACTCTGTACAAGCTACAAGGTAGCACTGTTATTGATGGGTGTAACAGTTATGTGGTTCCTGAAAGTGGGACGGAAAGTCTAGCTGTCTCTGGAGAAAAGACCATGCTATGGCATCAAAGGCTTGGACATATTGGAGAGAAGAGCCTTCGGATACTGCATAGAGATGGTATGGTAGAAGGTATGTCTAATTGTTCTCTGGATTTCAATTTATGTGAACATTGTGTATATGGGAAGCAGAATCGGGTGAGTTTTCCTTCTCGTGCTAAGAGGGCAAACAAGATATTAGAACTTGTGCACAGTGATGTGTTTGGACCTGTGTCAGTTCCATCACTGGGAAAGTCTGTGTACTATGTTTCATTCATAGATGAATTCTCAAGGAATACATGGATATATTTCTTGAGGAATAAATATGAAGTCTTTGACAAATTTAAAGAATTTAAGGCTCTGGTGGAAAACCAGACAGAGAAGAAGATAAAGGCATTGAGGACAGATAATGGTGGGGAGTTCTGCAAGAAGGAATTTGAAGAGTTCTGTAAGAAGTGTGGTATATCACGGCAGAAGACTACTCCATACACACCTCAGCAAAATGGAGTTTCAGAAAGAATGAATAGAACACTGATGGAAAAGGCAAGAAGCATGCTCAGTGGTACCGGGTTAGGACAAGAATTCTGGGCAGAGGCAGTGGAGACTGCATGTTACTTAGTTAACAGATCACCTTCATCAGCGTTGGAGGATAAGACCCCACATGAGGTATGGAGTGGTAAGAAACCCTCTCTTTCACATCTAAGGGTATTTGGATGTGATGCATATGTACATGTTCCAAAGGAGAAAAGGACCAAGTTGGATAATAAATCCGAAAGGTGCATCTTTATTGGGTATAAGGATGGTTTAAAGGGTTACAAGCTTTGGAACCCAGAAACAAGGAAGGTTGTGTACAGCCGAGATGTGGTGTTTAGAGAAGTGAAAGATGTTGTTAAACATGAAGTCCTACCAAAGGAACCTGAGAAGATAGAGTTTGAGCTAAAGAAGGATGAATCAGACTCTACAACAGAAGAAGACTCAGAAGATGAAGAGCCACAAACTCCAACTTTGAGAAGATCAGTTCGGGAAAGAAGGCAACCAGAAAGGTATAGTCCATATGCTTTCTGTTCAGGTTTTGCCTTAACTATAACTGATGATGAACCCAGAACTGTCAGGGAGGCAGTAGATTCAGAGGATGGAAAACTCTGGAAGGAGGCCATGGTTGATGAAATGGCATCCTTGCAGAAAAATGAGGCATGGGATCTGGTGGAGTTGCCGGCTGGAAGGAAGCCCATTGGGAGCAAATGGGTGTTTAAGAAGAAGATGAATGTAGAAGGCAAGGTGGAGAAATACAAAGCTCGGTTGGTAGCGAAAGGTTATTCCGAGGTGCCGGGAATTGATTTTGGTGATATTTTTTCTCCTGTTGCCAAAGTTACTTCTATTAGATTACTTTTATCTGTTGCTGCTGCATTTGATTTTGAGATAGAACAGATGGATGCGAAGACAACATTTCTTCACGGGGATCTAGAAGAAGAGATCTACATGAAGCAACCTGAAGGCTTTATGGTGAAGGGTAAGAAAGAACTGGTATGCAGGTTGAAGAAGTCTCTGTATGGGTTAAAACAATCACCAAGGATGTGGTATCAGAAATTTGATACCTATATGGGGACTTGGCTTCAGCAGAAGCAAGGAGGATCACTGTGTTTATTTTAAATTAATTGGTGACCATGTTATTTATTTGGTCTTGTATGTGGATGATATGTTGTTGATTAGAAATGACAAAGAAATTATCCAAGATTTGAAGACCCAACTATTCTCCAAATTCGACATGAAGGATCTTGGTGCTGCAAACTATATTTTGGGCATGGAAATTAAGAGAGATCGGGCAAAGAGGAAGCTATGGTTAAACTAGAGGAAGTATGTTGAGACTATATTGCAGAGGTTCAATATGCAGGATAGTAAACCGGTGAATGTTCCTATTCCTGTAGGTGTAAAGATGTCTGCTGAACAGTGTCCCAAGACACAAGAAGAAGAGGAGGATATGTCCCGTGTTCCATATGCAAGTGCGGTGGGTAGCCTGATGTATGCAATGGTCTGTACTAGACCAGACATTGCACATGCAGTGGGAGTATTGAGCAGGTTTATGTCAAACCCAGGGAAGGAGCATTGGACAACAGTGAAGCGGGTTTTTAGATATTTACGTGGCACTAGTGATTATGGCTTGTGCTACCAGGGAAGACCAGGATTGGAAAGAATATTGGACATTCGTGGTTTTGTTGATGCAGACTGGGCTAGAGATCTGGACCAAAGAAGATCTACAAGTGGGTATGTGTTTAGCCTATTTGGAGGCGCAGTCAGTTGGATGAGTAAAAGATAGTCTGTAGTGGCACTTTCAACTACAGAGGCAGAATACATAGCAGCCACTCATGCAAGCAAGGAAGCAGTTTGGTTGCAGAGATTGTGTTCAAGTATGGGGTTGGTACAGCAAGCTATAAGGATAGACTGTGATAGCCAAAGTGCAATTTTCTTGGCTAAGAACCCTGCTTATCATTCAAAGACGAAGCACATTGATGTTCAATATCACTTTGTTAGAGATATGGTTGAAGCTAAAAGGGTGTTGCTGGTAAATGTGGACACTTTGAAGAATGTTGCAGATGCATTAACGAAGTCTGTGAGCACTCAGAAGTTCTCTTGGTGTAGAGAAACAATGGGTGTTGAAGAATTAGCCCAATGACTAAGCTCTCCTGTGGCCCCCTGTGCAAAGAAAACAACAAGTGGGAGAATGTTGGGTATGTGCTATATTCTTTCCACGATTAGCCCCACACGTTGTACGTTGCGCCGGGTGCAGCGCCCTGACGAATTTTTTTTTGGTATGCGGTCCCACTCATATGCAGACCCACCCATGTTTTGTGCATGAGTTTGCACATGGTTTTGGGGTACAATGGTTTTCGACCCCTGGTATTTTGTAGATTCGGTCAAGGGAACTACGGTTATGTTCTAATCCAGGGTTAATGGATTGGGGTTTATGTATGCTTCGGCATATATATATATGTGTGTGTGTGTGTGTGTGTGTGTGTGTTGTAACACTAAAAGGAATATAATGAAATATGAAGCTGGTCGTCCCAATTTGGGATCCAGGGGAAAATCTCTGTGTTTATCTTTTTTATGTTTTATGCTCTCGCTATTGTTTATTTTCTGTTATAAGATTCGTGTGTAGATAATTTCTGTTCAGGGTTAAAACCTACACCAATTACCTGTACTATTAGGCGGATAAATCGTTCTTGCGGACAAGAAGGATCTCCATAGTATCACAAGGATAGCTAGAAACAAACAGGAGAATTTGTAAACTATTTTCTCTAGATTATATATGATTAAGAATTTTCTACGATGAAGAAAGGACCTACCTATGATCCAATGCTAGTTGATTTCTTCTTTCCCGCTGCTTCAAGAAGTCACTTCTTAAGATCTGCAAACAAAGACATAGAAGAGAATCAACAACACCTGCAACATATAGTAATTCAGAAATCACAAATCTATCTTAATGATCAAGGAATTTAAGAAATAAGTCATTCAAGTAAACACATAAACAACTTATTGAGAAAACAGGATCCAATTGTATTATCTTTAAATAAAAGAAGGAGTCTTACAACCGCGTTCGCCTTGATGTCGTACAGGTCCTTCCGGGGGTCCGGAACAAGCGTTTTCCTTAGGTCTGACAAGCCTTTCCACTCTTCGAACTAGCCTAACTACGAGTATGTAATCGTTCTCGCAGCTAGCAAAGAGTATGTTTCTTCAACAATTCTCTTCTCTATCGTAGCTACCAAGTACAAAGCAAGTACTAAGTGTATACAAAATGCATAGAGAAGTCTTACATATGTGAGCATGCACCCTTGAGACTGAACCAAAGCTTCAATTTATAGGAGAAGGAAGTGGTTACAGCTCCAAAATGGAAGGGATAGAGTCCCCTTATCAAGGGATTAAGTTCCAAAATCCAAGGAATAGGCTCTTTTAATTAAGGGATGAATGTTCATGATAATGGAGGGAGTAAGGCTTCGACTGGATAACGCATTCTAGAAGCTTCCAACTGGGAGAATATTTGACCAGCTGGCCTTCTAGAATTTACTTTCGCCTTCATTTTACCTTTTACAGGGGTCTGCATTTTTAATGAAGAAAACATGCGGTCTGCTCCACAATTTCTAGAGAAAAATAGTGCGGTGCAGTAGGTAAGACTAATGAAAAGTGCAGTACAAGTATTTTTATGATTTTTACAAGATTTTCTCCAAATCCAGAACTTGGTTTAGGAACTTTAGGGTTGTAGACTTCTAAGGGAGCATTATATAGGTATTGATGAACCCATATAGACATCAAAATGTCATGGTGACAAAATAATGTGTAACAAATTGCCCCCTAAAGCACGAAATCTGAGATAATTCGAAGAGTGAAGTGCTTTATCATTCCAAGGATTTGCTTGGGGACGTTGGTTGGAACTTGTAAAAACATTCCATGCAAACATATATGTATATATATATATATATATCATCGCTGAGGTAGGCATTCCCATACTCAGAGCAAAAACTAACTAAATCAAATCTTAACTAAAATGTTCTGCTATAGAAATGATTCTAATATTACATCAATAGTAGACAAAGTATGGACGCAGCCATCTGTCATGAATAGTCTACTGCATAATGAATAATAAAACTCCTCGCAGCGTGGATGGTGGAAACTAGATCCAGGGTCTTGATTTCTGCTACCCAAATTAGTACGATTCTATCCATGCGATTGATTGTGTCGAAGTTGAACATGGTAGAAACCACTTGATTACCAGTCAATGATGTGAACTGTTAACAAGTGTGAGAGAAACCACCAATAATGAAAATGGATCTTAAAGTACTTAGCACAATCCATGAAGTGTGAATAAATGATTTGAAGTCGGACACTTCACGGAATCATTCGATCGAAGATTAATGATGCAATTTGTCGTCAAAGGTGAGAAATCTGTCATTAGGGCATGCAGATTTCAAGGTGCTGAAGGATTCTAGATCAGCTTCCTAGATGATATGTTGTCGTCGATAGAAAGTGACCCATTGTAGGAAAGCCCATGACACGAAACCATTAGATCAAGTTTTGTATAAATATTTTGCAAGGACTGACTCAGGGATGGTCAACGCGAATGGAGACACATGTTTGCAGATGAATGGTTTGTTTGAACTATCCTCTTGAACACATAACGACACTGCAGATGGTTTGGTAACAATTGACCTAAATCTAATACCCAGAAACCAGCTGAAGACTTTCAATATGGTTTGATTAACTGACAGGTAAAGGATTTTCCCAACCCGTATGACAAAAAATTTTGTGTTCAAGAGTGGTATACTGCTTTTAAAAAAAGTATGACAACTGGATCCATTTTCTCTCTTTTCCCCCACCATTTCTGGCAAGTACCTCTTTATTTTTGACAAGCTTGAGGAGGATAACATTTGCTTGTTATATAAGCTCATCCTTCGGATGAGTCCAAATTAGTTTAAAAATCGAAACCTAAGAAGGAGTGGTTCATTCCTGTTTGTAATTTACAGGTCCTTTACTATTTAAATTTTAACGAGTCCAATATAGGAGAAACTCGGTGTTTTTCAATTTTAGGGAGTCAGAAGAAAAACTTAAGGAAACTCCGTGGGTGTACTTTTTTGTAAAATTAGTCTCTCAAGCTCGAAAAAGGATAAAATAATACAGGAGAGAACTCTATTGACCATGATTAGTCAACGTATACCTTTTTCATAAATAGTCCATTTCAGTTCGGAAAAGGGGTAAACTTATAGTGAAGGGACAAATGTTCATTTTCTTTAACGAGTTCGAATAGTCAAGTACTCGGAAATATTTTCATATTTAAAGAGTCTGAAAAGGGCTTAAAAGAGAACTCAAATTTTTTCTTTTTCATAATTTTTTAACGATTTTGAAAAAGGGATAAAAAGTGTACTCCTTTGTCAAAAATGATCATTTTACCCAAAAATCCTATATTCTGCACAAAAAACTCAAAAAATTAAACATACTTGTTTATGATTAATAAAAATAATTTGGAAAACAACCTTTTAAAAGTGAAAAATAAACAAAATTATATTTCATTTATTCAAAAAAATCTTATAAAAAGGAGTTTTTCTAAGTCATTTTTACCATTTGATTGCAGAGTGAAATTTGAGAGCTTTTGGTGAAAAACGTTCCAGAGGAGATTACAGAAAATTCGCCAGTCGGAATCGAAAACCGTCAGCTTCAGGTAATCCACATCATCCTCACCTTCATTTTTGTCCGTTCATTTTCTTAATTTAGGGCTTAAATTGGTTTTTAAGGAGAAAAATATGTTTAAAAATTCGCTCACAGGGGTCCGCAGGTAATACATATGACACCTGCGGACCCCGACAATTTTTCAAAGAGAAAATTGGCGTGGTCCCACACTTTATGCATAAAACGCGTGTGGATCGACACACTGTTTTTGTGCAAAACATGTGGAGGCGCCGTGAAGAAAATAAAATGATGATTTTCTCCAAAATAAACCAAATTTCTTTACCGAAATTGTTCCTAATCTTTCAATTTTTTCATTGTATGATATCTACAATGCTTGAGTGGAGAGAACATGAACATGAAGAGGTTGACAAGGCTGCCATGTTACATCTGCCCACATTACGAGTATTGAGGGAATGTGGTTTTTATATAAATTCTGGGCTATTCAAGGGATGAGGGCCCAATTAGATTTACTTACCTAGTTAATTAAAAAATGGGATGTTCAAGAACAATGCTTCATAATTGGGGATCACCGACTCGAAAACATATATTTTTTCGCTGGTTTATCAAAGAGAGGTGAACCAATTTCTTTGTTTAGAGCTAGGGCAGGTGGCCAATCTGTCACTAGCCTTCAGCAAGAGTTTTTCAATGAGGAGGCAGATCCCAAAGATAAACGGATTGATATCAAAACAATCATTCGTCTTGAACTTAAAGTGGTTGCATTTACTATAACCCAGTTGTGTGGGAGCGCGGCTCCACACATTGCTACTAGGTCCTAGACGCAGACTGCTGTCGATTGTTTTAGAGGCACCATTTTCAATTGGTGTGAGGCAGTATTGGCCAATGTGAAAGGCCAATTAACTAGGGAAAAGAAATCAAAGTTAAAAAAATTTGGGTATGGAGCTATTTTTGTCACATTTTCTCTAGAGAGAATTCCTTCACTTGCCCCACATCTCATGTCAGTTGATCATGGTAGAGTCAAAGAGCCTTGGATGGTCCGATGGGTTGCACTAATGGCCCATCATAGTGAGGGCAGCAAGATTGTTTGTTTTACCCCAGTTTATTTCCATTGGTTAGAGAACCAAATCTTCGCCATAGAAGATTTTCCATATGCCGGGATAGACTTTCATGGCGATCGAGAGATGGCTCTTCCTCCAGGAACACAATGGGATGACTTAGGTAAGAAACATTTTGACATGTTCTAAATTCTAAATTTTATTTTTTTATTTTTGCGTTAAATCGTCCAATAATGATGACAAAAATGTAAAATGCAGATGTTGGTCCACGCAGGCGAGCCACGCTTCGTCGCTTCGATAGGAAGCAAAGAGGGCCCGTCACACCACCACAGGATCATGCGGCTGAGATTCTAACTGACTTGGAATACAACCTAGAGCGGTTGACTTTGGATATCTCGGAGACTTCGATAGACAATTTCCCTCTCCGTCTCCAGAGTCATGTCATTGACGTTCCTGGTCAGTTCAGGAGATTCCTGAACAGAGTAGCACGAGTTGTTGTATACTATCACGATCATCACCACGGATAGTGGATGATTGTGCAGACTATGACATTTTTTTTATCACTATTTTGGCCGATTATAAGGTGTTTTAAACCTATAATCGAGGACAATGTAATATTTTTGAAAACATTACTCTATGATATTTCTACTATTTCCGACTATCTGTTCAACATATTTATCGAATGTTGTTTTGAATTACTGCTTTTAATGTTGCAAATGTCTATTTATAACACTAGCAGCTAATGCATCAGCTAATGTGTTTAAATTTCTCGGAATATGTTGATATTCAATGTAATCAAACTCTCGTTCCAAGAGACATACCTTCAAAAATAATCTCAACAATACTGGGTTTTTAATTGCGTATACTCGATTTAAGTGTAATACAATGAGTTCAGAATCTAACCTAATGATCAAATGTTGAATTCAAAATGAAATGGATTCAGATAATAACTCAATCATTGTGCTATATTCTACAATATTATTCATTGTTTGACCGAGGCTTACCCCATGCATAGATATTAACTCATTAGCGGGTGAATAAATAACCCAAGCTGCGGAAGAAATGTTCTTTGTACTACGACAAGAACCATTAGCAAAACCAATATACGTTTGAAGGGATGTCGACATCTGCAATATCAAGAGTAATCCAGATAAGTAGGGATACAAAACAAACTTAAACTAGACACACTCTTCTAATCTAAGGCAACTATCTATGAAAAGAACTAATATACAAATAGGATCTCCACACAAGATTTAAGCATAATATCTCTTCAAATAAAGCCCATTTATGGGTTTGTCTAAAGAGACCCCGTCATAATCAGTCAATTCATAGGCCCCTTTTTCAAGCACTCGCTTGAAAATATAAGGACAGTGCCACATGGGTTCGAATTACCCAGCTCCTAGCTTATCATTAGCTTGGTCGTATACCAATACTAGGTCACCTTCTGAAAAAACACGAGGTGTAACATTCTTATCATACTGAGCTTTCATTCGTTTTTTATGAGCCTCGGTAGCTAATGCAATGTTGCATCGAGTGTCATCTAGTTGAGCTAAGTATAAAAAGCGTTTTTCCTCTTCAAAGTTAGTTGGTAATAATTCTATGGCTAATTTGAGTGAAGGTATTTCATGTTCAATCAGTAACACAACTTCTAAACCATAAACTAGCTGAAAAGGAGTGAAACCTGTTGCAGTTTTTGCTGAGGTTCGATATGCCCAAAGTGTTGATAAAAGCATAGTATGCCAAGTCAATTTATGAATTCTAATTATCCTTTTAATCATAGTAGTTAAGACTTTATTTACAACTTCAACTTGACCATTAGCCTGCGGGTAATATGGTGTAGAACTATCATGGCATAGGCCAAGGTAGTCGGAAAGTTCAGTCATCATAATGTTTCAAAAATGGCTCCCATGGTCAGTAATGATAGCTTGGGGTACACCAAATCGAGAAATCACGTGATTGAATAAAAAAGTAGCTGCAGTTTTGCCATCTTCCGCAAATGTAGGCATCGCCTCGGCCCATTTGGTAAAATAATCCACTGCAAGAATAATATACCCATGCCCCCCGGCCGAGTGAGGATTACATGTAATGAAGTCAATGCTCCATTTTTCAAAAGGACCGGCAACAATGATTGGGTGAAGAGGAGCTGGTGGTGCACACATCTTACGATCAAAGATTTGACAATTGTGGCGTTTTCGGATGGCTAGAATGCAATCTTTAAATAACGAAGGCCAAAAATAACCATCATGCAATATCTTTTGGGATGTGGCATACCCATACATATGACCGCCACATGCTCCAGAGTGATAGTCATTTAAGACCTTTTCAACCTCTTCGTGTGTTAAACATCGTTGAAATACAGAATCTCCACCACGACGATAAAGCGTGTCTCCAACAATATGGTATTGCTGATACTGGTAACGGATCTTTCGTCGTTGTGAATGTGAGAGTTCAAGCTGAAAATTTTGGGTTTGAAGATAAATGATGATATCTCCATACCATGGATCAAGGATACTGATAAGAAACAAAGATTCATCAGCGATCAGATGTTCTACCATAGTTTCTGTATCAGTATTTGGGAAGTCACATATCAGTTCGGTGAACACTAGTGATTTCTTTGATTTTGATTTTTCAAATTCTAAATCAAACTCTTGAAGGATTATGATCCATTTAGAGTATTTCCCCCCTAGTAATTGTTTGGTCAAAATATACATCATAGGGTTGCAATCAGAGAACACTGTTGTTTTTCGTAACAATATGTAATGACGAAATTGTTGGACAACTTGAATTGCTGCCAAGGCCAATTTCTCCACATGTGAGTATTTGATTTCAGTCGGATTTAAATTACGACTGAGATGGTAAATCACATGTTCGTTGTGAAATTCATCTTCCTGAACTAATACCATTCCAATCGTGGAATTAGAGGCTGCTAAGTATAAAAAGTAATCTAGGTTGTAATTGGGTGGATGCAATAACGGTGCATGGGTCAACACGTGTTTTAGAGCATCAAAAGATCTATCAGCAATCTCGTCCCAAATGAAAAGAGTATTCTGTTTCAAAAACCTTGTAAAACCTTTAGTTAACTCGGCGTAGTTAGGAATGAATCTATGCAGAAAGTTTGCTTTCCCTTGCAAACTTTGGAGTTGGTGAAGTGTAGAAGGAGGAGGCAAATTTATAATAGCCTCAACCTTCGAAGGATCGACACGAATGCCTTGTTTCGAAATGATAAATCCTAGTAATCAACCAGATTGTACACAAAAAACACATTTGTGCGGATTCAGTCGAATCTTATAGTACCTACATCTCAGAAAAATGGCTCGTAAGTGGGTTGGATGATCTTCTCTGTGTAAGGAATGAGAAGGTAGATCATTGAGATAAGGTTGCACGATGTGTTTAATGTCATGGAAAGCATAAGACATAGCCCTTTGAAAATTTGCCCCAACATTCTTAAGTCCAAATGGTAATTTACGGTAAGCGAAAGTTCCCCATGGACAAATGAATGTTGTCTTTGGTTGATTAGCAGGGAGCATGTTTATTTGATTATAACTAGAAATCTCATCCATAAATGAAAACATTTCACTTCCGGCACAATCGTCAATGATTTGATCGATATAAGGGGTTGGATAATTGTCTTTAGGACAAGCTCTATTTACATCCCTATAATCGATAAATACTCTGATTGTTCCTTGTTTTTTATTAACAGGAACAATATTAGATACCCAATCTATTAAAGGAATTGGATAAATAAATCCCGCGCAAAGTAATTTTTCAACTTCAGCTTTGATTGCAGCAGCTTTTCGTGGATGTATCTGATGTAATTTTTGTCGAATAGGTTTAGCATCCGGGTATGTCTTGATTTCATGAACAACAATTTTAGGATCGATTCCTGGCATTTCTTCATAAGACCAGGAAAAAATGTCGCGGAATTCCTTAAATAGGGCTTTGTATATATCAATTTCTTCTTTTGTACAAGAAGTGCCTATATGAATGTTTTCAACAATTCCTGGTTTTACCGATATGTCAATGGGAATTGTAGAAGAAATATTCCTCAAATTCACTTTAGAGTTTGAATGTGTGCTGGATATTGGATTCTGGGTTCCTTGACATAATCAGTAGTGAAAATTGATGAAAAATTATTTTTGAATTTGTCAAGCTTAGGTAAAAATGATGATCTATGATGGAGATCATCCCAGGGTAGGTCATCTATGGACAAAAATTCACGAATGTTTTCGTTAGTATAAAATATCTCTGGAAAAGTATCTGGAATTGATGTTATAGCTAAGCTTGAAGATGAAAATTGTTTTTCATTGACCACATTCATAGGGTCAAATTTAGTTGAATTTATATTGGAAAAATTTTGTAACGCTTGATATGCCAACTCAAATGGACTCAAAGGCATGGTGCCTTCAAACGAATCCAATTCTGACTCTAAAGGCACAATCCAAGTATCATCAAATGGAACAGTGCTTGATGTAATCATATTAATATTGGCTATATTACACGGCACGTTAGGTGGAGGCAAAGAAAAAGTTCCCAATAAAGCGGAATCTTTAATTAAGCTTACTCCTACATCCTTATAAGGGATAGTTGTTTTTCCAACATGTTGAATACTGTCTGTAGAAGCTGGATTGGAAAAATAATAGGAGAGATAATTGACCTTCATAATCTTGCCTTGATGAGGAAACATGATAATTCGAAAGATGGAAGATACGACAACAGTCATAGCATAAGACCAATTATGACCTAGTAGAAGGTTGTAATCTAGAGGGGCATCAACTACTTACACATCTAGATTAAAAAATTTTCCTTCGACCTCTATAGGTAGATCCTGTAAAATACCATAAGGATGGAATACTCTTCCATCAAAAGCTTTGAGGATGGTCGGAGATCGGTTAAGCGTCGGAGAACCAAGTGATTTCCAACAACTCAATGACATGATACACATAGAGGCCCCTTCATCAATCACAGTATGAAAGCAACTTGTGTTTTTGACTAACACTGGAATTTGGAAAGCCATTTGATGGGGTAGGCGAGGTGTAAAATTTTCTAGATCAAAGATCATAAGATTCGAATCCTGCAAATCTACGGCTCCTAAAACTGACAATAGTAATTTCCGCTGTGTTGGACATGATTGCAGCACTTCTAAAGCCGACATTGCTGAAGGGGAAATTTCCAAATCTTCAACAATGTTGTAATTCTGAGCAGCTCTCACATGTGGATTGAAAACTGATTTACGAAGTACACCTTTAGGAGGAGGTTTGATTACTAAGTCAAGATTTGGTTTCTCGATGTGAAGCAGATCGAAAACCAAAGTAGATGCAGCTGGTGAAGAATTAGAATTTTCTAGCTCTTTACCAGTAACAAGATTTTTACTACCATAATCTTGTGATCAAGTTTCAACCATCAAAATATCAGTTAAAGGATTGGAAGAAGATGCAACCATTTTTACTATCTTGAATTGGAAAGGGATCCTTCAAGACAGCAGGAGTGGGTGAAACTTTGATGAACTTAGAAACTTCTTCCCTATGCGGGCATTCCTTGGTGAAATGATCCTCATCACGGATAAGACAAGGATAACGAGGTTTCCGTTTGTCATCAGTTGATTTAGTTTTATCAGTTTTTTTTTAGGATGTGAGGTCTGCTTATTCTTTTTCTTCCCCTTTTTCTTTTATCCAGATTTTGACTTAGTAGATGAATCTACAATGTGAATATCGGCAGTAGTTTCCAAGGAAGATTTTCCTTTTGGTGAATCAGGTAAATTTATTATGGGAGAAGTAATCTCTGAAGATTTATTCTTATTTTTAGTTGTAGTAACTGAACCGATTACACCATCAGCAGCATGAGAGCCTGAAGGAGTTGTAGTTAACTGACCAGGTCATGGTAAATCGAGGATTTTCTCATACAAATTTCTAGACTGGGTATAGACCAAGTCTAAATATTGAGCTTGAGCAATAACTTGCTCTTTCGTAACAACTCCTGCTTTAGCTACATCTTCATTGATTTTTGGTAATAATGATTTAATGAACCATTCTGCCAATATTTTATCCGAGATAAAAACTTTTACCAAACGTCTTCTATGTCTCCATTCATGAATATGATCTGATATATAGGTAGATGTAGATTGTTTTAGTGAAGTTAATAATTATGTGCCATTGTTGTATTTGACGGGAAACTGAAAATGAGTTAAGAAGGAATTTTCTTGGGCGTTGAAATTGTTAAACGAGCTGCGTGGCAATTCAATATACCACTTAGCAGCTAATCCTATTAACGTTCTTTGAAAAATTCTAAGTCGAATAGAATCGTCAATTAATGAATTAGATGCACACCAAAGGTGGTAAGTCATAACATGATTAGAAGGATCCTCTCCTTTTTTTCCTTCAAATTTTGGGATATCACTGGGAAACTTATGAGGCATCAGTGGCCAATACGGATGATAATAGATAGGATCATTCGTAAGACGAGATAAATCCGGTAAATCTAAATTTTCTATGAATGACAATAAATGGGTAGGGTCTTGTGGATAACCTTGTGAAACTAAACCTGTTCCACGAGGAGGATAGCTAGGATAACCTAGAATAAGATGTGCATTTGGAATCATATTACCCCCTGGATAACTAGGAATAACTGGACCATACTGAGGTTGAATAGGTGTTTGATATGTATATCCAAGGTACGGTTGTTGCAGGTAGACTGGAGTTTGTGAAACAGGTCCATATTAGTACGACCCCTGATAAAGTTGATAAGTAAATTGAGGTTGACTTGTTATTATTGTACTTGTACCAAATTTTCCTGTAGAAATATGAACAGTAGTTTGAATTGTTGGTCCAAACTGCAGAATAGAAACTAGAGGAATCGGTATCGGAGTTTGAGGGGCAGATGTAACATGAACTGTAGACACTGTAGGAATAGGTGCGGTAGGTTGAACAGAAGTCTGAATAGCTGTTTGTGGTGGAGTACGAGGTGAAATCGGACCAGGTTGCTGAACAGGACCAGATGCAGTTATTGGATTTGAAGGCTGGACTGGTTGTTGGGGTTGATTATAACCAACAGGTTGTCCTGATTGGTAATAAGGTAGTTGCATATTTGGTTGTAAATTTTGTTGGACTTGGGATGGATCCCACACCATTCTGGGATATGAGGGTCCCATTGAAGTTTGTACATAAGACAACCCATAACTGGGTTGGACAGATGGCTAATAATTGACTGGATAATTTCCACCTCCTTGTAACATTTGCTGCTCTATATAGAACTTCTGCACTGAAGGAGGTTGCAATCCTTGAGTAGGATACTTCCCTTGAGGTTGATATTGACCTTGAGGTATGTATTGACTCTGGGGTTGATATTGACCTTTAGGTATGTATTGTCCCTAGGGTTGATATTGACCTTGAGGTATGTACTGTCCCTGAGGTTGATATTGACCTTAAGGTATGTACTATCCTTGGGGTTGAGATTGACCTTGAGGTATGTACTGTCCTTAGGGTTGATGTTGACCTTGAGGTATGTACTATCCTTGGGGTTGATATTGACCTTGAGGTATGTAATGTCCTTGGGGTTTCCCCCCAGGCTGTATCTGGCTATTTTGAGGTTGGCCCCCAGGCTATATATTACTACCTTGAGATGTGGGTTTTGAAATATTTCTAGACATCATATAAATTTTCTCATTGTTCAAAGTTCCAATATTTGATTCATTCAAATCAGATGATGACATTGGTTTTCTAGGAAAAGGAGATGCTCCTAAGAATGTACCAGAGAGTGACTGATAGCCTGTAGGAACAAACGGACCACCATAGAGGAACATTTATGGTGATTCAGAAAACATAGATGACTCACCTGACATATTTAACTGAGGTTTATGACCTATTGGTGTAGTGTAAAAAGGTATTCGGGGTGGTGAATACTGAAGACCTACGTTTTGCAGAAAATCTGTCAACAAAGAATACCAAGCGTCTTGTCTTAAAGGATTGTTAAAAATTGATTCACGTTGTCTAAGTTCTAAATTTTCCTGAGTTGAAGGGAGAAGGACTTCTTCTTCTGTATCGGTGATTTCCTCAATACTAATAATACTAGGAGGAAGACCTTTTGTAATTCGGCTCTTTACCCTAGGTGAATCAGGATAATCAGTGAATTCTAAAGTAGGTTCTGATGTAGCAAGTTCATTTTCCGGTTCAGAAATTTTAGGTTCTTCAGGTGATAATTCACTTGTTGTAGAAGCAACTTCAGTTAACTCGGAAATGGAAACTGTTTGTGGAGGATGTTCTGCTACTTGCGATTGATCTACTATGAAATCAGGATGAGGGATAATAGATGATTCTCCTTGTTCTGTTAATCCAGTTCTACTAATAAAATTTGGTATCAGAGATTTAAGTCCTTCTAGCTGGCTAGGTGTGTACTCAGGGGGTTTCCCCTGAGTTCTTCGTGATCGTCTCGGTAATTCAGCCATGATTAAAACTTTTAGCACACACAATCAAAGAAAATTTCAATAAAAATGCCTAAAGTCGCTAAGAAACAAACAAATGATCACATGCCTATAGAATCTAAGAGATCAAACCACACAAAAACAATAAATTCCTACACTAAAAACACTAGTTGGTGATGAAATCCAACATCATAGTATTTTAATGCAGAAATGGCGGTTGGAACAGTTACCCCGACAACCTGCTTAATGAAACAGATCGGTGCAAGTTTCTCCACTTAATCCATCTCGAGTGAAGATAACCCTTCGGAGAGTCCAAGTGAGTCTAGCTGACGTCTATTCTAGGTACAGTGGGATCTTCCCTCCAACGTCACCTTGGGAATAATCCTAGAGTTGATGGCCACTAAGGTCACTATTGTCGCTCCTAGAGACAGCCTAGAGTTGTGATAGACCAGTGCCTAGGACATCTTATCATAGCAAGGAGAGTATAATGTAATGTATGAAGTTGTCAGCTTCAGCTCACATGCTATCTCCTGTAAACAGGGAAATATGATTTAAATGGTACCAAGACCCTCAGAAAGTGTCACAGGGAAAGGAATACTGCAGAGGCAAGATGCAAGATTCCAATATAAAGACATCAGATAGTTAAGAGAGAATTTACTGTAAAGAGGGCCGATTCAAGTAATACATCATAGAAGTCAATTATCAGAAGGTGTATGTAATGAAAGAAATATTGAGGAGATATTAGCTAACATTGATATACAATACCCTAATGCATGGGCTTACCAATCTAAGAATCCATACATGACGATAGCATTTTAAAAGCACCCTCCCAAAGAAGCTAATATAGCAGAAATACGATTTAGATGAATAATGGAACAAAATATCATGCATGAGCCATATTTAAAGCGCTTGACTGATCCGAGCATGGGCATCGACTAGGATGAATCCATACCAAAAATCAGTGAGCCACTCGCATTTCAAAACATGATACAGGAAATATGGATGAAATGAAATGATATATTAAAGTAACACATAAGAGAAGAGGTTACACACTGTGAAATACCAAAGACCAGAATCCTCTTTAATAGATAGAAATCCTCCTCACTGAGACCCTATGGTCTCCGAGCCTTCATACAAGAGATTTACAAAATGTATACAAAAAGCCTTTCACCGCATGGTTTTCTAATAAAATCTGGAACCCTAAACTATCTATTCTTCGGGAGATTTATAGGAGAACAAGAAAGCTCGATAAGGGAGTAGGTGATGAACATTTAATTGTATCATTAAAACAAAATGGTGGAAAAGTGCCCGCCCATACTGCTTGATGGCACTGTAGTGCTGAATGTACTCTGTGGCCTGCTAACTGAAATAAATGCACTGGGCAGAAATCTCTCCGAGGACACGACAAAGCAGTAAAATCACATAAACATCTGTCCTTTCCTGGAAAGAAAAATCTGTTGAAATAAAGCCTTGTGGGCATTTTTTTCTGTGTATAAATCTTTCGAATGATGTGCAGGATCTTCAATCTGGTACTCTGCTTCAAAAGGTTAGAACAAGGCCCCCAAAATCTTCAGCTACTTGTCTTTAATTCTCTACCGTTCACTGATATTATTTATCTGCTCCATTGATATCTCCATCTTGTGAAATCGGCGCCTCTTGAATGACCTTGGGAAGCTTGTCAAAGTATAACCTTGTTTCTTTAATGGATGTCATGTCGCAGCACCTACCCAGGACTTTCTTCATGAATTCCGCCTCTGAAAAACTGGTCCTTTAACGTGTTCTCGGCTTTTGCAATGGATGCTGCAAATTATCATAATTCTCCGTCGCTGCAAACCTGCAAAACACACAAAGTCGTGAATAAAACAGATGCATCGGGATGGAGATGCAATGGAGATGACTGTGTAATAGAGAGACATGATGAAATGGTGGAAATATGCAGGGTGGAAATGAAAACGAAGTGGAACTGTGGCGGGCGTACTGGGCGGAGGTTTTTTTTTAACGTAAAATGAATGAACATTTGCTTTAAGACTGGAATATATACGAAAGGAGGAAACATGTTACACACACGTGGAACGACTAACGGGTGTACGTACGAAAGATTATGTGGAAAGGATGACGTGGAGTGCTGACCATGAGACCGGTCGATGGTGGGAATAATGAAATCTTGACCGTCCGATCTCGGGAGGAGATCGACAGTTGAAAGACCGTCAAAGGTGATAGACAGTGAGCCAGGGGTATGATTTCCCCTTTTTATCATTTGTGCAGCTTGGAAGAGTGATTACCGTTGGATGAGGACCTCTAGATCGGACGGATGTGATGAATATCACTGCATGACCTTGGTCAAACATTAACGCACGATGGAGGGTGGTATTCAGGCCGTACGCAAGGACACGCGTCACACGGTGTATGGAATCACTCCAAAATAGAAAATATTGCCTGCCCTTTAAAGGCGGTGCGATGAATACAACTGGTTTTGAACAGTGTTTTTGGGCGCGGGGACCACAAAGGCGGGAGAGCCACGGTACGTTGATCTATGGTTTGATCAGACGGCTCAGAATGCGCCCGATAGCCTTATGTGGTGAACACCTTCAGGGCTAGCATTTGGTTTCAGCTTCTAGTCACATGGGAGAGAAGGTGGAGAGGGCTTGAACGAAAGGGGCTACAGATTGATATATTTTCGATTGTGGGGTTTTTTCGGCCTTTTAGTGCATTTTGGTTTCAAAGGAGGGGAACGATAGATGGAAAATGGATTTCTCAGGCAAAACCAAGGGGGTTCGCATGGTTTTAAAGGGGATTTATTACCAAAATTTAACAGGGGCTGATATGATCAATAGTCACCAACAGGAACAAATATACCTGGGGGAACAGTCTACGATCTGATACACACGCAAGGGCAGAGTAACAAAGCTCAATCCCCTTGAAGGCTCCTTCACATAATCCAAGGTTTACCGACAAGTGACCCCAGGCTCCTCGACAATGGTCAATCCGAGGTTTACCGATGTTAATACGTGTATATTTTCTATCGTTCCCAATGAGGAAGGATTGATTACCCCATTGGTTCGGATATGATCTCGTGCTTGACTCCTTTAAGAGGAGCTTCCCAGAGCATATATGTTACTATTAGAATTTCCCTACCGCAAGATTGACTACTTGTTTGTTTTTACTGTCTTGGAGAGTTAACTAAAACCTAATCCAAGACACTAGCCTAAGCTAAATTGGTGGAAAGAGCCCTAGAAAAATAAAAATTGCTAGGTTGATTTTAATTAAGTGTTAATTTTAATTGTTTGTTTCTTAGGACAATGGGTATGAAAGTGAAACTTCAATGGTGTATAATGACCCGACTCCAAAAAACACTAAAATGCATCTATATGAAAAAAAATTGTTTCTTTTCAATGAAATATATCTAAAAGAAAGAGTTGAGAAATGGAATTGCTTTGAAACTTCAATCCTTCTTTTTTAAAAACAAGAACATATGAAAAGAAATCTTTTTCTATGAGAACTCAATGATTAATTGCTCAAAAAGAAATCCTTTTTATCGGTCAAGTCTGAAACTACAAATAAAACAGTTTGCAAAAGAAAAGTATGATTACTTAAAACTCAAAACTAAAAATACTAATTTTGAACTTTTAAAACTCTAAAGATGTAAATTTTAAGACTAAAAACTCTAAAAATTTTAAGGATGTTTTGCTCAGTTTTTAATCTAACCAAGAAATTCTTTGCTTATCCAATGAAGGAATCAAAATCATCCAATGGTGGTTTTGAAACGAGATTCAAGGCTTTTTGAACTAAAAGTCTCTTAAGATTTGCAAATAAGAAATAAATCTAATTTTTATAGAAGCAATTTCTGCTATAAATTCAAAGTCTCAGTAAGAAAACAATGAAATACCAGTGATCTAAGGTATCTCATAGTTCCTGATCTTAGAGCAACACAAAGAGAAAACAAAAATCACTTGTAAAATGAAAATCTTTAGAAAATCACTCAAAACTTAGAAATGATATAAGAAACTTTTACAAGAGGCTTTTTACAGTGAATACAAGTCTGGGTAATCACAAATAATCTTGTAAGCTAGAACCAGAAAAGAGAATTTTAAGTTTTTCAAAAATTTTCTCAGGGTCCGCAGGTTGCAAAGTACAAAAGTGCGGTGCCGCACTGTTTAGACAAAGAAACTACGGAGATGACTGCACTGTTTTGAAAGAAAAAATGCGGAGACCAGAAAACTTAAAGAAAAATAAAAAATTCTAAATCTACTTTTCAGGGATTCTTAGGCTAATTTGCTCAAACTAGTACAAACTAATCAAAATCAGAAAAAATGGTTTCAAAAGTCAAACTCAATAAAAAAATAAGCTCAAAATTTTTTTTCCCCAGTATGGTCGCCATTTTGTTAGGCGGATAAATCGTTCCTGCGAACAAGAAGGATCTCCCTAGTATCACAAGGATAGCTAGAAACAAACAAGAAACTTTGTAAACTATTTTCTCTAGATTACATATGATTAAGAATTATCTATGATGAAGAAAGGAACTACCTATGATCCAATGCTAGTTTATTTCTTCTTTCCCGATGCTTCAATAAGTCACTTCTTAAGATCTACAAACAAAGACATAGAAGAGAATCAGCAGTACCTACGACATATAGTAATTCAGAAATCACAAATCTATCTTAATGATCAAGGAATTTAAGAAATAATTCATTCAAGTAAACACATAAACAACTTATTGAGAAAACATGATCCAATTGTATTATCTTTAAATAAAATAAGGAGTCTTACAACCGCGTTCGCCTTGATGTCATACAGGTCCTTCCGGGGGTCCGGAACAAGTGTTTTTCTTAGGTCTGACAAGCCTTTCCACTCTTTGGACCAGCCTAACTATGAGTATGTAATCATTCTCGCAGCTAGAAAAGAGTATGTTTCTTCAGCAATTCCCTTCTCTATCGTAGCTACCAAGTACAAAGCAAGTACTAAGTGTATACAAAATGCATAGAGAAGTTTTACATATGTGAGCATGTACCCTTGAGACTGAACCAAAGCTTCAATTTATAGGAGAAGGAAAGTGGTTACAACTCCAAAATGGAAGGGATAGAGTCCCCTTATCAAGGGATTAAGTTCCAAAATCCAAGGAATAGGCTCCTTTAATTAAGGGATGAATGTTCATGATAATGGAGGGAGTAAGGCTTCGACTGGATAACGCATTCTAGAAGCTTCCAACTGGGAGAATATTCGACCAGCTGGGCTTCTAGAATTTATTTTCGACTTCATTTTACCTTTTACAAGGGTCCACATTTTTAATGAAGAAAACGTGCGGTCTGCTCCGCAATTTCTAGAGAAAAATAGTGTGGTGTCGTAGGTAAGAATAAGGAAAAGTGTGGTACAAGTATTTTTATGATTTTTGCAAGCTTTTCTCCAAATTCAGAACTTGTTTTAGGAACTTTAGGGTTGTAGACTTCTAAGGGAGCATTATATAGGTATTGATGAACCCATATAGACATCAAAATGTCATGGTGACAAAATAATGTGTAACATGTACAACCTAACCCCAATCCATATATTAAGGCAGCTCAGAGCATGGATGCTCCGGTCACCCTCCAGACTTACCTTATCACTCTATTGGACTTAATGAGGTTCAACTTCAGTCAGGGAAAATAATCAGATCTGAACACACCCCCATTATTATCGAAGAAAGTGAATCGCCCAGAAAAGATATGGACGATTCTGAGGCAGTTGTTACACATGTAATAACTAATACATCACCAGTTGTTACACCTATAACAGCCAGCTCGGGAAGGTCTGCTATTCTGACAGCAACCAATTCGAGTAAGACTGGTACATCTATGGTAGCTGACTCAGCTGTTAACATTCAGAATCCCCCATACCCTCAACGACTAACTGAAATTGGGTTAGTCTTACAACCTGAATCTAAATTCCTTAAGGACATGCAAAATTTATATGTATGGATTTTGTTGTTACAAGCTCTTAAGGAAGTGCCTATCTATGCTGAAACAGTGAGGGATCTATGCATTAAAAGACCTGGAAGGAAACCTAAGGACCCTGCTACTATTCATGTCTTGGGAAAATTGCCCGATATTATGATTGATCAGCCTTTGTTGACCAATTATAATGGCCCAGGAAAACCCATAGTAACTGTCCATATTGACAGTGATCCTATAAATAATACCCTGATTGATCTAGGGGCAGCTATTAATGTTATGACTAAAGACCCCTTCATCTCTCTAGGACTTCATGGACTTAGAACTACAACTACAATTCTTGAACTAGCAGATAGGTCCCGTGTTAAGCCCGAAGGAATGATTGATGATGTGGTTATCATTGTGGCCTCCTGGAACTATCCAGATGACTTTCTTATCTTACAAACCAAATCCAATATGGGGGGTAATCCTTTAATCTTGGGAAGACTGTGGCTAGCCACTATAGATGCATATATTGGATGTAAGTCCAGATCTATGGTGATCTTAGATGGGCAGGCCACTCAGAACCTAAATATTTATCCCCCAGCGAAACCTCATATGGATTTGAATAGTCCCTAGTGGGATGAATTTTCACTTGAATCTGATCTTTTCCTACTTCTTCTGACTCTTGGAAAAGCACAATACTTTAAGGATGAAACATAGGACGATATTATTAACGGTTTCATCAGTGATCCACTCCTTGTTACCTCCATTAGAGACTTGGGAGAAGAAGGAGAGGAAGATGATGTAATTATTGAACATTTGAAAACAACTCCACTTACTATCAGCAGTCCCGTTGAAATCGAACCTAGAAAATGTTTAAACATCAATCCTAACCTGACTATTGAACAAAGTAGATTGCTGATACAACTGTTACAGAAATACAAAAAGTCATTTGCATGGGACTATACTGATATGAAAGGAATTCATCCTACCCTATGCACTCACCGTATTTACCTTACAGATGATTTCAAACCTGTTAGACAACCTCAGCGTCAAATGAACCCTGCAATTAAGGAGATAGTAAAATAAGAATTGCAGAAAATCCTTAATGCTAATTTCATCTACACTATTTCCGACAGTTAGTGGGTGTCTCCGCTTGTCATAGTTCCGAAGAAGAATGGAAAATGGAGGGTCTGTGTTGACTATAGAGAACTTAACAAGGCCACTCAAAAGGATCATGTAGTGCAACTTCCAAAGGACAGATCAACAACAATATAGACAAGATCGGTCAATGGTACAACTATATCAGCAGTTTTCCAATGATTCTGTAACAGCAGAGTGTAACAACGGTTTGCTGGCAGGTTTGTAATAGCAAGGTGTAATAGCATCGCTTTGCTGTAACAGCACCATCCAAACTGCTCCTGTGAACTCCGTGTCCAGGATCTTTTACATCTGAAAGGACAACACAAAGATCATCAACCTTTCTCCAAACATTCACCATCATTTAGTCATAAAAAGGTATAGTAGATCATAATAATTGGTGAATTGGAAAAGCAAAGAAAGCAAGGTGAAACAATACAAGTCAGGGTAAAAAGGTAGGAAAAAGGGGTAAAGATACTCCCATAGGTTATGGCTATGAAGAAAAATAAGGAAGATAAGTGTAGGAAAAATGTGCAAAAAGGAAGATAACTGAAATACTTGCATGTCCTCATTCAAACTCATCTCTCATGGGAATACCTTCGGTGCAGGTCGGTGAGATCATAAGCACTAGCTGTGTCCTCGTCTGCAGACCTTTATCCCTGATTGGCCATCAACTGTCATACCCAGGATTCTGACTCATACTAACTTAATTCGTAATTGGTCTGGTAATCCTCAATGGGCAACCATATCAAAGGAAACTTGAACTTAAATTCCAATCGCAAAGCACCAAGGTATTGCACAATATGTACGTAGGCTGGTACATGTGTAACAGCCACCATGAAATTCTGGAATGAGAATGGATCTCCCTTCAATAGCTCAGCACTACTGGCTTATGTGCATTTTAAACACCCTGTCAAAGCTCGTCTCTTCATTATTGCAATTGATTGAGGCAAAAACCCACAATTCTTCTTCTATAGGTGGCAGCTAGTTCTTTAATCCCAAGGGTACTCAATATTCTCTTGAATTCTCGTCTCAGCTCAGCAGCCCATCCTGGTTCTGCCCGAACCCGTAATGTTTTCTTCTCCTCATTAGTCTCCACAGATTTAATGGCCAAATTCCATTCAATCTGATTCCTCATGAAGGATACAAAATCCCTTAATTGAAGATCTCCCATATAAGAGAATAGTGTCACAATCATCTGCATACTCACATGTTCACAAATAATGTTTTGTAAAAAAAATTCACACAACAAACTTTTCTCATCAAAATTTGAGGCACGGAAAACATCTAGAAATGTACGGGTGGAGGAACATAAAATTGGCTTGTCCTCCATAATGGCTTTCAATCGAAACAAGAAGTAACATTCCCATATAAAAATAGGATATGATGGAGAAGGCCGCCTACAACCCAACAAGTTGAGGGCAAGAAGACGAAGTCTCTGTTTATCTATGGTGAGGTCTCGAATTTGATCCTGTAACAGCAGCAGATGTTCTTCTTGTTTCTTCAGAGATTCTTTCTTCTTGTAATCCCCCCACTTTTTCTTCAATTCTGCTTCCATCCATCTTTCATGTAAAGTGTCTATTTCTCTTTGATGTTCCTTTAGCGAAAACATCCCATCCCAAAGGGATATTGCTTCTTGATTCCATTTTTGTAACTCATAAATTAACAGGAGTTTCTCAGAGTTCCATCCCGATATGGGACTCAACGTTCTCCTAGATTCAATATCTCTATCAAAAATAGGTGTATCAGGCTCTACTTCATGGGGTTGTTCCACCTCTACTGCTGGTTCTTGTGTATCACCATCCTCTTCTTGTGTATCACTAGCCTCTTTGGTGGGTTATTGTGTGTCATCCCCTTTGTTTTTCCCTAGAGTCTCCTTTGTGTCTACTGTTGTTTCTTCTACAATAGGAGTGGCTTCCACATGTTCTTGTGGGTCGGCTTCTAGGTGAATTATTATAGGAGGCTTTGCTTTGAATACTAGTTCTTGTGTAACAACATTATCATCAACGGGTTCTTTTGATCAGCCTCCTACTATTCTGCTTCTACTATTGGGCTGATATTTTCTCTATGGGCATTATATCCCGCTGCTGTTAATTTTTGAAAAAATGTCATGCATACTGACATCGGAATTTCCCTTCCCTCAGATAATTTTCACTTCAATTCCTCGCTTTCCTTTCTTAATCTTTCAATTTCTAAACACAAGGCATTGGTTTCGTCCTTACCTGATGAGGAAGGTTTCCTTTATTCTTCTAAAACTTTTGCTTTCGTCTGCTTCTCGGTCGTAGGAAAGGGTTCTGTAGGTATGTTGACCTTCACTCTCTATTTCGGTCTTCTGTCCCCAATTGGTTCATCAATAGGCTTCTTCCCAATTCTTACTCTAGCTGATCGAGTCTGGGTCTCCTCCTCTATCTGACTTCCTCCTGAAGTCGTGGTCTTTTTCCCCCGGCTTGTCCTTGGTCTTTTCCTCTTGAATTATTCCCAAGTTTTTCCTTGCTAGCCTAGGGCATCCAACAAAATTAGCTTAATGAGTCTGTGATTAGTTACGCATGCCTCCAGGTCTGCTGTCAATTTTACTATTGCTGCCATGTGCTTGATGTTTCCAAGAAGATAGAATGGAAGATTGATTCCTTGTTGGTGCCGAAGGTGGTTAAGTAGAGGAAAGTGATAGTTGAACACTATCGTGGATCTCCCTTCGTAAGAGATATATTTGATCAAGCCTAGGGCAACATCTTCCCAAGGATGAGGAAGTGACATTCTGTCAATTCCTCTTCCTTTCTTCTCCAGTTTCTCTTCCCCTACTAGGAAATCCTCTTTCAAGGAGGGATCATTGATTTTTCTATTAAACCACCTCTTCCCTTCTACTGGTAATGAAGTTACCCAGGAAATTACCTCTTCAGTCACCTCCACTTGCATGCCTCTTACTCGGGTTTGATTATTGTTCAAGTTTTGAGCAAATTTAATTGCCACTACCTCGTCTGAGCCTTCAATATTTTGGAAAAACTTGACCCATCCAACATCTTTGAATATGTGGTAAGCCTCTGGGAAATTATGCAGAGCATCCATAGAGTCCGGCTCATGACTGACCACTGCTCCACCCATCTCTGTTGTTTGTTTCTAAATTTTCTTCTTAATGTCCGACAACACTGCAATATCACTGAGTTTCTGAGTTCACTTCTTTTTTGTTCAATCCTACTGTAACATCACTTTGTCTCTGAACTAGCTGCTGCTCGGCACCTCTGATTATCCCCTTCGATGTGTTTACAAATGAGAATGCAAGGTTTTAGAAGGAGGTTGATGAAAGGTGATGACTTTCACGGATTTACCAAATCGTACCCTACACTAATATTCATAAATCACTTATTATGGAAAGTGATGGGATTTCGTACACACGCGCTTTTCCAATTGGATTCGGTCATCATTAGCAATTCTGTTATTGATTAGGTGCATGCGAATTTAATAGATATTTATGATTACAACCTTTTTGCAATGATTTCAAGTCATATCCCCTCCCCCACTTTAATAGTGACAGTCGCCCACGGCCGTCACAGGAGCGTCATTACTTTTTCAATTAATCACCGAATCATCAATGACAATCATTTACCTTTTTAATGACATACCTGAGGTGACGTGGAAGAAGACTTAAGTTGACAGCGTCCTGCTTACAGCGCTCATGTTGTTGTGTTTAGCCGGCATAGTTATTTCTGTTTATGGAATGAATTACAAAGAACAGTATTTGTGGCAGTCGGCTGTTACATGTGTAACAACCAAAACAACTTTGAAATTATTCTAAAAAAAAACATAATAATCAGAAGAAATTGGTACAAAAAATGAAATTACATAAATACCATCATCCTATGACATAGATCAGGAAGGGAAGATGATATTACAGAGAGAAAAACATGGGTGTAACAACTGCCACAAGAGTGGGTTTCAACTGTTACTGGTTGTCTGACTGTGCCCTGGAAAGGGGTTTTCACGGTTAGATTTATTTTTATTTTTCTTCTAATTTTTTATTTTATTTTTATTTATATTTTTTTTAAATTTATATTATTATTTATTTTAACAGGTGTAACAGCTGCCACAAAGGTGGTTTTCAACTGTTTCACTTATTGGAATTTCAACTTTTAAGGATTCAGAGGAGAATGTTCCCATGTTGTCGTAACATGAAGATCAAAGTCCGTGACAATGTTGAAAAATGATTCCTTCGAAGCAGGTTGATGATATAACCTTAGACGGTGCCCATTAACTAGTAACAGTGTCTTAGCACTGTCAATGGTGACCAATTGTACAGTCCCATTATCAAAGACCGTATCCAATTCATAAGGACCTAGCCATCTAGTGCAGAGCTTGCCTTTGAAATATTTGAACCTTGAATCATACAAAAGAGCCAATCTCCTTTCTGGAAATTTTTCTTCTTAATAAACCCATCATGCCATCTAGATCTTTGCTACTGGA
The DNA here is from genome assembly GCA_034641835.2 of Pinus albicaulis. Lineage (NCBI taxonomy): Eukaryota > Viridiplantae > Streptophyta > Pinopsida > Pinales > Pinaceae > Pinus > Pinus albicaulis. Next base: position 396,348,099 of record CM076575.1, on the reverse strand, counting down.
TGGTTTCTGTCGGTTGAATAGCAGCCAACTGTTTCTCTTCCAACTCATTGATCTAGTTCAATCTTTGAGTCTATGCTGTACTCAAATCTAGATTGACCTGCAATGTTGTTCTTAATGTATTTATTTCAAATTCTATGGGAAATAAGGAATTTTTACCATACACCAGTTCATATGGTGAGAATCCTGTATTATTCCTCCATGTTGTCCTGTAAGCCCACATTGCCTCTGGAAGTTTCTCAGCCCAATTTCTTCAGTGGTTGGCTACTATCTTTGTTAGGATTCCCTCGATGACTATATTGGTGCTTTCTTCTTGACCATTTTCTTGTGTATGATATGGTGTGGTGATTCTGTGATGGATTCCATACTTTTCAACCAACTTCCTGATCAAATAAGATTTGAATTGAGGACCCCAGTGTCACTATCTCTTTGGGTATCCCGAAGCGGACAAAAATATCTTGAAACAGGAAGTCTGAAACAACCTACTCTATTGCTCTAGTTAGTGCCCTTGCTTCGACCATTTTGTGACATAATCGGTGCAAACCAATATGTATTATTTTTTCTGTGATGAAGGATTGATTGGCCCCACAAAGTCTATGGCCCATTTCTCGAATGGTTTTATTACTATCAGAGATTGTAACGACATCTCATCTGATTTTAGAGGCTAGCCCATCCTTTGGCAACTATCATATCCTTTCACAAACTTCTTGGAATCCTCGAATATAGTTGGCCAATAGTACCTCATTGAGAGTACTTTCTGTCCTGTCCTCTTATCAGCGAAGTTTCCTCCACAAGGCTCCTCATGACAAGCCTTTAGGATCTCAAATACCTCATATTCTCTAACACATCGCCTAATCTGGAAATCTAGCCCGGTGTGATAGAGATTGCCTTCTATCCAGGAGTAGGTAGCACTTTGTTGTATAATCCTCCTTCTTTCCTTGGAAGACAATTGGTGTGGGAATTTTCCTACAACAAGGTAATTGGCTATATATGCATACAATGGTGAGTAAGTATAAATGGAAAAAAGATACTCATCTGGAAAATAATCCTCAGTAGCAGTGTAGTCATCATTTATAGTTAATCTAGAAAGGAAACCAGCAACTACATTATCTTTTATTGGTTTATCTAAAATAGTAATGTCAAATTCTTGTAACAGTAATAACCATTGTGTAACTCTACCATTAGTAACAGGTTTGTTCATTAAAAATCGAATTGCAGCATGGTCAGTGTGTAGAAATACTTGGTACCCGGTGATGCAGTCAAGTTATTGTGTAGTTAAGTTCTGCTGGAGTCAAGTTCTTGCCGATGTAATATATGGCATAAGGCTTCTTATCCTCAATCTTCCCCAAAACAACACCCATATCCATGTCAGATGCGTCTGTAGCAATATGAAACGGAAATTTCCAGTTTGGTCCTCGTAAAACAGGTGTTGCTGTTACACAGTTCTTCAACTTTAAAAAGGCATGCTCATGCTATTTTTTCCTTGCAAATTCTGCCTCTTTCATCAGTAATGAGAATAAAGGAGATGCAATCTTTTAAAAATTCTCTATAAACCTCCTATAGTATCCTGCATGTCCCAAAAAACTACGTACCTCTTTCGGAGTCTTAGGGGTCAGGATTTTCGAGATTACCTCAATTTTTGCAGGATCTACCTTGATTCCATCTGCTGAAATAAAATATCCCAGCACAATTCCCTCGGTCATCATCAGGTGGCATTTTTCCGTGCTCAGAGCAACATTAGTTTGTTCACAACGTTCCAACACTTTTTCTAATTTAGCTAATGCTGTCTCAAAGGCATCCTCGTAGGATGTAAAATCATCCATAAAAATTTCAAGAAAATCATTCAAAAGGTCAGAAGAAATACCTAATATTTCCCTTTGAAAGGTTGTTGGTGCATTGCACAGACCAAAGGGAAGGAATCTATATGCAAAAGTACCCCATGGACAAATAAAGGTTGTCTTGTCTTGATCTTTTGGAGAAATCTGTATTTGATTATAACCACTAAACCCATCTAGAAATGAAAATATTTTTTTTCCAGAAAGAGTATGCAAGACCTGATCAATAAATGGTAAGGGAAAAAGTGTTTTCATTATGATAGATGTAAGATTTTTTAACATTGTACTTTTTGGATAACAACCTAAGGGAAGTTCTGATTGTAATATTTTATTTTCTAATCAGAACTTTAATAGGAAGTTGTTATAACTATATGAGTTCTATCTTGATCAGCATGAGAATCATAAGATTCTCATGACTGATCTATCCATGGATTTTCTGATGTAACCACTATATATCTCTCGGCCCTTGAGGTCGAGAGGTTAGCGAAGAACAACATTGTTTTGGCTGTGTAATTGTGTTCGGATTAATACAGATCATCATGTTATTGTTGTTATATGTTTGATTCTATTTATTTTCAGTTAAATTTCCTTCTCTACCTGTGCCCTACTAGGGAGGAAGGGCCCTCCTTCTTAGCAGGGATTGCAGTGATTAAAGTAGTTGTGTGTATGTAATTGTATTTCAATTTATGTATCATTATAGTGTTGTTTCTGTTGTTCAGCTGAGAATATATCTGCTTCAATTTCAATACTTTATACGATGTTACACATGTGATAATAGAGATACCATCTGGGTACTTATTGTGTGGCGAGCTAGACAGATCAATTGAAGTGTGATTTCAATCTTGTGGATTATTTTATTTCTGCATGAGTGATTTATTTCCAGCATTTTACTTCAACAACGATTTCTTTTCATTGAAAATACTTCTTGTTGGTGTATCGGCACAGACAGTGCAACTGGCAATGGAATAAATAGATGTCCCTGGATTGATAATTAAATGTGTGTTGTTCAGTCATTTAATAAGTGATTTATATAGACCAACACCCACAACCCCTAATATTGAAGATGTATTAGACTCCATCCTAAAGGAGTCTCTATTCTCCTCCAAGCACCACCCAACCACCCTTAAGAAAAAATAATTGAATAAGATAGATTACGTTACTATAGATCACACTACCTTCTATAATCTCAATTTGAAATTGTGCTTGATCATTGTTGTCACTCCACTTTCACTATTTTCACTACACTATTATGATTATGAATGTGTTTTCCCATCAACAATAAAATTTGAGAAACTATGGCCATACAGAAACCCTAGCTCAATGATCAGTATGCTCAATAATACATCAAACCCTAGCTATGCTCAATACATTAACATTGTTGAATATTTACAACAACAAGACGCAACAGTGACATATTCTCGCCCAACACCTCATATCATCAATACAACACGAGGTTCACACAGTCATACCTTAAGAGGGGAATACACACAGCCATAGCCACAACAACAACACAAAACTTTGTCCCCTCAATTGTACATGGCATTAGTTGTAGCACTAAATGCATTGAAACATACAAATTCATCCAACTCTAATAAATACTTTGCCAAACAACATTGTGGTTCTTCAAGCAATCTTCTAAAAAACACACAAAAAATGCACATTAAATTCAGCCCTAAGACATACTAGTACTTATTAACATATATAAATCTCATACAATAAACCCTTAGCATTGGAAATTTGACAATGTTAATAGAATATGAGAAACTACAACAATAAGACCCACGTATTAAACATACAAACATTGTTGGAAGAATCTAAAACTTCGACCTCTATATAATTTGTACTTGATAGCATAAATCCCTCTAATATATATAATAACAGACTATAACACATGATTAACCTAAAAAAAACACATATATGCAAGGAACTCAAAATACATTATGCTCCAAACTTACAACATTTACAGGAAAGCACATTGATTTGACTAAGGACAAACTTCGACCCTCCATATGACAATCATGACAATTAGATGCTCGACCTTCCACAGTGAGTTTAAATGTACTCCAAAAAACAACTATATCATACAGAGCACACAACAAACCTTGATCCAAATATATACTCATTGCTCCAATTCAAAAACAGATGTTTTTCTCTAATGACATGGAAACCATGCCTTTCAAATTTTCACGAGACTTCTCTTGGATCGACGAAAAAATTATGAAATATGAATTCCAATGCAATTTTTTCAACTAGTATTAAACAAATTGAAAGGATGAAAATTGTGAGATTCGAACACCGTACGTTTTTAGCTCAAGGTATTGCAGTTTTTTTGGCAGTTTCATCAATGAAGAATAATTGTGGTGAATTAATTTTGTGCTATAGAGGAACATGGGATGGTCACAAAAGTCAATCTAGTAGAAGCTTGATGTCTAGAAATACATAACAAACATTAGATATCTTCGTTGTTAGTCTCATGGAAACATATCACCATCATACACTAGTTCTACACAACATATTAGAGATATATTCTCGTGCACCAAATCAAACATAAGCAATTTTTCTTTCATCACACAAATACCGACCATTGCACCATATTAGAGATATATCCTTGTGCACCAGATCAATCATAACCACAAATATAGACCATTGCACCACCCATCGTGGAATTTCCTTACTCAGACATCCATTGCATCAATGCAGACCATTGTACTAGACATCACGTAATTTAGTGCTTTATGCATTGCATGCATCGTTCATGTTCGTTTTGATCGATATTTCCATGTGCACCAAGTCATTAAGCAAATCGACACCAATTTCCACATGTTTTCTTTCCTCGTAGATACACACACTTTGTTTCTATGCAACAAAATAGATTGGGAAATATACTTCATCCAAAACAAAACATCAAATAAAAACATTACCCAGAACTTCATTGCACCCAATCGCTTGCATACATGATTTAATTGTTACGTTCAGAAAACATAATTTTTCATTCAATCATTGAATGTGAATTATATCAATTCACTTTTTTTACCTATTGTTGGAATTTGGTCATATGTATATATAGGCTAATAAATGACCTTACTTTGGATAGGCCAACCAATGACCATACATGCTTGAAGATCACATTATTATAATTTGTTATTATTTCATTGGATTTGGGTGAATTGGCCCATACATTTGGGTACTCTAACTTTGAATGAAAATATTTCCTCAACTGAGAGGACCCACGAGGTGTGCCATATACTAGAAGAAATGGTGTGACGCGTATTATCATCCTATGATGGTTTTGGAAGCAATTTCATTGTCCTTCATATTCATTTTCCTCAACAAGATCGAGGCATATGGAATAGGGATTTATTTCCTTTTCTTCCGGAGCTTCTTGTCAATTTTTACTTATAGTTATTATAATCAAATGATGTATATTAAAAGCATTCCAATACTGAAATTGACATCAATGACAACACCATTAAACACAACACTCTACTTCGTAGCCCCTCCTACACCTTGTGTGTTCAATCTAGTGGCTACGGTTTCGCGGACATGGTTAAGCAAAGAGTAAGATGTAGGCATGGCAATGTTAGTCATGGGGGGTAGTTGGAGGCTCCTGATCTTGCTCGAGAGCAAAGGCCTCAACTCACATTTTCAAGGAGAAAATCCCTAGAGAGGTTCATATCAAGTTGCGAGAGTTTGAAGTTGATGTTGCAGTTGAGAGAGACTATTTATACAATTCATAATTCCTTGCAAATATTAGGGATTGGGTGCCTAACACAGGGCACACCCATGGTAGAAAAAACCAATACTTGTTGATAATTGACTATTGGAGAATGAAGATATTTTCGAGTAGGGTAATCATGGACAAAAAATTGTTGAAAATTGGGCAGCTTTGGGATGAATTTCTCTTGGGAAACCCTACTACCCCAAAGGGAAGCCCATTATACCCAAAGAGAATTCAAATTCGGAAAATGAAAATATTATTATAAATTTTATTCAAAACCCTTGAGAAATATATATATATATATATATATATATATATATATATATATAATCTTATTTGGAGAAAATTCAAATTTATGTGACTCTCTATATAATTTCAAAGTCAGTTTGAGCCAAGGTTAAGTCAAATAACTCCTCATCGAACTATATAAAAGGAATCACTTAGATCTCAATGGTGCATTGATCAAGCTTGGAGAAAATCACATTAGTTTGTGGAGCTCACATATCTAAGACACCATTATGACTCACATACGATCATCTCTAAGGTTAAAATATGAGATTTTCATTCTGAGATCGCATCACTGTAATGGTTACTCACAACGCTAATATGATTTCTATTGTCTCACATACTCTTTATCTGTTTCGCATCACTATAACAGTTACTATGGTCTCATATAATCTACCTTTATCTTCAGTATGTATGGTCTTGTATTGCAAAGGATCGTTGTCTCACGTATTTGTAGAATTTATCAGATATATATTTGTGTGATGATTTTGGATCATGATAATATTAGTGATAAGGTCTCGGTATTCTCAGTGACATGGGCTCGATATTATACATTGGCATGGTCTTAGTGTTAGGATATTAATGATTCACAGTAGCATCACTTGTCTGTGTTGGTTAGTGGTATCAATACTATTGTACAATGGAATCGTTATACAAACAACACCGCTTACGTTATGAGCATCGTATATTGGATTCCTTGGATTCATTGTATGGGAGTCGTTATATTATGGACATCGCAGTAATTTGGGCATCATTGCTATGGTATAAAATCTCTCTATGGTAAAAATTTATCTCTTTGGAAAGATCATTCTATGTGAAAAGCTCATTTTTATATGGTAAGCTCGTTCTCTATAATCTATAGTGGTAATATCTCAGTAAGGATGGCATCGTTACTATGACTTAGTTATATATATGTGGTATCATTACTTCTTTATATCAATCTTTTTATATGTGTGTGTGTTGGGTTTGTGTTATATTCTTTCCACGACTAGTCATGCGTGGGGGGGCGATAGCCCCCTCTGTACATTGCGCTGGGCACAACTTACGGGGGGGTAATAGGGGGGGTGATAGCCCCCCTTGTCGGGGTCCGAGGCAGCGCACTAGGAAATTTTTTTTGGTCCTTATTTTCTGGTGGGCAGACCCGCCCATGGTTTTGTGCATGGATTTTCACATGGTTTTGGGGCATGATGGTTTTCGGCCCCTGGTATTTTGTAGATCAGGTCAAAGGGAACTGCAGTTATGTTCTAATATAGGGTTAATGGATTGGGGTTTATGTATGCTTCGGCATGTATATATATGTGTTGTAACACTAAAAGGAATATAATGAAAAATTCAAGCTGGTCGTCCCGATTTGGGATCCAGGGGAAAATCTCTGTGTTTATTTGTTTTATGTTTTATGCTCTCGCTATTGTTTATTTTTTGTTTTAAAGATTCGTTCATAGATAATTTATGTACAGGGTTAAAACCTACAGTGTGTGTGTTTGGTGGGGTGGGGGGGGGGCATCACTCCAATTACACATATACGTGTGGCACCATTTCTCCACACATCACACCAATTATATATATGAATTTTCTAATGGAATTCGCTCAACAACATCATTTTATACAACTAACATAATGCTTACTAAGGATTGTGTGTGTATATATGTGTGTGGTTCAAATAATTCTGAGTTATATGCAGAGATCTTGTCACAAGTGACCCTAAAGATAAACCCTAATAATAACAGTGATCTCAATTCAATTATATGCAGAGACTTTGTCACTAGTAAACCTGAAGTTGGTGACTGACATGACTTTGATACTAAGTAGTGATATATGTGTTTCGTATTAATCTTGTTGTATGGAAGGGACCTTAATGAAGTCAATATAGTATATATTTAATGACAATAATTGACATAAATGATATGGTTGTATAACACACCTCCGCTCACATCTACCCACTTTCACTGGATTACCCGAGGTAAACATGAGATGAGGGATAGTTATGACCAGAATCAACCTCCTAGGTGACCTTAAGTAAATGGAGTCAGTAAAAAAACCTTACTAACTTCCCTCAAGTGCCACAGGGCCCTCCAAGAGTAACCTAACCCCTCTAGGTGTCCATCCCTTGATCCAACCTGGATTTTCCATGATTTTTACCCCTAGTCTCTCCCTTTCCAAGGCATCAGTGTGACTAGAAACCCCCAGTCACTCCCACAGACCTGTATCAATGTGACTGTGGATTTTTTTACTCAATGTTGTTCCAGCGACTACATATTTTAAGGCTAGATTTTAGGGTTGGGGCTATACCTCTGCCCATAAATTCCTGTGACTTTCAGAATTCATAAATTACAAAAGAAAAATTATTTTAAACCAAAATGCCCAAAAATTCCTGTGATTTTCATAATTCATAAATTACACAAGGAAAATGATTTCAAACCAAAAAATAACACCAGGACTAGGCCTAACCATCCCCAACCGGGACTGACAATGATTCTATAACTAATACCCTAATTTATCTAGGGGCAACTATTAACGTTATGACTAAAGACCCCTTCATCTCTCTAGGACTTCATGGACTTAGAACTACACCTACAGTTCTTGAACTAGCAGATAGGTCCCGTGTTAAGCTCGAAGGAATGATTGATGATGTGGTTATCATTTTGGCCTCCTGGAACTATCCAGATGACTTTCTTATCTTACAAACCAAATCCAATCTGGGGGATCATTCTTTAATATTGGGAAGACTGTGGCTAGCCACTACAAATGCATATATCAGATGTAAGTCTAGATCTATGGTGCTCTCAGATGGGCAGGCCACTCAGAACCTGAATCTTTATCCCCCAGCGAAACCTCATATGGATTTGAATAGTCCCTAGTGGGATGAATTTTCACCTGAATCTAATCTTTCCCTACCTCTTCTCACGCTTGGAAAAGCATAATACTTTAAGGATGAAACATAGAAGGATATTATTAACGGTTTCATCAGTAATCCACTCCCTATTTCCTCCATTAGAGATTTGGGAGAAGAAGGAGAGGAAGATGATGTAATTATTGAACATTTGAAAACAACTCCACTTACTATCAGTAGTCCCATTGAAATCGAACCTGGAAAATGTTTAAACATCAATCCTAACCTGACTGTTGAACAAAGTAGATTGCTGATACAGTTGTTACAGAAATACAAAAATTCATTTGCATGGGACTATACTGATATGAAAGAATCCATCCTAACCTATGCACTCACCATATTTACCTTAAAGAAGATTTCAAACCTGTTAGACAACCTCAGCGTCGAATGAACCCTGCACTTAAGGAGATAGTAAAAGAAGAATTGCAGAAACTCCTTAATGCTAATTTCATCTACACTATTTCTGACAGTTAGTGGGTGTCTCCGCTTGTCATAGTTCCGAAGAAGAATGGAAAATGGAGGGTCTGTGTTGACTATAGAGAACTTAGCAAGGCCACTCAAAAGGATCATTTTCCCTTACCATTTATTGATCAGGTCTTGGATACTCTTTCTGGAAAAAAATTATTTTCATTTCTAGATGGGTTTAGTGGCTATAATCAAATATAGATTTCTCCAGAAGATCAAGACAAGACAACCTTTCCTTGTCCATGGGGTAATTTTGCATACAGAGTCCTGCCCTTTGGTCTCTGCAATGCACCAGCAACCTTTCAAAGGGAAATATTAGGTATTTCTTCTAAACTTTTGAATGATTTTCTTGAAATTTTTATGGATGATTTTACATCCTACAAGGATGCCTTTGAGACAACATTAGCTAATTTAGAAAAAGTGTTGGAACATTGTGAACAAACTAATGTTGCTCTGAGCACAGAAAAATGCCACATGATAATGACCGAGGGAATTGTGCTGGGAAATTTTATTTCAACGGATGGAATCAAGGTAGATCCTACAAAAATTGAGGTAATCTCGAAAATCCTGACCCCTAAGACTCCAAAAGAGGTACATAGTTTTTTGGGACATGCAGGATACTATAGGAGGTTTATAGAGAATTTTTCGAAGATTGCATCTCATTTATTCTCATTACTGATGAAAGAGGTGGAATTTGCATGGAAAAAATAGTGTGAGCATGCCTTTTTAAAGTTGAAGAACTGTGTAATAGCAGCACTTGTTTTACGAGGACCAAATTGGAAATTTCTATTTCATATTGCTACAGACGCATCTGACATGGCTATGGGTGCTATTTTGGGGCAACTAGAGGATAAGAAGCCTTATGCCATATATTACATCAGCAAGAACTTGACTCCTGAAGAACTTAACTACACTATAATTCAGAAAGAATTCCTTGCAATAGTGCATGCTATCAACAAATTCTGGCACTACATCACCAGGTACCAAGTATTTGTACACACTGACCATGTTGCAATTCAATTTTTAATGAAAAATCCTGTTACTAATGGTAGAGTTATACGATGGTTATTGTTGTTACAATAATTTGACATTACTGTTTTAGATAAACCCAGAAAAGATAATGTAGTTGCTGGTTTCCTTTCTAGATTAACTATAAATGATGACTGCTCTACTACTGAGGATTATTTTCCATATGAGTATATTTTTGCCATTTCTACTTACTCACCATGGTATGCATATATAGCCAATTACCTTGCCGTAGGAAAATTCCCACACCAATTGTCTTCCAAGGAAAGAAGGATGATTATACAACAGAGTGCTACCCACTCTTGGATAGAAGGCAATCTCTATCACACCGGGCTAGATTTCAAAATTAGGCTATGTGTTAGAGAAGATGAGGTATTTGAGATACTAAAGGCTTGTCATGAGGAACCTTGTGGAGGAAACTTCGTTGATAAGAGGACAGGACATAAATTACTCTCAACGGGGTACTACTGGCCAACTATATTCCAAGATGGAAAGAAGTTTGTGAAAGGATGTGATAGTTGCCAAAGGATGGGCCAACCTCTAAAATCAGATGAGATGCCATTACAATATCAGATAGTAATAGAAAAATTCGAGAAATGGGCCATAGAATTTGTGGGGCCAATCAATCCTTCATCACAGCAAAAAGAATACATATTGGTTTGCACCGATTATGTCACAAAATGGGTCGAAGCAAGGGCACTAACTAGAGCAACAGAGCAGGTTGTTTCAAGATATTTTTGTCTGCTTCGGGATAACCAAAGAGATAGTGACATTGGGGTCCTCAGTTCACATCTCATTTGATCAAGAAGTTGGT